>VZTJ01004211.1:1312482-1438800 GCA_013397795.1 Orthonyx spaldingii | reverse complement strand
TTTTTTTTTTTTTTTTTTTTAATTTAAACTGCTCTATGATATTGCACTGACCTTGAGAAATCAAACCAAACCTTCTGGAAAAAGTATATAATTTGGAAATGCCGTCTCTTAGTCTTGAGAAAGAACCAAAGCATTCAGTGTTTGCTAGCTGTACCCTCTGCAGGCTTAAACCTAAACCAAAACAACATAGACCATGAATAGACTTCTTAAGTCAGGAGGGAAGGAATAGGTTTTTAATGGCTTTGGAAGCAGTGCTTAGGCTTCTACCTGATTAAAGCTGTCCTTGCCTTATGGAACATTTCTTGTTTCAGCTTAATTATATAGAGCTGAACATTAGAGTTGACATTTCTCTGTGTAAATTCCAGTGTAGAGAGTATTGCTGCCTCTAGAAAATGTCCAGGCAAGTGCTGTGCAGCAGATGAGGGCTAGGTAGGGTTGCACTGCTGTGCACTGAAGGAGGGAAGGGCAGTTCCCTGAGCCAGCTGCTCAAGTTCAGTTTTTGCTTTCCCATCCATTATTTAGTGCCTTTCTGAACCAGAGATTTTGGAGGCATGTTCATATAGCCTGGACCTGTTCTGACTCAGGCTGTCTGGATCTGGCATTCTGGTTTTCAGTTACTGATGTGCCTGTTTAGGGTTTGAATGTTTGAGCTGCAAGCATGGTGAAGAAGCTTTCTCATTCCCAGCTGATACTAGCAAAGGAGCCTGGCAATGATGTTAATGGCCAATGATTGCTGAGCTGTTCAGCTGTTGTCGTTTAGAGAGATTTTTAATAGGGCTGCAGTAAATTAGTTCCTCTCTTAGATAAATTCAGACAAGTGCCTTCAAGGCCACCAGTGACTGCCATTTCCTTAGTTAAAACACCCAGTGCTACCAGCTAGAATCAAGGCTTGGGAGGAATTCAGGGTGCAGTTCTGTGTAATCTGCTTTAGTTGTGTGTACTTTTAATTATTGAACGGTTTTATCATTCCATCTGCTACTGTAGATTTGGAGCTGTTTAATAAATAAAATCTCCATTGCTGCTCTGGAGCCTCTGCTGAAGTGTGAATAACTGCCCAATCATACAGCAAAGGGCTACAGCAGGGTGGCCAGTCTCCCTGACTCTCCACACCACACCTTCTGGGTGGCCAAGCACCAAACACCTACAGTGCATCCTGAGAGTCCAGGGACAGGAGAAAAGCTCAGGGTGAGATCAAGCCGTTGGTGCTCTGTTTTGGGGAAATATCTGGGCTGCAAGTAGAAGACTATGTGCTTTTGCATCTCAGTAGCATCTGCTGGCTGTTTTCTCTTGTAACTGGGAATGCAGATTAAGCCCAGCACGCTCTGACATTGCCATGAAGTAAGACTGGCACGGGGTCTTTTTGCAAGCTCCTGCTCGGAGTTGCGCATGGGGCTGCAGCTCCATCCCCTCTGTCTGGGGTTTGCTGCCAGCTGCCCTCCCTGGATGCATTCTTGGGCTTAATCAGGTCACTTGAAACAAAAGGTGTACGGTGATACAAAAGAAGTAAGGCTGATAGCAAAAGCAGGCTTTAAGCTAAGTCTGTTTTTCTAAGTGCTCTTTCATGTCCACAATAGTCTTGCTCCCAAGGCTGTGAGGCATGGTGTCATTTTGTGGATGCTACATGCATTTAGCAGGAAATACAGGAATGAGAGGAAACGGAATAGAAAATGGTATGGAGACAGACCGAGGGCAGGGAAAAAACAAATTAAGTTTTGTAATTATAGTATTGATATATAAATATAATAATAAAAGCAGATCACTGCATTTCCTTGCTGCCTCAAAATACTGTGGTAGGTGTCTTCTCATGTGCAAAAGATTTCTGAGCAGTTTGTCTCTAACTACTAAAAAAATTCAGGTCAGAATTAGGATTAACCTTTGAGAGCAATGGGTCACCAGGAAGAATTTATTTTGTTCTGATTCTTCTGTCAGAATTCTTCTTTGGCTTAAACGTAGGAAGCTGTGGTAGAACTGCTCCTCTCCATCAACCTCAATTGCCTGTCTGAGGAGTGAGGCAGGATTTCTTTAAAGCTTGTGCTAAATAACATTTTTGAACGGTAAAATTTAATACACTGCTGAAACCAACCAAAAAAACCCAAACAGGAAACCCAAGAAAAAAACCCAGCAGGAGAAGTAGCAGTTGGCAGTGCATGAGAGAACTAAAATGTGTGGCAATGTCCTCTCCACAGAGGAGCAGGGAGCTTCCAGCATCTTTTCATGTGATACAGCAAGAAGTTGGGGGGAAAAAGAGTAGAGACTGTGTGGAAACATTATGAAGTGCCCAAGGTTGCATTAAAAAAGAGAGATGAGAGTTGAGTCAGTCTCTTTCTCTGTTTGAAAGGGATTCTGCTTTTCCAGTAGTGACCTTAAGGCTGGATAGGTGGACTTGGCAGAGAGGGTTTTGCTTTTCTTCCCCGTGTGTGCATCAGCTTTCCTGTGGGGATCTTCACACTGAGTCTGTTGCTGTCTAAGACTTCAGGGAAGATTAGAAATAAACCAGATTTAAATGACTGAAAAGTGGAGGTGAAAAGAAGGTGGGAGGTACAATTGGAATGCATCCATTTGAGCTTTTCTTTTACATAATTTAGATTCCAAGGAAGTGAAAAGACAGAGGTGTGTGTGTGTGTGTGTGTTTATGTGTGTATATGTTTGACAATGTGTGATTTCAGAAATACAAACTCACATCCCCTGTGTAGAAAAGACAGGTCGAGTTTCTTGAGGTTCACAGGAGCAAAAGCTGTCTTTGGTTAGTTATCTTCCTCTGCAGTCAGTAATGAAGTACAATTCCTTTTGCTTTGGGGTTGACCACGGTGAAATATATTGATCAAGAGGGGAAGCTAAATGCGACAGTTGAAAGAGAAAAGACCTGTTGTTGCAGCATAAACTTCTGTGCAAATGCTATTTGAAATACAGCTATGCAAAAAACATGGTTCAGGCTTGTAGGAAGTGAAAAAAAAAATCTACTGTTTTTTAGTATCAGTGATGGCATTTCTGGTCTAAATGTCAATAAACACTACCTTACATGAGAAGGTCCTTCTCCCTGAAGCTAAATATGAACATGAAAATAGGGAATGCTTTACTTTTCTACCAGGCTCTCCATTTGAGGATGCCAGAGGACTTCACAAGCACCACGAACCCTCACAGAGGGCCCAAAACACTTTCAAAGCGTAATTTAGGATAGATGAAGAGGTACATATAGTTTGATACTTGGACTAGTATCAAAAGTATCCTTGCTACTTTTAAATACTTTTGAGCAGTGTCCAAGTGTTTGGCCAGTGCAGTTCTCCAGTGAAGAAAGGACTGGGAGCTGGGGTGGCTCAGCAGTTCTGAAAATTTGGCCTTAAGTATCTCAGCTGGGCAAAAACCCACAAGGCAGCCAAATTAAAAGTCAGTTGTGACAGTGCTCCAGCAAGTGATTCAGTGGCACTGTGGGCACTCTAACCCCGGTTTCCTAGGCAAGACTTTGTACCCCAGGCTCATGCTGCCTGTATCCCATTCACCACTGTTGTACAACTCCACTGAAAAGTTTTTCCTTTAGAACGTTTCCAGATTCAAGCCTGTGAGCAGCTCTCTTTGCTTTTCCAGCTCCTTTGTTGCGGATCCAATCCCAACCTCATTAATACTTCTGTTTATTCTTTTTCTTGTCCAAGTTGGGAAGGACTGGAAGAGCAAAGGAAGGTAGAGACAAAGGGGGAATCACAACCTGGAGGACTAGTGGTTGCCATAGTTTCCCTGTGATCCTCTGTGTATTTGTGCATATGTAGCAATTTAATTGTACAGGCTACACTTCAGTGCGCCTCTGCACAGATTTGTGGCTCCTAATATGCAGATATGCTCGTCTACTGCCCTTGGGAATATGGCCTTTAAACAAACAAGAAAACATGAAGCATGGGTGTGGAGTTCTTTTTCTTCATTCAGAGCTTAAAAAGAAAACTGTGGGGTTTTTAGGAAGGTTTTTTCCAAGTCATTCATTTCATTGTTGTGGCTGATGAGAGAGCCAGTAATAGAGCTGTGGCGAATGCTTTGCGTCTTTCTTGTTTGGCAAGAGATTTTCTTTTGAGCCCTTTCTTTTTCCTCCCCTAGCCCTGTTTTTTTGGTCCTGATGTCTTCAGCTGTGTTCATGGACTGCAGTGCATAATTCCACCGACCCTTCTTTCTCAAGGGTCACTCAGTCAGCAAGAGTTAGAGGTCACACAAGGGGAGATTGGTTTAAGGTTCAAATTGCTTCAGAATGCATCCAAAGGAGAGCAGGGAGGAAAAAAAGTGAGTGCCTCAAAGCATCCACTGCAGCACATCGACGTCAGGGTTCACCCTTACCTTGGCAAGTTGTGAGCTAGGATGTTTCAGCTGGATTCATTGCTTGCACTGTAACATGTCCTGTGTGTTCCCTCATATATTCCATGTCACCTGCCACAGTAACTTCCACTCATCTTCTGAAAAATAATCGATGGATTTAAGAACAAGCAGACAACAATCCATGCTAAATTACCTTTTTTAGGTTTTTCTCTTTGTGTGGATTCATTTGTAATGGTGACTGGTATGGTTAGGGTAAACCTAAGGGCAATCCTGAACTTTTGAGGAAGAGTTACAAGATGAACATCTCTTGGTTGTACTAGTGAGCTGCCCTAAAACTTAAGTAAATATTTCTTAGTTGAAAATGTCTTCCAAATAGTGTGTTGAGTGTTGCTGAACTGTGACTTGGCACCACAATTAAAATGGTGAGGGTTTTAATTATTAATTTTAATATTAATAAGTGGTTGAGTTCATTCCAGTAAAGGGAATCTCAGTCAATGCTAAATGTGTGTAAAGTTGGCCACCTAACACTTTCAGTACACTTACAGAAATGTTTTGTTGGTGCAAAGTATCCTCTAGCATCATGCTTTTCTGTTAAAGGGAATGAAAAATATTGATAGGAAGTCTAATCATGTCTCTGTATCTCTGTTTGCAGCAGAACCAGATTTTGTAAGTTTAGCTACTTTGGAGTTCTGATTACATTTTAATGTATTGAGGAGGTGGTTCTAGTTGATTTTCCCTTGAGATTGTTTTGTTTTGTTTCAAAAGGCGTAAGTGTTTTATTCTCATGTCCCTGTAAGGCACAGATTAGCACCTGTGCCTGCCAGAGATAAACATTCCCATCTTTGCTGATGCTGTGGTTGCAGCAGGGAAAAATAACTCTTTGGAGCACTGCCTGTGATACTTCCCCAGGTGTCACAGGTACACCATCTTCACCCTCTTCCTTCTCTGCCTTCAAAACAGCTCCCATGAAGAACATTTAGATTGGGGTCACTCTTCCCTTTGCTGAGGAATATGACAACTCCTAAGGCTGTATTTTCTCAAAGATTCAGTTACCTTTAGAGCAGCCTTTCAGACCAACACTTCTCTGGGACATATCCAAGTTTCAGTTGCTGTTATTTTTCTAGATGGGAGTGAAACAGCTCTAAACCACCTGATTTGAGTACTGCCAGCATCACAGCTCTTGCAGCAGGAAACTGCCGTGGTCCAAGAGAGTAAAGGAAAGGGGGAATGAGGTGGCACCATGAAGCTTATCTGAGCCTCCCTTTCTTCTCCGCCTTTAGGTAGACAGGCAAAGGCTGGCAGTAACTTGAATGTACCTTTCCATTGCATTATCTGGCTCTAGTTCATGTAGGTAGAAAAAGCAGCAAAAATAGATTAGAACATGTGCCGGCAAATACTGTCTCTGCCCAGTGGTCACAAAGAATGTGTGTACTTGCTGCTTACACATGATGCAGCTTCGCTCTGGCTGTTAGCAGTTAGTTAAGTTAAACAATGCAGGGAACAATAATTCCTGTCCTTCGCCATCGGGATGTAGCCTTTAAATTACTAAGCTTGTCTGTAACGAAGCTTATTCCCTACTAAGGTCTTGTTCTCCAATTCATCTGAATCAGAAGTGTCTTGGAAGGATTAGAGCAATATAGCCCTCTTCTGAGTGTCAGCAATTATCTGTGGATGCTTCTAATTTAATTAGAATCCTATCTCATCTCAAAATCCTTTTGTGGTCTGATGTGTGTTAAACCAACTAACTAGTTCAGTGATTTGCTTAAAAGTGCCAGGGACGAGCTGAGAGTGCTGGACTGCGCAGGATATTGGTCTGAGCAAGCCCAAAGTCATCTTAAGATAAATTGTCTTCTTGAATACGGAATGCCTTCAGTGGCTGTGCCATTCTAGAAAAGCTACTCCTGAAAGTGGGGTGGAGCACATGAAAGCGAGACTGTAGCTGGCTGTAAGCTGATAGGAACACGGTTTGCACCTGGTTAGCTGTCTTGGATTACATTGTGTGAACACCCAGGTGTTGGCAGCTCTCACTACCAATAGACCTCGGGGTGCATTTGCCTAAACAGAGAGCTTTGCTGCTGTTTTTCTCAATCCCTGCTAATCAAGGAGCAAGAGATTCCCTGGACTAGGATGTTGGCTCATAAGAGCTCAAATAACTTTTCTTGTTTTGCCATGGAGTACAGAGTAATTGCTTTGCTAGAGTAATTGAGCCATTTCCAAGTTGTGCTGTATCCCAGGGAGTGCTTATGGAAGCTCTAATGCATCACCCCACGTGCAGCTGATTCCTGCGTTCCGGGGCCTCCAGCAGGGTGTAGGCTGGCAAGTGGTCATAGAAGAGGGGGGAAATCAAGTGCTAAAGGCAGCTGAGTACACAATTGTTTTGAATATCATTCTTGTTCTTACTCTGTTGCATTATCTTTTTACCTCGTATTTGAGTGTATGTGTATATATGTATATATATACACACACAGGGTTATTCATTAGTTAAGCTAAGAATATTCCTCAGTGAGGTTTCTTGAAAACAAGCATTTCTAGGTGTGGGCTCAAAATTTTTCTTTTGTCTGCCAATGGATAAGGTTTCTTTCAGAACTCTTCTTAAAGGATCTTATAAATGCCTAAATAATAATTTGAAATCCTTTTCAAATGTACTGTTAAGGTATATGGTACCATCCTCTTGCTTTGGAAGGTAAATGACATATAAGTATTTGTAAAATAACTTGAAAAAGAAGTTTTTGTGCCAGGAACATGAGGTAAATGCAGGGCTTTGATTTTATTTTTATTTTCTTTAAAATAAAAAAAAAAATCATTAGAACAGCGCTGGAATGTTTCATGTTGAGAATAAAGAAAGATAAGACTAATGATGTTTTCAACACAGCTGGCAGAAATTTATTTTTACGTGGGAGTGAAATTGCAAGAGTTTTCCTTTTGGCTAATGGAAATATTTTCCATGAGGTAGTTTTGAATTAGGCTCTTTTTTTTTTTTTTTTTTAATTGGAGTGTCCTTAAAAATGCAGGAAAAAAGGCAGTGTGCTAGGAGGTTCAATATTAACACAAAATGATCTGTTTTAATGGGTAGGATGAAGCTCCTGTGCTCTCCCTTGGCCAATGGAATCTTTCCAGGCCAGGTGTGAAAAGCCCTCAGCTCTTTATGAACCAAGATCACTACTCGAATGGATGTGTGAAAAGACATCCTTGGCACTTAGAAACTGCAGTTCATGGAGTCTTCTAAAAGGCAAAGGAAGACTCCAAACAGGGCCTGTGCACCTATTGGCCATGGCTCCCTGTTCTTGGAGCTGTCATTAACGTTATTCCCTGCAGGGATCTTTAGAAATGTCAAGGCACATATGAGTTCAAAGGGGGAAAAGCTGTCTACATAATTATTGAGTTTAAACAGACCCAACCTGAACTATTTGGAAAGTAAAGGCACAGCTGTGGCAGTAAGGTACAGCAAGCAGTGAGAATCAGTCTCTTCTGCTGCACAGGAGCACCCCAAGGGCTGCTGGAGCTCTTTCTGTGCTGTGGCTTCCCTCCCTGGCTCTCAGGTGAGCCCATGCTCTGTTACACTGGGACGCAGTGCAGCTCTGGAGAATCACACGAGCCAGCAGCTCTGTGTGCTCAAGTGGTCAGCTCAAACTTCATCTGAAAAATACACACCTGCAGGGTTGAGATGTGAGCTGGGTTCCAGCTCTGGAGTGGCTGCAGTTGGCAGATGACAGCAGGGTGCTGCAGGCAGGGGTACAGTCTGAGAGTGAAGCACTCTGAGGTCCCAGGCTGTTTCCAGTCCTGCACCAGGCAAACTGCTCGTGTGGCTCTTGTGCAGATTCTGTGTGTGGCTGTGTGGAAATTGTCTCAGTTTGTGACAGTACAGAGTGACCTGGATAAGGGAATAACAGCCTGGGTGGATGCTGGAGCTGTTGTTGGCTCGGTTCCCGCTGACTCGCCTGGTGCTCTGGCAGCAGGGCCCTGTCCCTGAGCAGAGCTGTGTCAGCTTGAGGTCACTGATGGTACATCCTGCTCAAGGCAAAAACCTACTCTGCATGCCTGAAAGAAGCTTTGACAATAAACCTTTTAAGAGAGTTTATTATGAAAACACAGCGTTACAAATACCCCGAAAACAGTGGATTTGGATCAATTTGAAATGTGGCGTTCTTATCAGCCTTAAAAGCCTGAATAAGTTAAAAATATGCAGAACCCATCTGTACTGAAACTTGTTGATTGGACCTGTCATTTCTCTTTGGAGAGCACAAAATAATTTAATTTGGGCTATTTTTGGTCCCAGTTCTGAGCTTCACCACAATCTCTATTCTGTCATAAATCTAGGGCCTGGCAGTCCTATTTCATGCTGTCTTACTGTCAGTACTCTGCACAGACTGAATTCTGGGGTTTGGTCAAGTTTTCTTCTGTGATTCTATAGTCACAATTAATGGTAATAATGCTCACCTGTGGTCATGCTGCTTTTTCTGGCTCACTTGAGAGCACACACTGCATAGCTGGGACTTCTACTTGGCCCCTAAATGCCACTTGACCATCATCTCTGAGCCACTGGAGCAAGTCTCCAAAGTAATTGTATGTAGGACAGCTTATGCATCTTTTAGGCAGCCACTTGTGATTGTCTAATCCAGATAACTCCTCTGATCTGGATAACTTAGCTTTCAGAAGAAAAAAAAAATATACTTCCAAGGGTAAGAAAAAGAAATTGTCACAGTGTTTCAAGCCTGTGACTTGACACTTGAACAGAATTATTTAAAAATACACTGAATTAATTATGGCCAGGTCATTTGTCTTGACTCATCTAAATCATTCTTGATGTCTCTGAAATCACAAATGTAGATGAGTGTGAGCACTGCTGGGTCAAAGTTCTGAAAGGCTGCTTGGCCAAATACATGTGTTTCTCTGAATAAAAGTGGGACCTGCAACCTGGTATTCTGTCTTCGATTCAGGGGCTGCCTTTCTTTCTTTCAGTTTTAATTTGTGAAAAAGACATCTTGATTACAAAGATTTTTCCAGTTTCAGTTAAGGAAAAAAAAAAAGATGATGATTTATGGTTTTTTGGGGAATATAGTGCAAATACAAGGAAGAGGAGGACCACTCTGCCCACTTGTCGGAGGACCTGGTACCTATTCTTGTGCTTTACACTCCTCTTGGGTGTTCAGTGACTTGCAGCGGCACCATTGCTTTAACTTTACAGCTGACTGTGACCCAATTCCTTTATCATACTAAGCAAAGAAGGGGCAATTCAGCAATTCCTAAGTGCTCAGAGGAAGATGGGTCTTGGCTAGGTGCAACCTGTAAGCGGATTAGAGCAGGAGTAGCTTCTTTCAGGTACTGCCCAACCTTATGACAAATATTTTTAATGGCACCTTGGCTTGTGTGGTTTGCTGTGCTGTCTGGGGGGATTGATCCTTTTCCCTTCTCTGATCAGGCAGCAGGGAGGATGGAAGTTTCCCCCTGCACGACTGTACTTTGCAAGGAAGCTGAATTGTAAGATTGACACTGATTTGCTTTAATCATGCTCTAGTTTCCAGAGTCCTGGAGAGCTGAAGCGTCCTCTGCCGTGGGCTACTCCTGAAAATTTTACCTGCTGCAGAAGTTTCTAGTTTTGCTTGAGGGCTTCTGAACAGGTCTTTCTCCCAGCCTGAATCTCAGAATGTTTTAGGCACCAGTGGAGACTGCCTAGTCCTACTCCCATGCTCTAACCAGGGTCACCTGCATAAGCAGTCAAGTTTTACTATCTCCAGGAATGGAGATTCTGCAACTTATTTCAGGCTATGGCTATCCTTAGTGTAAAAAAAAGGTTTATATTTGAGTAGAATTTACCGTATTTGGTTTATATCTATTTCTTATTGTCCTTTTATTGGCCACCAGATCAGTCTAACTATGTTTTCTACACCCCCCTCCTCAGGTACATGTACACATTGTTAGGATCTCCCTGAGCCTTCTCTTCTCCAGGCTGAAGAGTCCAAGCTCTCTCAGTCTCTCTGTGTATGTCAGGTGCTTCAATGCCTTAAATGTGCCTGACCTTTAGCTGGACCCACTCCAGTACATCCCTCATTTGCATCCCTCATCCACTCTCATTTGCATTGGAGTCCTGGCTGAGTTTAATGTGGTGTGTTTTCTGGAGTCCTAACCACCTGAATGATCATCCTTCTGCCTGTGGGTAGCAGAACAACCCTGGAAGCTTTATCTCAAGTGCTTTCTTTGGCAAGGCAGGTAGGGAGATTAAATTTTCTGAAAACACAAAGCAGAAGCAAATTTTTCCTGCCTTAGTCCTGAGGGCCATTTGTTTGCTGACAGCTGGATCATTGCAGGATTCACAAGTTGCTTCCTATTGATCAGCTGAGCACATAGCTGGAGAGGAAGCTTTGAGAAGCCAAGACAGGTCAGGGCTGCTTAATTGCAGCAGATCTTGTAGCTGATGGTTCATTGCTGACAAGCGCCTGTACAGGCAGTGTTTGGTGCCTAAATCTCTGAAACAATGTTTGATTCTTTTAGGGGATGAATTGCATGGTGTGTGATACTTTGTTTGTATGTGGTGGGGTTTTGTGGTCCCTTGCTGCATGTTTCTGCACTTGTGAAGCTTGCCAGTGGGACGTGGGGTGTGAGCATCTGATCAGTGCTGCTTTTGTTTTTCTGAGAGTAGTGTCAGATATCAGCTGGACCATGGCCTCAGCCATATGCCAGGCCAGACTTTGGTGCACATGTGGGAGGGATCTGGTTGTACAAATTGTTTATGCAAAGGTGAAGCCTTGTCTGAAGTATCCTTAGAAAGCACTGAGGCTGTGTGCTCTTCCATCAAGCCTTGCATGTGGTTTCTGCACTATGTACAGACTCATTCAGTCCCGCTATTTATAGCACTCCTTAAGTAACAACTCATAGCACAGAAGGGACCTGCCATATTGGGCACAACAGCCTACAGTTTTGTGCTGCAACACTGTAATTATTAATCCCAGAAATCTATGTGAGAGGCCAGTGTGCTTGTTAGAATGAGCCCTTGTGAGTAAATTCCCTGGATAACCCCGTTTAAACACAACATCCCTTGGTTGTGAATATCTTTTCATGTTGCTCAGCCTGTTGTGCTCAAAGAGTTTTGATCTAACAATTTTCTTAGACAATTTAAAGCATTGCCATTAAAACAGGGCTTTCTCCTAGAAACACTGATCTCCACTACCTTCTTCTTGACAAAGCACCTGAGACAGCAGGACTTTAGGGGTTCCTTGGGACAGACTCTGGAAGTAGAGAGGAATGCTGTGAGGAAAGGGGTTTTGTTAATCACTAACTTTGTGTGCTCTCTGTGGCAGGCAGGCACATTACCTACATTCCTGCTCTGTTTTCCTCTCCTATAAAACCTAAATACGAGGGGGTTGTGTGGGTTGCTAAGTGCTGTCTGTAAGATAATCAAAAGGAAAACAGAGCTGGGCCATAGACCAAAAACATTGCTTCAAGTACCCTACAAGGACCACAGAAAGAGTTCAAACTCTGCTGCAGGTTGGAATTTCCTGGCTCCCTGCATAGCTCTGATTCAGGATCTCAGAGCCCTGTGCTGGAAGTGTCTTAGTGGGTCTTTCACTATTAAAACTCACTGTTTCAAATGGATTGATGTTAAAAACCCGCACAGTTCACACACTGTGTGGTTCTAGATCATCATTGTGCTGGAATGATGTTACAGTGCAGCAACAAGAACAAGGTGCTTGTGTTCTGTCTTACAGCATGTAGTGCATTCCAGGCCAGGTTGGATGGGGTCCTGGGCAACCTGACCTAACTGGTGCCATCCCTGCCTATGGCAGGAGGTTGGAGCTCCATGAGCTTTAAGGTCCATTCCAACCCATTCTATGATGATTCTATGGTAAGGCAGCAGCTGCCAGAAGGACCTCAGGTCATGTTCTGCACTGTAATAGGGTTTCTTCAGTGAGTGAAGCTGTTTGCAGTGCTCTGCAGGAGTCCTTCCTGCTGTGTGAACCTCACTGGGCTGGGAGAAGAAAAATGCTGGTGAATCCTTCTGAAGTGACTTAAGAAGTTGTCTTTGTTTATGGCAGTCTTCTATCTTGAAAGCAGGGCTGGTGAAATAAAATGTGTATGAACCTCAGCTCTTTAAAAGTGAGGGTGGGAAGCAAAATTTAAAGCTTTCTTCATCAGCAGTTAATGCTCAGCTGTTTGGCTCTGTGTTGAAGAGCTTTGGGTGAAGCTAGGCAGCTGGTTCCCTGCCTTCTGCAGCAGGAGACAGCATGGGGGCAGAAATGAGATTGAGAGAGCACTGGTATCCCAAAGGACCCCATTACATCTTCTCTGAGTGTTTGCCCACAGCCATCAGGAAGGAATTGGGTTTAAATGCTGTGCAGCAGAACACCCTCTAGTCATGTGTCTCTTCCTTCTCTATTTGTTGAAGTTAAATGTCTATATTTGGCACATCCTAGGCTGTTGTCATGGAAATGGTTGTATTGACACATCCACAGCAGAGCAGCTTTGTTCTGTGCAGAAGGATCAGAAGGACGATGGGTGAGAAAGGAAGACCCTGTTCTCAGCATTCAGGCGTACATAATATTTGTTCTTCAGCTTCTTCCCTCCAGTTGGAAGGCATAGAGCTGTTGAATTAGTTGTTTTGAGCTGATATTGAAAGAATTGTGTAGGACAATACCCAATATTTGGACACAGAACATTACTGAACATCACACAAGACAAGATCCCCAGCTACAACAGTTGCCTCCTGTATAGCTGGTGTGCTACGTATTACCACCAGTAACATCTCTGCTCAGTCTTTTTTACCCTGTATTTCTAGTTCATGGGAGATCTTGTGTGTACCTACTATTTTGAAAATGGTAGGAAAAAAGACTTATCCATTTGAACATTGTAGCTGAAAATGTCAGGGACTGTAGCCAGATATTTCCCACTGAACAACGGGAAAAGAGGAGTATTTGAAGAGTTAATGAACTTAGAGAGCAGAAGTGAGTAATATTGGCAGAATTTCATTCCTAGTGTCCTTTCTGCTGCTGCCAGGCTATCCTGCCTTTTCCCCAAGACAGGTCCTCTGCTGTGAGAAGGCGAAAGAATAGAAGAAAGAATGTTGGATCTGTTTGCCTCAGATCAGAGTGTTTTCACAGCCTGTTGCTACAGGGCGCTTCTCAGCTTCATGCCAAGAAGAGTCAGAAGATAAGGAACTTCAGAGCAGCAAGGGAAGCTGCATCTTGCATCTCGGAACTGAGCTCTGCAGGGTTCTTTCCTCTAGTGCCTGGATCAGTGGGAGGAGTTCCTCACCCCTCCTGTGCATCTTGAATGTGGTGGGAGATGGGAGATTATTTCAATGCTTTTAATCAGATATTTGGTGGGTTTTATTTCTCTGTTAAACGTGCACATAGAGACTGGTATGTGCTTAGTAAAAGCTGTGCTGTTTCTAGTGCAGTTTGTGTATCCACCATGATCCAAAAATCACCACAGTCTGACTGCAGATAAGGAAGGTAAAAAAATCTGATTGCATTGATAAAAAGCTCCACTTCTCACAGTGGTCTGTACAGATTAGACAGAATGCAAGCAAAGGGAGCCCCTGTCCCTGCACCACGACTGAACCATGCACTCCAGGTGCCCCTGTAGGCAGGCAGGGCAGGACTTGCACAGAATCCACTCCTGCTGTGCAACCAGCTACTTTCAGGTGTTTTGACAGATTTAATCTTTTCAGATTTCAGGAATGTTTATTCGTTTATCAACTTTCCAGATTCTGTCGTATATGAGCAATTGTCTTGGTTTGAAAGACAGGTGTCCGCCAAGGAAGGCAGGAACCTCCCTTGGAATGGAAAGAATATGACCCCCTTCCCTCTGAATTAATATAACTTTGAAATTAAAGGGCTTTCAGGCAGATACATGAGAAGAGGAATAACAGTTCTTCACTGCTGTGTGTGACCAGGCAAACAAACCCGGAGCCCGTCACGGCCTCTCTGGGCCGCAGGCGCTGCCCTGCGGTGCAGTTCCGGGCACGGCCGGCAGGGGGCGCGGGGGGCTCCCGGCCGGGCAGGGGTGCGGTGGTTGCCCCGCCTGCAGGGGGCGCTGTGGCGCGGGCCCGGCCCTCAGGCGGCGATGGCGGGAATTGGGCGGGAAGGAGAAAGGGGCTGCGGCAGGGACCCGGGAATGGGGCTGGGACGGCAGAGTAGCAAATGGAATGTATCAGAAACTGCGCAGCTGGAGCTGTGGCTGTCCCGCCAGGCAGAGGTGCAGGTGTAGCGAGAAACCCAGAGCAGTGGCAGAGAAGCGGCGGGGCTGGGCAGTGGCAGCCGGGTCCCGAACACGGCCGGGAGAGGCTCCCTCAGAGCAGGGAGGGCAGAGGAGACCCGGGCTTTCCCCTGAGGCACCCCGGTGGATGGTGAGGGCCCTTTGTTTGGTGAGGTCGGGCGTTAATGAAGTCCCAGTGCAATGACCGCTGCGCCCTGCCCCTTCCCTCCAGCCCAAAATCCCAGGCATCTTTGCCCTTCCAAAGAGAAACCCCCCCAGGTAAGAGAGTCGCCAGCTGCACCTTCCCCCACCTTGGCCATTTCTTGTGTCTCTCTAAAGTCATTTTTGTGTCTTAGCAACAGATGGGACAAAATCCCATGAGAGGAAGAAACCAAAGGAAAAATCCTAACCCCCAACAGCAATACATATAAGGGTCATGAAAATATTTGTAATTAGTGCTTCCCAAACACCCAGTTTTCTAATTGTCCATTGCGTATTTGAATTTTAAAAATATGCAAAACAAAAAAGGTTGCTTTTCTTTTTTAAAGTTTGACGCAATAGTCTGTTTCTTGGTACTTTTATTTTGTACATGTAGGAAGGGAACCAGATTGCAAATTCCTAAACAAAATGAAAATCCTTCCAATGTTAAGAACATCATCTTAATATTTCATCTGCTTATATCTGTGCCAGCTGTTCTGCCTGAGAAAGCTGCTGCTCCCTTCAGGGTTCTGTGGCCCTAGCACAAACAGGTCACCCTGTAAATACTGGCAGATTGGAATTACAAAACCTGCACTGTTGCTGGTGTTCAAAGCAGGAGTATCAACAGCAGCAACTGGTGACTTACAGTTTATCTTTGATGAAGCCAAATACTGAAAAATATTCTGTAAACTTGGCCTCTAATTGTGACAAGTGAAAAGAAAGGTGGTCGAGATTTATTATTAGATGACGTTATCTATTTATTATTAGATGACATTATTTATTATTAGGTCCCATTTATTAAATAAAGTGCATCTTTATTTCTTCTCCTTCCTAGGAAAGGAGTTCTCTTGAATAGTGATAGTATACCTTTATTGCTGCACTGGGCACAGTGGGTGAAAGCCTTGGATGACTTTTGTCTGCAGGATGTGGTTATGGTTGAATAATGGAATAAACAAAATACAGAGTATAATTAGAACAAATTCCCAGGCAGTTTTCCATGTTATAAACTGGGGAAGACCTTAAGAAGAAATGTATTCCTTTAAAAGCCATTTTTATATACATTTTCTTGGAACAAAGGGACTTTTGCAGATAACCCTAACCTGAAGTAATCTTTCCAGATCAAGGAATTTCAACCAGGGAAGAAGGGTTGGTTGCTTTCAGTTCACCTCTCTGATGAACTTTTTCTTTTTGTATCTCGCAGTGGCAATTTTGAGAAAACAAAAGTGTTCTTTTTTGATTGGGACCACCTCTGAGGCAAATGTCAAGCAACAGCACAGTGGAAAAGGTGAAGGAATCTTTGGAAACTTTTATATTTATTCTGTTAAGCTGTACATTGCCTTTGGTAAAGAATGAAGGCAGTTGGCAAGCGAACCTTTTTATAAAGATAACAAAGGTATAGAACTGCTGTCCTGATCTGGCTTCTTCCAGTGGAAGTAGATAGAAATCTCTCCTGACACCACAGTGGAAAATCTGATGTGGTGCAGAAGCAGAAAATGCCAAATGCAAAAATGTCATCATCCCTCTTGTAGGATGCCAATTTGGCTAATACAGGAAGTCCAACTCTATTATTTAGCAGCCTGAGGTGTTTAACACACAAGCTGCTTTGCCCAGCAAAACCTGCTCAGTTCCCCATTGCAGCTCACCAGTTCCACACAGTGAGTTCACCCTGTTACCAGTGGGCACGTGTTTGATGGCTGCAGGTATGGCTGTTCAGAAACTCAGGCATCCTGAGTTGTTCAGAAACTTTTCCATCAGGCAGAATTTTGGGGTTGGGCAGCCTGTTCATGAGGAGCAATATAAAGTTTTGTAATCAGATTCACATAAGCAATTAGTTATGGCTAAAACAGGCAAATGTTTTTCTGCCTTGTTTTGGTGTGGCCTCCCTGTCCCCTGAGTAATAAAGTGACATATTCTGCAGTGCCTGTGACTTGTGACATGAGTGAGAGAATGGGATTTGGTGTCTGGTTGGTATTTCTGATTGAGAAGTGAAATGTGCAGATGATGGTAGCAAATGCTGGATGTGTTGATGTTTTCAGGTGGGTGAACTCTTGGCTGCTCTGGGTGTGTGAGAGTGACCTGTCCTGCATCTTCAACAGCTCTCCCCTACACTGTCCATAATCTCCTCCTTCATTTGTGCTCCCACCTTTTCTGCTTGCACAGTCACTCTCCAGTCTGCCTGCTGTGCATTTGCAGGTGTGAAGATGTGGACCCAGCTTCTTGAACACCATGATTTCCTCATCTTGCCACCCACACATCACCAGCTTCAATCAGCTCTGTTCCTCTCTCAAACTGTCTCCATTATTGCTTTCCTGTTTCTAAACACTATTTCATGTGCTCCTAATGCAACCTGTCGTTTTGGTTTGCTTTTCTAAGACATGTGGGAAGAGATCCTTGAATTTTACTTGCCTCATGAAAGCTTTTGACATAGAGATGCGTCCTCTCTGTCCTCCGGAAACCTCCACCTCTGTTGAAGGCTCCTTAAACTCTGTGTAGGTCAGGAGGTTGTACCCTCTGCTGCCGTGTCTGTGTAGCTCCTGCAGTTTCAGGTCTGGCTGAACTATCAGGAGGGTAGAATTGACGTTTGCTGGATGGAGGTCATCAGACCTTTGTCAACATGGAGGTGTTGTGTGCTCAGAGTGGATCCAATCCTTGTGTTTTACAGCTTTCAGGGTAACCTGCTCCCAGCTGACTTCAATTAGCTTCTACTTTTCCAAAAGGAAACCTTAGAAGTGTGCCTGGAATTAAAATGTAGGTATTCCAGTGGGTCTTATTCTGCTTGTATTGCCATGAACTGAAATCACCTCCTGCAAGAAAGAACAGTATGCAGGTGAGAAGATGTTATCTTAAGGAAAAAGAAACTTTCCAAAACAGTTGTGTGATATAAAGTGACATTGAAAATTAAAAGCTAGTTTGCCTGCAAAGTTAGCTCTGAGTCACTAGACCTTGCTCTGCTCAACTCTTAAAACTACCTAAAACAGTGATTTTCACATCAGGTGTCTCAGTTGCATTCTGAGAGCCTCATGCTCTGGAAGAGGATTGTGTAATTAGCTCTTCTTATGACTGATTAAATCAGTTTTCCTCCTTCAGCTGCTGAATACAGTTGTTGATAAGTAGCAGTTGTGCTTCACACTACATAAGCTGGGAGTGTCTCTTATCTGCACTCACTTTCTTCTATATGCACTGTTACTCTGCATAAAACTATTCAGACTATCTTTGATATTCCACTTTGAATCTAATTTTAATGGCTTTGCCTTTATTTAGACTTATAACCACAGGAAGTAGACCCAATTTAGCTGTTTGATGGATGGATCTCCTGGCTTTCAAGGAAAAGCATTTGAAATTGGTGCCTTGCTTTGTGAACAAGTAATTAGTGTGAGCTATCAGAAAAATAAATTAGCTGCATTTCAGTGCACAGAAATGAAGACTTACTGTGGCATCATCAGGAAATACCAGTGGTTTACAGTGGGCAGCTTCTCGCTGTTATTTTAATGCAAATGGGCACGAGCTAATTGGTCAGGGATAGGGGGAGCTCCTAATTGCAATGTATAAAGAAGAGGCAAACATGCAGAGGAAAACTTGCCAGTAGAGCACTTTTCCACTAGGGTGGAAAGTACTCTGCAGTGTTAGCTAGGCTGTACCTACAGCACAGCTTTGGCCTGCTTCCACTGAAGAATTTTATCATAAATACATAGATTTGATGGTCAGTCAGGATTTTTTGCAGTTAATGCCAATTTATGACTTAAAATAATCTTACCTCTGCTTTGTGACAGCTGTTGCTTGTGAGGCTGGGTCAAGTAAGGACAAACCAAGACAAGCACGAGGTTTGTGTGAACCCAGTAAGGGTTTTGTGACCAGGATGGGAATGTCTCTCCATCCCTGGAGACGTCTCTCCATCTTGTGCCCCTCGTTGAGTGGACATGCTCGCTGTCAGGCTGGCATAGCTCACTCTATCTCCCCTACAGTCTTGCAGGCAGAGGCATTCAACGTCTGGCAGTGCTCACGCAGAAAGGAATTCAGGGAGTGGTGGGGATCCATTTCACACTTGACCAGGCAATAAATGCAGGAGGCAGCACACAAAGCTGTGAGTTCCTGAGGGGGACTGTGCTTCATTTATATTGATGGTATTTTCTGATGTCAGACAAAAACTGTATCTCATGTCTAAAATGAAGCATCTACTTATGGGTTGAATAATTGGAGGTTTATTATTGGTAACAGGAGATGGATTGATGCACTGGGAATTCAATTCTGCCCATATGCCTCCTATTCCTCTGCTGGACTTCCACATTTTGTGCATTCTCTCAGCAACACAGACTGTGAGATAGTGAAAAATACAGGGTTTGGTTTTGGGATGTTTTTGTGTCTGAAAAGGTAAGACTTTTAATGTTGTATTTGATATAATTTCTTCAAATTTTTCAATTAACCCTTACAAATCAAGGAATTAGCTACTCATTAGGTTTTCATGTTGCCAGAGGAAGGACACAGTTCAGCCCCTGGGGTCATGAGCCAGTGGATGGATGTCTTAGGTGCACTTCAGCTAGATCACAAAGACTACCACTGGCCATGGAAAATCCTCTGGTATTTCCTGGCAGCTGGCCACCGGTGAAGGCCTTGAGCTAGATAGCTTAGAAGCTTTAAGTAGAATTAAGTTGGATGAATCTGGGCCCTAATCCCTGTTTGCCTCAATGTTTTCATCTGTGGTTTGGCAGCATTAGTTCCTGTGCATGCTAAGGCTGAGGTCTTGCTTGTTAATACTGAAAGAGATTGAAGACTTATTTTCCATGCATGGTCTTCCACAGGTTCCAGCAGTCTGGAGACTGAAAGACTTTTGGCGCTCTTGATAGGGTGGTGGAGCTCTGTGTTAGGTTCTGTCACTCTTACTGGTTGTGTTGTACGACCTGGGTTGGTGGGAGATACAAACCCACCTGAGGAAGTGTCACCTTTCCCGTGGCACTTGCCAGGAGCAGAAGTGGGACCGCAGCTGCTGAGGGGAGCCCGCGTTTGGAGTGAAGTGTGTTCCATCTGTGACTGAGAACACAGGGAGTGCCTTGCCTTCTGTGCGCACTCAGTGCATCAGACACCAGCACTGGGTTGTGTTCCTGCTCTTGCTTTGTTTGATATGCTGGGCTGCCCAGGCTCAACCCTGGGATGACAGAGGGATGGACAGGGGGCTGTAAAGGGTACTTGGCCGATCTGGAATGGGCATCAGAACTTTTGTTGCAAATGGGATTTTTGTCTAACCGAGAACGACAATCTTTGGTGCCTCTTTTTAGAGATGCCAGCTGAACTCTTGAATAATTCTGTGCAGTTCTGTTTTCAGGGGAATAGGAATGTTTCATGATACTAACTCTTACCTGAGGAATTGAATTTAGACCATCTTGAAAATCTTAGCTTGATGCCTAATATGGAATGCAGAAAAGGGCTGTAATTCCTGAGCCCAGAGCAGAGATGAAAGGAACTGGAAGCATTAGTCTCCTAAGCCTGTGTGACAGCTTCTTCTATTTTATTAATGTTTACTTTAGAAAAAAAGATGTACTTGCTCAGTTTGCTCATTTTCTGAGACTAATTTATGTTCTGAGTTCAGCCATACTATTTTCCTTACTGCTATGGAATTTGGTTGTATTAACAATGACAGAAAAATCCAGAGGGTTGATCTAGAGAGAGGCATAATTTATGGGAGGAGGAAACCCCATGAGATATCTTATCACTCCAGTTTTCAATAGTAGAAGTGAGCTCCTCAGCTCTTTTGTCCAGATGTTATGGTAGACAGACCTCCAGAACTCTGGCTGCAACACTTGCAGAAAACAGAGTTAATCACTTTGGCACCTGGCAAGCTAATTTACTACTTGACTCTGAAGAACAGGGAGCATGGGAATCTTTATGCAAAGTATAATTAGGAAGAAATAACTATAATGAAGCAAAAATTAATCAGCTAACTCAAACCTGAATTAAATGAATATTTTTGAGCAAGTACTACAGACCAAATGCATTGTTCAAACATTTCAGGAAGTGTATTATAAATCAAAGGCTCTTACTTTGAGGAAATTTTATTACTGCATACAAAATCCATGTAACCCAAGGTGACAAATACCACTTCTGTTTTCCCCACTTTTTTGAAGAAACTGTTCACTATGAAAGGACTCCATTTTTCGTTATATATTGTTGTACTGTGACCTAGGAGGAATTAAGGGCACAAGAACATGAGAAGTTCCGGACCCAGTTTGTACATCACAGAGGGAGTTACTTTAAATTTAGAAATTGGACATGCTGTGTAAACTACTGCATTTTTGGTTTTGGTTATTTGGTAGGTTTGCTTGGATAGCACAAAAATTGTTCCAAGTTCTGTTCTGCTCCCATCTGTTCTTGGCTCTGGTCAACCTCACTGGGAGCAGAGAAATGTGCATTTAGATTCTGCTTGTGCAGAACACATCACCACAGTAAGCTTAAGGTTGGTTCTTAAATCAAATGTCTTTAAAAGATAGACAAGATTCACTTGTTTGTATTTTACTCACAAGCCTCAAACACCTCTCAGTGCCATGTTTCAGGATAAAGGACAATGTCTCTCTGCCTTGGGTCAGTGACCACCTGGTTTATATCCCTGCCAGAGATGGCTGACTGGAAGAAGGAAGCACTGCAGTTGATTTGAGGTTAAAACACTATATTAGCTGATTGTGTTTTACAACCCCAGAGTATAATTGATGTATCCAGGCATTGTAACATTACCACTGACCAAAATTAACAGTAACCTGACCTGAATAAAGATTGGGAGAATTCAGCTCTTGTAACTGTGCTTTTACAGCAGGGCTTTAAACATTGAACAAACATACTTTCAATGTTTGAGGTGACAGTAAAGGTTTGGAATGTGATCATGTGCTGAAAACCTTAGTGGATTTCTTGGTGTGTAATACATATTGATCTGCAACAAATCACCGTTCTACGACAGCGTTAGGTCTGTAAAATTAACCAGGAGAAAATTATCTTCTAATTTAAAAAGACCAGACCTTTCTTATTGAAAGGGCCACAAGGATGCAGCTCTTAGAGGCCAAGCAAGAGCAGGTGTTTTTGTCCCTGTGGCTGTGCAGGGTCACAGCCAGGTCTGCTTCTATTTACAGAAGAGTCAGTTGGGTCAGGTTTTCAGGTGGATAAGGAAGCTTTTTTTTAGGCATTTTATGTGGAGCCTGCTCACTGTCAGCCCCACCCTCAGGAACAAGTGTCCAAATTGTGATAAACACAAATGGGGGGCTCTTGTCAGATGCCAGAGGACATTTGTCAATTGATCCCGAGAAGTTCCTTCCTAAATAGGACTAAAGGGCTTCAAGCTCCTGTAGACAGCTCAGATGGCTTCTGCTTTTGCTCCACCTGCTCTCTAAATAGACGATGAACACTTTAAAGGGTCTGGCAGCCTATGAATGTTTCTCAAGTGCTTTCTTCCCATTGGAGCTGAAGGTACTGTGACATGGGGACATGCTCTTGCTAACCTTGAATTGAAGTGATCACAGCAGGAACATGCACTAACTCATTTTACTTCTTTGTGTTTTGTGTGAATTCCCTGTGCCTATAGCTAGGCAGTAGCTTGTTGGCTCTGTTTCCTGTCTTGTCTTTTATCTTTTCATCCAGATTCACCCTCTTTCATTTCTAAGTATTTCGGTTTCGATTTCTGAAAGAGACAGAAAGGCCTCTCTGATGAAAGAGGTAGGCATGACCATCCTTTTAAGAGAGGAAAGAAAAAGTGAAGTATTGTGTAGCATGAGTGAGCATTTGCTGAAGAACACATGATTCAGTGGCACCAAGTATTCATGGTTTTATTGTGAAGCAGAATGAAATTCCCAGTGGTCACAGCTCAGAGCAACAGCAGCCCTGATAGGAATGTGAGTTTTTTCTGAGAATTTTTCTACATGAATAAATTCAGTTTGCATAGTGGAGTGGGGAATACCTCTTTTTTTAACTGACCTCTTTTTGGCTTCTCAGCTCCTTTCACTGTCTGCTAGCCTGAGACAAGTGCTATCAGAAATTCCCACAGTTCCCTGCCCCTTTCATTCTCCAGCCACCTAGAAATCACTTGCTATTTATGGATTAGTGCTGGGAAGAAGCTATCTGGGGAACTTGAGAGTAAGAGGGTGCATTTCAAACTAACCTCTGGATCACTAGAGCTGGATCATCCTGTATATGTGCGTGTTGTCCAAAACTACCCAAATCTGTTCTTATATCCCAGGTAATATGCAGAGAGCAGAAACAGTGTTGGCAAATAGAGTATAACCAAAACATAATCAGTTTTATGGCAATTCTACTGGAATTCTGGGGTAAAATCAGAATTTGTATTTTAACATCTGTAGACATTCTAGAACGTGTGTTTCTGGAAGAGAGCAACCAGCCATTTTAAACTGGATTCTGATTCCTGCACTAATTCCTCAAGAATCATACCTGATCTCTTTAAATAATTAGGGAGAAGGTTATAGAACTATGCTGTGACCACTCCTCTACTATTGGTGTCATATCCCCTGTCCTGTGTTTCCCCTGGCCTTGATCTTTTGGTGAGGCACAGAAACAGAGAGAAGGAGAATACACTATTTGCGACCATATCTTATTTTCTGAACATTTGATAAATGTTTTCTTGCTTTGTTCTTTTTTCTTTCCAGAAAGCTTATTAGTTAATCATGTCTGAATCCATTTGCCAAGACCAGTTCCTTGGCATTTTTCAGGTGTGCTAAAGAAAAATACATTGTCTCATCAGTCTTTGCTTAGTACCAATCTTTAATCTGGTGAGCAACCCTTTCCATGAGATGGTAATTTACCTCAAGTCATTTATTACTTTTTTTTTCTTGGAGCGTATGCTTTGGCTCTTACCTTTGACAGTTTCAATCTGCAGTGTTGTTCTGTAGCCAGAATGTTTTCATCCTGTGCTAGGTGACTGGTGGTTCTTGTAGAGTTGCCTGAGAGAAGTGCTTTAGAACCCAAGTTCACCACTGCATGTCCAAACCCAGGCACTGCCTGTGCCTGCTGAGCTGGTCAGCAAGCACAGTACAAACTCACAGTGCTGTTCTGCATGTTTTCCTTTGGATTCACCAGGTGAGGTGGCTCTGTAAGGCATAGAATCAGATTTATAGTGAGGATTTGAGGTACTTTTGTTACTCTGGAAATTACACGTAGAATGTAGGTCATGATTTCACAGAGAAAAAAAAATGGGTCAAAAGTCTTGCTGAAACAGTGAGGGTCCCCTGGTGCTGTAGGTATGCAGAACTGATAGCTCCTGTACATGCCTATTGTGGGATCTGCAGCTCCCATGCACACAAAGTGTGAGGAGATTGGGGTTTGTAATTGGAAGCCCTAACCCTGTGCTGCCCATATCCAACACACTTGATGGCCTTAGGGGAAGTCTGTGATGCACAAGGAATGTGGGTTTGCTGCCAAGTGTTATAAAATGCTGAGATGACAGCTCTGTTCCACGGAACACAGTCTAGAAAGACACAGAGCCATCTTTTACATGATGCTGGTGTCCTCCTTTTGGGCAAAAAGACAACACAGACTAGGAAATCCAGTGCTAAACGTGCCTGAAGCGTTTTATTGTCTTAAATATAAACTTGTATCTTGCCTTAAAAAAAAAAAAGCAAATGTGGAGTGTTTGTATAGTTTTCTGGTGGTTTGATTCTGCCTTGGTGACTCAGGCTTTCTGCTAAATGGAATTGTTGACTGTAACTTTCCAAAAAATCAATTAACATGATGCATGAGTTTCATAGCTCCCATACTTTTTTTTTACCTGTAAGTTTTGTGGGCTTCTCACCACAGATTGGGTTAAATTGATTAGGATGCTAATCAATGAAGTGATTTTGAGTTGGAATAATTTGAACCAGTTTCCCAGACAGACTGCTTCATCACCAAGTCTTGGTCAAAAATCCATTAATATCTCTGGTAAAGCAAGGACAATGTCCTTCCTTGCCACTTCTCTCTTAGTAGGATAAAAGAGAGTTTGATGCACAGAATGGTTCTCAGTGGTAAATAAAATAGGGAGAGGGGTCTCACAAAACAGTGAGATTTCGGGTGGCTGTTACAGACCAGTCAAACCAGTGCTGACTTTCAGCTGAAACAGAGTTCTTGGAAACACTGAGGCTAAAATCACTGTTTTTTTCTGGGAAGAGAAGTAACTGGGGAATAACTTTCAAATCTGTCCGAATAGTTGTGAGCTTTGGGCTCTGGATTTCTTAGTGACTATGGAAGCAGCATATAGAGTTTTCCAGAGGGCTTATTCTGCAAAACCAGGCTTGGGTCTGGTATCCATCTTTCAAGAAGGTCCTTCTAGTGGTGGAAGCACTTCTGCTCGCAGTTGTCATGAATGGCATGAGCAATTCCAGTTGGGGGCTGGATGCTGAGCAAGAGATTTTAGTGCTGCTTTTGGAGTGTGTGTGTTTGGGTGTCCTCCTCTCCATCCCTGGCACAGTCGGCCTAAGCCGGCACATCGAGTGCTTTTCCTGCACACATCACTAATAACGCGGTTCCAGAAGCTGACTGCACACATCCCTTGTTTGCCTGTCAGATGCTACAGAGAATTTGTGGAATATGAGCTTCCTTTGGGACAGACCTTCAGGCTGAGCATGCTAATTAGTACTGCAGAAAAGGGAAGTCTGAGGGGAGCTGCTCAGAAGGAGACTTTTGAACTAGGCTGGCTTTGTGTTTTGATTCTCCGGAAAAGGACAACTTTTCCATTTTATGGTACTGTTAGTAGGGAGAAGTCACGCTTGTGCAAATGGCTGCTGTGACGCTGTTGGCAATGATGTCTCTGCTCTACTTCAGACAAATCCACTTTTTTGAAAGTGCTGTCTGACCCACTGCAGCATGTTAATAAGGCTGACAGTAGGAATGGAAAATGTTCTGTTGTCTATGCATGCTAAAAGATAGAGTCAGTTTGACTTCAGACCCTTTCTTTATTTGCACTAGAAAATAGCTCAACTTCACTGGCTGACTTCCACATATTGGCCATGAATCTGTCATTTTCTGTGCTGACCTTAAAGCAAAAAATTGGTTTGGGGCTGTCTTGGAGGTTAAAAATTAATTTAAACATTCTTGAGTGAGTATTTGTGTTGCAGCTTTCCCACAGTTTTGCCTGCACCACAGCAACGAACTGCTTCAGTAATTGGAGAAATTCGTTGCTTTGTGAGGCTGAAATGCTGTTCCAGGTTGATCTCTTGTGCCAGGTGATGTGTGTGTACAAGTAACTGGCAATTAGAAGTTCTGCATCGCTGCTTAAACGCTGGGTTCGTGGCATATCTCGGTGTCACTCCAGCAGTACAGAATCCAGAGCCTCTTTGCAAGACTGTGCACAGTTCATGGGGTGGGGGGGAGAAGTGCCCCTCTTCTCTTTCAGAATACCTCTGTGCTGATTGGTTTGTTTTAGGGAGCCAACAAGTCTCCTGACATAAATCTGAAAAGTTGTTAACAGCTTTTCAGCTCAACTTGAGCACCTGTTATCTTAAAATAGAAAGAAAGGAAAAAGAAGAAAGAAGGCATTTAAACAAGAAACAGTGTCAAACTCTGTAAGAAAATGTAGTCTTGCCTAATGAAAACAACTGTGAAGATTTGGACTGTTTAAACTTTTTAAAAAAATAAATTGAAAGGGAGCTTGCTTTGAGGTATTAGCAGTTAGTAGTTAAGAGCCAACTCATAATGTGAAGACAAGCCCTGTGCCAGACAGCTAAATGCAGCTTTGTTCTTTTAATATGTCACAGCTACCTCACCCTGGAATTCATCATCTGAAAAGGGAACCTAGATATGGTCTGGCCCTGGGCCAGATTGCATTTCTTCCTCAACTAATCAAGGCTCTTTATGCTACATGATCAAGTTAGGCCTTGGTTTACTGTTTTGATACTGGAATACCTCTGATTCCTGAATTACAGATCCAATCAAAAACCTGTTGGTTTCAGCAAGAGCAGGATAGTACCCCACAGAGCAAATCAATACAATAACTAGTGGGGAGATACTGCTTGCCACAGTGAAACATTTGTGAATCAAACTTATTTCCTCTTTCCCTGCATGGCGGTATCCAAGATGTCCAGAGGGAACAATTTAGTAGTTCATCTGTAACTGACATGAACATTTTGTGCAAGTAAGATGCCTAATCCGATAGCAGGTTGGCAAACAAACTTGAAGAGCAGGTTGGTCAGCAGAGAGAAATGAATACCAAATATTTTCCTTGCTGCCTCCCATATTTTTGGAAACTTTAGAAGCCAGAAATGTTCATTGGAAATGTACATTAAAATGATCCCCAAAGTGGATTACTCAGCTGTTTCTGGAAGAACACCGCCAATTCTCTTCTGTTGTGCTGTTGGCCTCCTTGAATCACTATTAATTAGGAAATTTAGCTCTTTAGCAGACTGCTAATTAAATTGAGCTGCAGTGATACAGGCAAGTATAGGACCTCTTTCTATTCCCTGCCAAGATAGTCGTATATCCTGGGGTTGTCATGAGGAAAATCCAGCCAAGCTGCCAGTTTCCCATCCTCTAGGGATGACATGTCACATTTCATTTGACTACCTGTCTGTTACAATGAATCTCTCCCTCCTTTTCTTTTAATTTTAGAATTGTTTATCTCATCCTTTTTCAAGGCGAGAGTTCAGCCCGACAGTGCCTTTTGACTTGGTTTGTGGGCTCTTAATCAGTCAAGTATGTAATTCAGTTCTGTCCTGAAGGCAGTGTTGGCCATGGTGTGGAAACTGAAGGCAAGGGCAAGAAGTTACTAGCAGTAGCATCTCTGTAATCATAAACACTGTCCCAGTTCTACAACTCTGCTGAACTCTGATGTTTTCCTCCTGTGAAACTTATTTAAGCTAAAGGTGCCTTACACAGTATTTCACTCTCTCCAGACACAGCCTCATTTCTCTGACCTCGTTGTGGAGAGGTGATGGTTTATTTCACTGTATCACCTAGTTTGTTGTTTGCTTTACCTAAAGTAACATGATGATGGAGAAGGAGTTTTGTTCTGTCACTTCACTCTGTCCATTTTGATGACAAAAAGATGCTGAAGGAGAAGAAAGTTCCAGAACAGCAGTTTTGTGTCATCTTGGTAAAGTAAGCTACTGACTGTTGGCTGAGGTGCAGTGGGAGAGGATTTGCATGCTGTTTAGGGCTCTCTGTAGCTGGTGACCTCGAAGTTGGGAAGTCCCTTCCATATTCCTTGCTGGCCTATTGCTAGGAAACTATAGCACAGTATTTGTATGCCACTGCCTTCTCAGCCTGTTCTCTGTGTGAAAGAGAATGTTTCAGAAAAACTGATGTTTCTCGGCTTCAGAGAGAGTAAGGCTTTTGTCATGTGTCATCTATGGCTGCTCCACCTCCTCCTGAGCACCACTGCAAGGCTGTTTAGGAGAGGTGAGAACACAAACGCTGTAGTGAGCAATGAGTTAACTTTCATTTCCCACCTTCCAAGTGTTGAATTCCAAAGCCCTGTTGAACAGAAACTGCAATACCCTTACACTTTTGCTAGCTAAGCTGTTCTGATATTGATCAAAATCTGTCTTTGCATTCACTATCTTACCTAAAGAGCTGATGTGCTGTCTCTGAGATGGCAATCTTTTCTACCAAGAAAAATCCCAACAAAACCATTTAACTTTTCATGTTCTCTTGTTTTGATCTGGATATATTCTTCCTGGAAATTTAAAGCTTATCTAGCAAGTTCTGTGGGTAGGATTTTCCAGCTGAAGAATATCAAGGGCACAGTGTGCATGTGACCTCCTGGTCCAAATTACAATTTAAAGCATATCAGGGGGATTTGGAATTTGGTTAGCACAAAAGGATTCTCATAGATTTGTGGCCTACCCTGTTATCACCCTTACATTTGCATGATATTTACCATCAGTATATGAGAAGCATATAGGTTGATATTTGTTTTCATTAAAATTAAATTTAATTTCATATTTTCTCTCCCAGATTCATTATTTGAGTTTTCTTGTCATTTTTAACTTGGGATAACATTGGGATTTTCAGTCATTGACAGGTGTTGATATCTTTCCTTGCCAGACTGAAATACACGTCTGATAATGTTATAAACAGCTACTTCATTCACACTAGTAGGGGGAGAAAACTAACAT
The DNA here is from genome assembly GCA_013397795.1 of Orthonyx spaldingii. Lineage (NCBI taxonomy): Eukaryota > Metazoa > Chordata > Aves > Passeriformes > Orthonychidae > Orthonyx > Orthonyx spaldingii. Next base: position 1,410,046 of record VZTJ01004211.1, on the reverse strand, counting down.
TAGACTACAGACATGAAACCTTTAGTAGCCACTTCTTTGTGTGTCTGGCACTCCTGCTTCCCTCTGTCCTCCTGTTCATTGTTGAAATTGCAGAGTGGTGTCTGTTGCCTGCTGGCTGGAGTTGGCTGCTCTAAAGTTCTGGGGATTACTCTGTGCACCTCCAAAACCCAGCATTGCGTGTGTTTGCCTTTTGAGGTAGCATTGTGGGTAGAAAGATGATGCTGTGCTCTTGACCAAATGTTGCATTGCAAAACTCTTCAGTTCAGTTACTCAAAGCTAAGCTTTGACTTGCCTTTATATTTATATTGCCAGTTCCTTATCTGGTGTTTCTTCATATTTCTTACTCCAATCCATCATCTGTTGTGCTCTTCTGCATTTGTTGCTTGATGTATACGTGAAGCTCCAGTCTTTAGCTCTGCGTCGTGTTTCTGCTGTACGTTTTTGAACACCATATTTGGGCACTCTGCAGGCTGCCTGCAGCAGTGGGGGTGTTCGGTACAGCCCCTGCTCAGCTCTGTGACCGGCTGCAGACTCTGTTCATCACTCTGTTACCAGATGCTTCTCGGCTGCGCTCAAACTCCAGCCCTTGTTGGGCTGCCCAGCTGCAGTGATTAAGGCTCCATTGTTCCCGTGCTCACAGAGCATTGCTGCAGCCCACGAGCAGGAGGCCCAGGGCAGCCCAGGCTGCTTCTGTTTGCCAGTGCCTCCCACACAGGGCTTGGAGAGGCGGCTGCAAGCGACTCACGCCTCTTCTGTAGTTCAGGAAAAGTCTCCTTGCTTTCTGCTCTGCTTTTTGGGGCGAGCTGTGATCCTCAGTCGGGAGTCTTCCAGCAAAAGGCCTCCTGCCCCAAAGTAGTCTTCAGGTAGAGTTGGGAAAGCCTTGCATGAGGGACAGAAACATTAATTGTCCCACTCTGTGCTGGTGTGGCCTCACCTTGAGTGCTGTGTGCAGTTGTGGGTGCCACAATGTAAGGAGCATCTAGAGCTATTAGAAAGGGTCCAAAGGGGGCTACTAAGATGGTGAAGAGCTTTGAGGGGAAGCCGTACAAGGAGCAGCTGAGGTCCCTTGGCTTGTTCAGCCTGGAGAAGAGTGAGGGGAGACCTCATTGCAATCTACAACTTCCTTCTGAGGGGAAAAGCAGGGGCAGACACTGATTTCTTCTCTCTGGTGACCAGCAATAGGACCTGAGTGAACAGCATGGAGCTGTCAGGAAAGGTTTAGGTTAGAATTAGAAAAAGGTTCTTCCCCCAGAGGGTGCCTGGGCACTGGAACAGGCTCCCCAGGGCAGTGCTTGCAGCACCATGCCTGACACAGCTCAAGGAGCGTTTGGACAGCACTCAGGGCCACATGGGGTGACTCTTGGGGTGTCCTGCTCAGGGCTGGGAGGTGGGCTCCTTGTGAGTCCCTTCCAGCTCAAGTTATTCTATGATTCTATGATAGATGAGTGGGACTTTCCCCCCTCCTATCCTTGACAAGGTGGAACTCATCCAGTTTGTTTGAAGGAAGCAAGACAGACCTTCTGGGTTTGAATCAAACCAGAAAATGGTTGCAGCAAAAACATTTTGAACAAAATGTTGTCGTGCAGGCAGTTCCTCACAAACTTGGATGGGAAGGTGAAAAAATTCCAGTCTTGCATCCCTTAGTCAGCCAGAAATATTGTACCCTGGGGTGTGTTAAAGGATGGAGCTGTGCAGGCAGGAGTTATAGCCCTTCCTGTAACTTCCTCTTGGATGGGTGAAGGAGTTTGCAGAAAGGCAATTTGATCAATTCAATTTAGACTAGAGAAATAAAATGGCAAGAAGCTCTTACTTCTTCCATCTTTATTAAATTCTGGAGTACATTTCCTTACAAGACTTAAGTGTAACATTTTGCTGCATTGCATGCAAAGTAATTAAAACTACTAATTTAAAGAATCTGGAGCCCTACCCTGGCATTTGGAAGTATCCAGATTCCCTTGCAGTTTAGTGAACCTGTGCTGTACACTGTCCAATAACCTTTGACTGATCAAGGAGTTGATGTGCCTGTGGTTTGGAGGTGCCAAGACAGGGATTTGAATGTCTCACATATGGTCAGACAGGCAGCCCAGGTACAGCTGAGCACAGAGTGCCTGACAGAGCACTCTTGGAACCCCCTGCCTGTACCCTTGGCTCCTCAGCACTTCTTCCTGTGCATGTGGAGTTCACATCCTGACAGGAGTCTGGAATGGTCTAGAACATGCAGCAGAGCAGAACCCATCTGCTCACAGGCAGCAGTGTTCAGCACAGGTGTCCAACTTCACCTCTTTGTTTATGAAGGGTTTTTCTTGTTTAGTTTTTTTTTCAGTGCTGACTGATCCTTAATTTGTCATCTTTAGTTAATTTTAAAATAAAATACATGACCATCAGGGACTTGCTGAGTCACTGTCTTAGAGTCTCCAGTAAGAATAGTCCTCTTTCTCTTGTAGCTGGTTCTGTTCTGGGGCACTTCTATAACTTGTTTTCCAGCAGTGTTTCTAAATTAACTAGATTGTCCTGATTTTATCACTTCTGTTTAGGAGTCTGTTCCAGGAGCTCACTGCTCTGAGAGTTACAAGCCTTCTGCAACAAAAATGTCTCCCCAGTCTTAAATTCCCTTACAGCAAGTTTGTACATGTTTGTCCTTGTGCCAGAGTTGTCCTTCCAGTTGAAAAGCTTCTCCCTCCCCATGCCCCAATTGTGTAGGTGTTTCTCTTCAAGACACCCCTATTACTCTGCTTGTCACAGGGGGCCTTCTCTGTGCCAGGAGATCTGGGTTTTGTCCTTAAAGGTTATTTCTTCAAACAAGGATACTTTGTGCTTTGTGAATTTTATGCCTGCGGTTGAACAGGACCTCAGGTTCCTCTGACCCATGGGAGTTCTCCTCACAGCATATGTCCTTCTTAAGTAAAAATCCTCCGTGTGGGAATTCTCAGACTCCTGTTAGTCTTTGTGCAGTGAAGAGAATCCTCAGGTAACACACAAGCCAGGTGTTTCTAAGCAAAAAAAGGCTTGAGTGCCAGAGGGTTGGGGATGCCACAGTCAAGCAATAATTAGAACTGCCACCATTTAATTATCCTTTTGCCCTTAAAAGACTCTTATCATTGCATTTATACCATAAGCACAAATTTCTTCCAGATACACTGTGCACAAATGAGATATTTGGGTTAAAACATCTGACATCCTCTATCTTGCCTGCTTTTTGGACAATTAATGTCAAATTGAAGATTTGAAGCTTCTGGGCCCTGTATTAATGGCCCTGTCTAATTCTTTACATTCCTTCAGATTTGTTTATATCTATGGAGGCTAAACAGAATTGATGATTAAAGGGACTGTATTGTAGCTTCAGCTGTACAAGGAGAAAACTGAATTCCACCCTTCCTAAGCAGGTCTTTGGTTACTTGTGCTGAGATCAGCATGGGGCTAACCTTGTCCAGGAAGTCAATTTAGAAACAGTAATTCTCAATGATCAAGATTTTGCTTATTATTGTTTCAGGCACCATGTTTAGGTGATTAATTGAACACTTGGATTTAACTTTTGCTTTGATTTTTGAAAAACAATGTAATTCATATGTGTGTCATGGTTGAAGCAAGAAATCCCCCTTAGCAAGAACGGGATGTTGAACTAACTGTTGGCTGATATGTGTTTGCATTCCTATCAGATAACAGCTAGATTTACGGGGTCCTAGGTTCTGTGGACAGATTCCTCTCTTGAGACAAACTGTGACTTGCATTTTGCTAAAAGACTTGAGGTTCAGCTGAAATGCAAAGCAAGTCTTTTGTGTCTTCCAAGGTAACATGACATTAACTGTGACATAAATGTTATAGGCTCTATAAAATAACAGGGTTTGGGCTCCATTGTTTTGAATTTCCTTTGTGTGTGTATGGTATTGAAGGAAATATCTCTCTTTGTTCTCACTCCCATGTTCCTCCTAAGAGGAATGTTTTTATAGCCGGGGTACTGAAGATCTGAAGCAATGTCAGAAAAATAGAAAGCACAGGCTAAGAATCATCTTAACCTCAGTAATGGCCTCAGCCTGGAGCTGTCTGGCACTGCTGCTCTCAAGTGCTCACTGCTGTTTCTGATTTTCAGGCTCTTTCCCCCACCCTTGGTTTGCAGGAGAGGCACTGCTCCTTCCAGCAGCAAAGACAGGATGAAGTCTCCTCATGTGTGCAATAAAGATGTATATCCACAACAGGTATAAAGTTTCTGTTTCACATACACCAATGATTGCCACAGGAAAAACAGTTCATTAAATTGTCTTGGAAGCTTCTGCTGTGAGCCCAAATCTTTGCACATCTAGAGTGAGGCAGCTTTAAGACCAGACTTTCTAAGATAAATTTTGAGTTTCTTTCATTGCCTCTCCTTCCCAAAAAAATATTGGTAAGACTTAAAATCTGATTGAAGCTATTTGTTCCAGATGAGGATAATAAAGTCCTTTAAAGTAAAACTTCCGCACTCTTCTGTTACTTTGACTTGAATGTTTCTACAGTCTCTTGATACATTTACTAAGTCTAGAAAAGTATTCTCCAGAGTTTTTTCTCTTTTATGCTTTGTTTTTTGATTCATCCAGAGTTGCTTAGACAGTTGGATATGGGGACAGCATAAACTGAGAGATGCTGAAAGCTTGGAGTTTCCCCACAATCAATACATAGCTGAGCATGGGATCACCAGGCCACAGAGTGCTGGGTTAAGGTCTGTGCAAGTCTGATGCTTGTTCAGCATCTGTGAGGCCTCCAGGATGGAGGGATTTGAAAACTGGGAAGTATGGGATTCTAACTTTGAGAGCTTTCTGTGGGTTTGGGTGGAGAGAGGACTTCTTGCCAGCATGAGTCCATGAGAACAATAACATCCTGGCCTGCTGCTAGTGACAGAGCATGCCTTGTGTGCACTAGGAACTGGTGATGCACGTCCTGAGCGTGGCTGTTGGCAAGGCACTCGTATTCCCGAGCAAAACCAGGGAAGTATCCTCTTATGAATATAGGTTGAAGGAATAATGTGCAGGGTGAATTACAGAGAGTTGATTCCATGGATATTTTGAAGCACAAATGTGTGTTCTTCTGTCATCCCACCACTTGATTCTGGGTATTGTCTTTTTCCCCTGCTATTTTCTTTCTCCATTGTAATTACTGCTGGGACTGTGACCCAGCTTGCTGGCTTTGGAGCCATGCCCACTTCCTGGGCAGATCGTGGTGCAGGCAGGCATTCTGGGTGGCTGATGGTGATTAACAAGAAAGCAGAACTGAGGTATGCCCAGCAATGGAAGGACCACCAAATGCTGCCAGCACAGCTTTTGATTCCTTTTTGCAAAGCTTAAGTTCAGGGGTTTGCTGTGCTCATTCATTTGGGCAAACCACATCTATGGATAGTCCCCTATATGGGCTTGCTTCTGCATCTTGGAAAAGTGCAGCCAAATAGCAAATTTTAGTCCAATGCAATTGTTGTATTGCAGTAGCAGTGGAGTCCTGCCAATCCACAGCTTCATTCCAGCCTTTGCAGTACAGGCAGACAGTGGAGGCAAGGCTGCCTTAAGAGGACAAATCTTCTCTAAACAGTTGGGCTGTATAGCATGAATGTGAACCCTGCTGCTGACCTGATCAGACAATAACCAGATCAATAATAATATAATCCTTCTGGCCAGACTTCTTGCACAGTTGCCTTCTCATTTAATCTACAGCAATAAAGTCAAGTCTTTGCCTAGGTATTTTTATTAATAGTTTTACAAGCAGAAGAAGAGTAGCCTTAGGCAAGTCTTTCCTATCTGCATGTCTCAGGACATTATAATCTGAAAGGATGCTGTCATGGCTGATAGCAGTTGTATAAGATGATTACAAAACTAAGGGAGCTTTCAGGCCTGTTTACAAAAGCTATGATATTGTGTCTTCCTCCCAATGGTAAGAGCTCCAGGAGTTATTTTACTGTGGAGTGCAGCAGGGGAATTGGCAGAAATTAACATTTAGTTCTATTTGGGTGTGATTGCAGGTAATGACATGGGTGAGTTAGTGGTGCAGCAAAACCTACAAAAGTAAGAACGAGATCTTCCTTGAGTTTGAGGGAGATTACCAGCAAATGCCTTTGCCTGTGTCTGCTTTCTCCTCTCAGCCTTGCAGAGCAGCTTGTTCTCTTGTGTACTCCACCTAGCAGAGGGTCTGTGTCCTTAAGTTGCTTGGCAGAGTGGTGGTAAGTCTCTTTGCATGCTAGTAACACAAGGAGCTATTCAAAGCTTTTTTTGGAAAAAAAATAAATCCTGTTACAGTTTTGGAACGTGCTCCTACTGAGCACCTTGTGAAGCAAAAAGCAACTGTATTCTTGGAGTAAGCAGACAGTAAAATTGTTTCCAAGGGAAGATTATAGACAATGACTAAGATGTGACTTCTGTGGAGCTCTGTTTTAATGACAATATAATGCCGTATATAAAACACATACCTTGAGGTAAATTCATAGCCTTTGGCACTGGCATCTGAGAGGTTATTGCGTGTTCAGAGTAACCAGACAGGCACAAAAATTTTTTATCTTGAGTTGGCCTGTAAGAAGCTTTGGGATTATATTGCAAAAAGCTCTGTGATGCCTGGATTTTATGCATTTACATTAAACCCCAACAATTCCAGGAAGCATCTGAGTTCTTGTGCTGCTGATCACTCGTCTTACTCCTCACTAAAGACTATGTGGAAGAGAGCAAAGCTGCAGTAACGGCATAAATCACATGAACAAGTAGAAGAATATCTTCCTCAATTATTTTTAAAATTAGTCTGCAGCATTTTCTGGCACACAGCTCCCGTTCTTTCAAAACACAGCTTGTTTAATCAAGAGCACAAAACTGTAAACTACCACATCTCCCAAGCTCAGTCCCCTCTTGCTGTGCTTGGTTACATGGCTATACTGAAAATGGGAGTAAAGGTCAGGACATACAGCAAAAGAGGGCAGCTGAGGTTGTGCTTTCAGGAGCTGGGGCTGGCAGGCAGGCTGGATTTTGTCCTGGACTGTGCTGTGGCACAGTAAGAACTGGAATCCACTTACCTGGGCTGCTGAGCCCATACTCACTTGTGACATGTCATTGGTTTACAACACACAACTGCAGAGAAGTTTTATATACTAGGGTGAGCAAAGGATTCACAGTTTAGCCTTTGGCATTCCATTTTGGTTTGTTCTGGGCCCTGATTTATAAGAATTTAATGGAATTTGGCATCTCTTTCCTGGAAAGATCCATCGATAGAAAGCTCGAAAGTTAACTTCTCCCTGTCAAAACTAAGCACTGTGAAAGACTTCCAAGGTAGTTACACACGAGCAGATATGTCTGTGTGGGTTAGATCTTCCCAGCCAGCTTGTAACAGGGCCCTGTCACAGCCTGGCTAATCAACCTGGCTGAAGCAGTGAATTGATGTATCCTTGCTCCTTCTGGAGCTAGGTCATTGTGGGCTAATTTGGGTATTGATCCTTCCAGCCTTGAATTAAAATTTTAAAATCACCTTGTGCTTCCTGATGCATATTCTGTGACTGTAAGGTGAGCCACTCCCCTGAATTAATGGCTTTGTTCCTGGCCCTGGCACAGCCTTGCTGTTCTGCTGGCCACAAGATATTTGATGTGATGCAACCCCAAAAGCCATTTTGTTTGCTGCCTGGGTGCCCTGCCCATCCTGGGATTGAGGAGAATATTAAAATGTGTGCATGCCCAGCTGAACTCTTAACTGCTCCCAATTATCAGTATCAGCTGAGTGGCTTGGATAGAAGTGGCTTCAGGCCCTTGCATGTTCTAGTCTCTACAGACACGGCTCTGTCAGAGCAAAATCAACAGGCAGGTTTATTGAGAGATTAAAACAAAAATTGCAAATTTTTAAGAGCAATTTCTTAATGGTGCTTCAAGTGAGGCTGGAAGTCATGCTCTGACTGCACAGGGCTGCTCTCGGGACAGTTGGCTGGTGAGCAGCCACGAGCTAATTGGAGCAAGACAGCATTTCCCAGTGCAGCTGTTCTGTCCTTGTTTGCATAGATGAATACCACTCAGAGCAAACCTTGCTGGCCAAAGTCTTCAAAATCTAGTGAGAGCAGTAGGCTTGGGAGTGTGGTGTTCTGCTCTCTCCAACTGATCTGCTCCTGTTCCCCTTGGCTGGAGTCAGGCTGAGTGGGAGTATTCTGCTCAGCATGAATTCCTGCCCTAAGCATTCCTCCCTCCCTGCTGTGCCCCAGTGATGCTGTGCTGCATCAGATTGTCCTAATCCCCTTCTTCCCATGTCCTCTTCCCTCTGGGGGCTGGGCAGCTCCCTGACGGCCTCTGCTGCAGCTTAACCCAGAGCATTAATGCTCCTGTGATGGTATTTGACAGGCCTCATGTTTTATCTAGAGGGGGGAACTTTCACCAACATGATAACCTCTGAAATTTTGTTGCTGGTGACAGGGCAATTAAAAGCTAAATGTCACACAGCAGTGGAGGCTGCACTTTGCTAGTGAAAATATTACATGGTGATTTGGTGGCAGCAGTTAATTAGTTTGGGCAAATGATCTCTTGCTGCAGATGTTTATCAGTGCAATCACATTTATAGTCAGACTAACGGGGTAGAAAAAAGGGAACGGAATACTTTGCCCTTTTGCATTAGGGAGAGCAGAGCATCGAGCAGCGTGACTCTTGCAAGACAGGGACCTGGCTCTGTGCTTTTTTTCCTCACTTCTTTGCTGAACAAAATTGTCAGCAGCAAAACTGTCTCCTGAAGGTCACTGAGCTGCACACAACAAGAACTGACAGGTCTCTTTCCAAGGATCTAGCTGAGCTGGAGTAAATAAAAGGAAATGAGACACATCCAGGTTCAGCAGAGCTCTCGGGAGGGCTGTTCAAAGTTCAGACCAAAGTGGGTACCAGAGACTGCTTTCTGTTCTCAATGCACATCAGGAGGCACAGTGAGTATGAGGACTTCCAAATCAGAGCGTGGTTGTGTCGGGACAGGTTGTGCTGGATGTGCAGAGAAGGTAACTGGCACCTTTCTCATGGAAATAGCACTGAACTCGGGTGGAGACAGCAACAGCTACTGGGGCCCAGAAACATAGTGCCCTCAACTGAACTAAATTTGAGTGGGTTCGTGGCAGATGCATTCTTGTTGCCCAGTCTAGTCTAAAATGCACTACATCAATCTTCTCTATAATTTAAAGTAAAGCTGTTCTGAACTCCTAACACTGTCATTTGAATATGCTTGAAACAGTGTGTAGGCTGACTTGTTAAGTGTATGTGTAGTGGTTCAAAGGAGATACAGAGTATATTTTTGGGCACCACAATAAGAGTGCTGTGGGATGAGTTGGAGAGGATCCAGAAGAAAGTAATGAGAGTAATCTGGGGCACGTGATCTACAGAAGAAGTTTGGATGATTTTAGGGGTGTGCAGTAGAAGAGAATGGAGGAAGACATGAATCTTGAAATGCCTGGAAAGGCTGTCATGAAGGTCACTATTTGATTCATATTTATGTGTTGGGGCTAGTAAGGGGGGAGAAGGGGTTGGGAAATCTGTGGCAAAGCTGTCTCGGATTGGGTGCTAGGAGAATCCCTGGAAAGAGATTATCTGGAGAGAAGTCTCAGTCAGTAAAGGTCTTGAGGAGGAGATTGGGGAAACCTTTCTCAGAAGCTCCTACTGCTGTTGATTCAGCTACAGAGCAGATGAACTGGCAAGATTTTGTGAGAGTCCCTTCCAGTCTTGCCTTGTGTAGACAAGATCAGAATGAATACTGGGCTACCACCTATGCTTTAAGCTGCAATTCAAGTAATTGGCTTCATTGATCTTTCTATTTTATTACTGCACAGTAAATAACTTTGGTTCCATTCCAATATTCCTTTACTCTGGTAAAAGTTGGATTAAATCCTTTTTGCACAGTTATATTTCCAAGATATTTATTCCATACGAACTTATGTATTTAAAAGCCTTTTATGTATTTGTATAGAATGAAGATGACTTCACAGGCCCACTCTTTCCACTTCCAGTGGCATGTTGTGTAGATGTTTGAGTTGTGACCTTTGTAGACTCAGTAGAGTACCTGGAGGTCCCATAGGTAATTCAAACTATGTGAGTCATCTTGGAGAACTTATCTGTGATGAGTTTTCTTTCTGTTCCAAAAATGAACAAAAAATTTCACCCAAGAATAATTTAGATATGATGACATGTAACTGTTCTGCTGATATCGTCAGCTCCTGGTTTGTGAGACACAGAATCCAGATGCCAGACGTTATCAGGGAGTGTTTTCAGCAGCAATGTGCTGCTCAGTACTTAATGCTACGTGCAGTTTTTGCTGGGTTGTCTCACACTCTGTCCTCCACAATACTCTGCTACATCTGTGTTTTCTTGCCTTTCTGACCCCAGTCTTTTTCTAACACAGGTCAGCAACTACTAAAAATGGTATTGTAAACCCACTGGGAATGAGAATTCCAGATTCTGCTGTGATGCCTCCGGGGCCATCTCCATGTCGTTGTTAGCTCTAAGTAGCTGCATTTGGCTTCATCCTCGGTCCTCTTAGAGCAGAGATAACTGAGGAAGGATTGAAGGAGATATAAATCAAATGCTGGACCAAGAGAAAATCGAAGCAGTCCTTCAACACCTTTCTCATTAGAACCCACCATAAGATGTTTGTGGGCCTTGGGAATACAATTTACAAGTTGTTCTCTCAAGCCAAAATTTGCCTGTCACTTCTTGTTGGATAAACACAATCCATTAGTTAGAGGCTGAAGAGGCTTTTTTCCCTAGTTGAATTGTTTCAATCTGTTTCTGAAACATATTTATGTGGCTTCATGTGTTGTTTTTAAAGTCCAAATCCTCTCTTATTGCTACAGTGGAGATTAATATCTATTAGGTTGAGTGGCAACAAGAGGGAATCTGCCCCTTCTACACAATACTAATTGTGGCTCTGGGGCTGGGGATGTATTCCCTTCCTGGGATGAGGGTAGGAAAACAAGCAGAGTGTCTTGCTGGCATCACCTTGTACAGGGCTCCCTGTTTGCTTTACTTGTCCTCCTGTCCAGCGTGGTCTTGCTCAGATTTATCCACATCACACAGAAAAGTGAGATTGAGTGTATGGGAAATAACAACCACACTCACTGATGTTGGAAGTATAAATTAATAACTGGGGGAAAGTGTTTTGCATCATGGGTCTTTTTTGGGCAAAATAGATCTGTTGATGATATGAAGCAGCCTGCACCCTCCCTCCCCTTTGCTAATGTTAGATAAAGCTGTTGCTGCTCGTGTTGCACCGTAAGATGAGGTGGTCAGCTGTGAGCCCACTGAGCCGGCTCTCTTCTCTTGATGCTGGCTCCTGGTGTGACCTCACCTTTGCGGTACCTTAGGGATAGTGTCTGCTCTGGACTCTCTTTGCACACTGCATAATTTTGGGATTTGTTGTCTTTTTGACTGTGGAAGTATCTGGAATTTTAACGTGAGAATTTTTTTGCCTAAAACTCCTAAACTGCCTAAATTTGCCTAAAACTGCCTAAAATTTCCAGGTAACCATTTCTGTGCACATGATGAAGATACTGATTTTTGTGCCTAGCAAAATACTGACAGGAGACTGAATTAGGTGCACATTTCTGTTTTTCCTGCAGTTGTTTTCCAAAGGGAGAACTAACTGAGATTATTCTAAGGAACAAAATGGGTGCTTAGCTGAGGAAGTAGCATCAATTGTGGTGAGATTGAGTTCCCACTATTTCCATTCCCCAAAAGGGAGAGGAAAGTAGTTGTCAAGTCCAGAAGCTGTCCTCACACAGACCAAACTCAGCTCTCACTTGTGTTTGACAGATTTCAGTGGTTCTGGCAATAGCCAAGGCCAGGGGAATGAAACGTGTTCTGTATGCGGCGATGCCGCGGTGTTGTCAGTGGGAGTGTAGAAGCCTTCTCCTCACAATTTCCAGGTCAGTTCTTCAGCTGTCATAGTTTTGGAACTGAGGAAACCTACTGATTTCTTCAGCAGCCTCAGTCTCTTTTACCAGTTCCAGACACCACTGTTCAGAAGAGTAACATCTTCATAATGTGCTTGTCTGCCTCCCAAAAGGCTGGATTAAACTGGAGTTGGCTAAAATGTGGAGCTGTAGATTCAGTGGTGGAGTCACTGGAACCGTGGTGATCCATGACCATAGGATCTGAGCACCAAGCATTCCAGGTGTCAGTGCCCAAGCCCTCTCCAAACTGACAACTCATACCTTTGGTGATCCCAGCCATGGCAGAAGGTGAGGAGAAATGATGGTTACAAGTGAAAACTTCGTGTGTTGTGCCTACAGTATCAAGGAGGGCCAACATCAAAGGATGCTATTTTGTTGCTTTAGACTGGGAGTTCTAATTAGAATTGAGGTATTAATTATACTTTTCATAGTCTCTCTGCTACTACCTTGTTTAGTGGTGAATTCATCTGTTCTTTTTGTCCCTGCCATCTAGGTTCAATCTTCTCCCCATTAAAAGAGATATGTGCACATGGAGAGCATTTTTCTCTCACCCCTGAGAGAGCTCTTGAGCCTTTATCAGACTGGAAATGCTATGCTGCCGTTGTGCCTGCTCTGATTGTTTTGCCGTTGACATTTTTGAGATTATGCAAAGAAGGATCTGTCCTGTGTGGTGAAAAGAATGAGCTCAAACCTTTCAGGTTACTGTGAGGTTAGTAATGAAAACTTACACAGCTCAGAAAATGTGCCTTGGTATTGATTGGAGGCAGTGCTGTGTACAGAGCAATTATTCCCAAGAACGACAATTTCCAGTTCAAACAAGCCTCAGACTGTATTTACAGCAGAGGGATACTGGAGTCAAGGGGATTGTTTAATTTCTGATACACTTTGATGACATTTGCTAGGTTTTCAGCAGGAAAGATAAGCAGACGCCAGGAACATAGTCTAGAAATGGCAGTTTCCTGCCCTCAGTGGAACTGCACCTGCTGAGTTCAGAAAGGGACTTGAGGGGAAAAATGTCCCACTTTTGGAGCCTGTCCTTTGCATTTGTGTTTGAAAGGAAAGAAGGCAGACAGAAGTGTAATTAATCAAGGTTTGAGGAAACAGGATCGTGAAGAGATTTATGTCCCTCATCCATATGTATAATGGTTCTGTCAGCTGCGTGACGGGCTCCTTGGAGGGGCTGCTCTCTAATGGGGTGGGATTTAGAGCTCTACCATGCTGAGACAGCTGAGGGTGGGGAGATTGCTACTGGGTCATACAGGTCCCTATTTCCTATCTTTGGGTTTTATTCAGAAGACAAAAGGGGAGAAGAGATGGTCAATGCAGTCTGTTGATACAAGCAAAAAGCTAATTTGTAAATATCCGTGAATTTGCTTTGGGCTAGTTTGTGAGTAGCAGGGTCATACCTGCATGGCTGAAGAGTGTGCTCTGCACTGGACTGCCATGGTCGTGTGCAGGGCTGTGGTTGGTAGCAGTGCTGGCTCTCTCCAGCCAGAGCAAGGGACGAGGTCTGTTAATCATTTTGCTCTCCCGGGCGATCACAAAGGGCTGCATTGCGGCATCACCCCCGAAGCCAGGCTGTCAGGAGTGCTGCAGTTCAGCCACCCGCTCGGAATGCAGGATGCCAAGCACCAGAGGGGTGTGCGCGGAATATCCGGCACTGCCGCACCCAAATGGCCTTGGGGACTGAAAATGCATCCTCAGTTTTGTCATGAATTTTACAGCATGCTAACCTTCTGTGGTCCCCAGTCTATGCTATGTGCCTCACTCACTGATTTTAATCACTAGAATAATTCTCTTTTAAAGCTCCTTTAGAGTAAATCAACAACACTCACTCTTCTCTTCTGTCCCTGAATTCTGGATTTTACAGAAACTGAGAAGCAGTAGACCAGTATCTCCCATAGCTGCTTTTGGGAAAAAAATCTATGTCTGTTGAGGTGAGGCAGTGTGGCCCTGGCCTGGTGTGCACAGCAACACTGTGCAGGGTGAGCCTTGCCCTGCTGGTGTTTCCCTCCTGTCGGGTTCTCCAAGTCACTCTGGGCACACCCCTTACTTGTCAAGTAAAACAAATGTTTTTGGTGCTGAGAGCACTGGTCACTGTCAAAGCAAAGATGGATGGCTTTCCAAGATGGATGGACATCTTCTGGGAATATGTTTTAGAGGTTGTGGTGGGGTTTTTTCATATCAGAGGAAGAAATTTATATCTTCTGACAGTAGTCTCCTGAGGGCCTCTTTGGTTTATTGATACTTCAGTGTTGTCCTTTGATGTAATAATCCTGCATTACATAGGCTGTCACTCAGAAATGATGAAGTGGGGCTTTTGGTGCGGAGGAATACCACCAAAGCTGAAAATAACAATAATTATTTAAATTTACAAGAGAGAGATAGCTATACCTTAACTTAAGGAAGATGCTTCTGCACAGAACAATTCATGATGAATATGAAAATTAGCCAGGAGCTTGGTCTCACAGAAATGTAATCTAAACTGACAGATTTTGTGTTTACACTTCATCCAGGCCATGTCCTCAGCCAGTTTAAAATGCACAGATAGCATACAATAGCAGTGGCACTGTGGAATTCAATATTTTAAAATTTGGCTAAACACGGGAAAGATCACATTTGACATACCTACCTTTAAGTGAAAGAATGATTGTGCTTGTTTCATAAATCCACACAGTTGATGAAGAATTGCAGGTTTGTTGACCAGTGCAGTGCATTAGAACACACAGAGACTTGCTCTGGAAGGGACTGTCCTTGTTTAACCTGGGTGTATTTTGCAAGCGGGTTCCACCACTGGTGTCAAATTTGCAAGAATGATTTTAACTGCTCCAGCCATGTCTCTAGGAGAATGTCCCTTTTCTGACCAGTGCCTGCATTTGGCTGTACTTGATTTTTACCATCTCCAGCTGGGGATGGATTCAACTTTTAGATTAGTTTCCAAAGCTTCCAAAATATTGTGTGTTGTATCCAATGATTTGTAAGTGGTGATGTGTCATTTGGAATTCACAGTTCAAAATGCACGCTTAGCATCTCGGGCTCACGATTTGCTGAAATGCTGATCTGACCAATTCTGCTATTCTGATTTCCTTCTTGAAGCCCACAGTAAACATCCTAAGTGATGAATTCAACTATGAAAAGCACCCTGGCCAATGTGACCTTGACAGAATGGTTTTTTTCCTTTTAAAGGGGTGACTAATAATGGCTTTGAAACGAATACTTGATGTATTTCAAGAGGAATAATGGTTTCCTTGGTAGAGTTTTCTTGCTGTAGGGTGAGATTGCATCTGACACATCCAGCCACAATTCAGATCTAGAGCTGAGTGTTGTGGAAAAACTCTGAAATGAGGCACCTTCCCACACCAGTTTCCTAGGAAACTTAATTTTATTGAATGTAAAGCCTCCTTTTGTTCCTATGGTATTTGAAAGTTTATTGAGATGCATCAATCAGTAGTTTCAGTATCTTGAGTATAATTCTTTAAATCTGATTTGCAGTAATATATCATATCTGCATCCCCAGACTCCCAGGGAACAAATTCTTCACAGTGAGCAGCTCTGTTCTTGCTACAGTAAGAACAGTATCAAATGGATAAAGCTGTAAGGCCTATCCTTGAGGTCTTCAATATATTAATGAGAATATTGCTGTCCATGGACAGTTTGAAATTATTTTGGTGCAGAGTCTTTCACTTCCATGTATATCACTGGCAGGGAATCTGGAGTCCCTGGGGAGGAGAGGTAGTGAGGGCTCACTGGTGTGGGGCTGCAGCTGGATCTGCTGTGAAGTGCAGCCCCCGCCAAGCATCGAGGGCAGGAGACTCACCCAGGTCACCTCTGGGCTCCAGCCTTCTTTCCTTGGTTTGCAGACCTGATCTTCAGCACAGGTACTGATTATTAAAACCATTGGATAAACAGTCCTGGATTTTGGCAGCAAAGTTTTCACTAACAAAGTGTAAATATGCAGTGTCTGAGTGGGATGAAATTTCCACCCTGTCTCTGGCCATGTGGTGCCCTGCTATTCTGCACCCATCTTCCTGTGGCAATGCTCTTGTGTCTTTTTCTACTGCAAATATGGAAACAGGATTACATTTGGCCATGTTCAGCATCTCAGAGCTGATCTCCCAAATCTGTTCTGAATAACACCAGAGATTTCCCCTGACTAATTCAGAGGCTGACTTTGACTCCTTTGTGTAGTATCGCGTGATTCAAATGTATGCTGCAAAAAGCCTGATCCCTTAGCTGTTGTGGCAGTTGTAGTTAAATAATATTAATCCTTGATTTTCTGTTTTCCCCTCAGAAATATTTGGTAGCTTGATCTCAAGGATTTTCTTAGAACTCAGATTAAAATATAAACTGGGACAGAGGGATTTCCTATAGGTAAAGCAGTTTTAACAGTGTTTTTAATGAAAATATTATATCCCCAGCACGAATCCAGAAGATGTGTTGTGTGGTACATGAAGACTGGTCATTCAAAATAATGTCAACAAAACAATCTTGCTGCCCCTTGAGACTTATACTTGATAATGCACAAGAGCAATTGAAAGTCTTCTCATGGCATTCACTTTTAATTACTTCTGTGGTCCAAGGTCATAGATATAAGCCACTTGTCAGCCTGGATAGCTTCACCAAGATAAAGACTAGATTTATGGCATTATGCAGAATTCTGGGAAAAAACAAAGGTCACATTTTTCAAATTGAAGTGTTCGAAGTTAGCCTCTTAAACCCCTCCTCAGACACTTGGATAAACAGCCGGGCTTTTCACAAGTGCCAGCAGTGGCTCTTTGTGCTGACAGTGCTGCAAACAGCCCGTGCCCTGTGCATGTGTCACTCATGAGCCCAGCTTGGGCTTGCAGGCCTCCTCTAGGCTCTGGTGTTAGTTTTGCCTTAACCAAAGTGGCCACATTTTCAAGGCTTTAAATTATTATGAAAACAATTCTTCAGTTTTAATCATTCAAGGTATAATGTGGATTATGCCATTATAAGAAAGACCTGTGTTGGGTTTTTTCCGTGCAAAGTTGGCATGACCAAGTGGACTATTTTATAGACTCTTGTGATAGGATGTTTTACATCCTAGTAGCAATTCTTCATAAAAATTATCTTAACCATTCTTTGCAGTGTGTTTTTTCAGGCCAGTAGCTAAACCTTAGTGTATAGTGGAATTTTCTTGTTTCTAGACTGTGACTTAAGACAGAAAAAAATTTTTTGCTTTTTGGCAAGAAAATCTTTAGCAAAGACTTAGCTTCCAAGCTCTTGGTGTTTTGAGGGTGTGCTTGAATGTAAAGACAGAATAAAATTGCAGAATCTTTGGAAATGTAAGCCAACCAGAATTTCCTGCAGCATGTTTGCCTTCTTTCCTTTGTTTAATAAAGCAGCAGGTACAAGAAAGGAGACTCTGTGAGAGCCCGTGGTAGCTTGGGTTCCTACCACTCTCCTGTGAGTGCTCTGAGGAAGTTGTTTTAGAGGTGAAGCAAATCATCACTAAATCAACATAATTAAAACAGACAAGGGCAGTGTGAGATTTGGGACATAACAGCACTTGCATTAAGAAATCACCAATTATGTCTTTGGAAAGTAGCTGCAGAAGTAGGAGGAACAACAATTCCTGAGAGAATGGGGGAACATTTTCTATTGAAGGTCTTTATTTGAGGGCTGGTGATGACTAGAAATATTGGTTCTGTCTGAATTGTTTGCATTCTGGAGGAGAGAAAAAGGAATAAAACACAGGTTTTTGGGACTGCTTGAGTATGCACCAGGGCTTTGGTTCAGATGTACTCAAATTAGGTGAAGACAGAGCAATAAAACTCAGTAAGATAGTGTGGCTCCTTTGTTTGCACGTTCCCACAGGCAAGTTTCATATATGTGTGCAAACAAAAGCTGAGAGAAGCCCAAAGGTGACTTCTAGAAATGATGCCACATGTAACTGTGCACTGAAGTAGTGGCAAGTGTTGAGATCCTATAGGGGAGTCTGCGGGAATAATCTTCCAAATAAACAGTGTGTCTCCTTTTGCCAGATTGCTGATCTCCTAACCTGTGGGATGCGCCTATAAGGTTTTGAAAATCTGGAACTGATGCTCTTCTAAAAATAATCAGATAAAAACAAATAAATTCCTGGAATCTTATTGACAAAGCCTTTTCCAGTCCATTTTTGTCAGACTTCTCAGCTGTACTAACACTCTTTGATGTTGCTTTTACCTCCTATGTTTGCTGAAGTAGGTGTTGCCCATGATAAATAACTATTGTTCTGGTTTCCTGGCTGATTTGCTTGAATTTCCTCGGTTTTTGTTACACTTCTGGATAAGAATGGGTGGATATGGATACAGGGATGTAGTATTTTCAACTTTGCAGGTGAGCTGGTAACTCCTGCGAGGACACTGCTGATGTGAACTGACTCTGGTCACGCTCCACCAGACAGTGTCAGAGGGTTGTTTCCCAGCCAGCAGCCTGTCAGGATTTTGGGGTGCAGTGGTCTGATGAAGGGACAGCTTTGGTGCTGGTGCTGGTGGTGGTTTTCACATCAAGGAAGAGCAGTTTGGTCTGGATTTGTTTTTTACTTCAAGACATAACAGGCACAAAGCTAAGCAGCAGAGTGAAATGGACAGGTAAGAATTCAGCATGAGTTTGGAATGTCAGTGCTTGTTACCTGTTAGAAGCAAGAAAAGCAATCATTTCAGTCTTTCACAGAGGAAACGTTCAAAAAATTGTGATAGATTGTTTCACCTTGGCACACACACACATCCAAACTCCTTTAAATAGCAGCCACTTCAATGAATAAAACTCCTTGTTGGGGCAGTAAGTGACATGCCAGGTATTCCAACCTGTACATCCTACCAAGGATATGGTAAAGAATGTGCCTGGATACCAGAAAGGATTTGTCTGCTACCTTCAATTGCTGCCATTGACTTCATGCTTAGACTGTGATAGGGCTTAAAGGACTGAGCTAGAATTTGCCCCCGTTGTGTTCAACGTTGTCCAGACATAAAGTAAACAGCATTTCCAGAGACATTCATCTGCAAAATGAGAGCAAACAGTCACTATGGATGAGTAATCAGACCTGAGCAAATAGACAACAAAAACATGGAGGAGGAGGACATGCCTGCTTTTTTCCAAGTCAGTAGCTGTGATGGGAACATGGCCAGTGAATTAATAGTTTGTGTGCAGTACAACAGAGGGACTTTTCAACAACGGATCACGCTTTGGATGAAGAAAGTATATTTATGTGATTTCTATCTGTTTTTCCCATTATGTCCACTCTTCTTCAAAACTAGTTAAATCTCTCCCCCTCTCCCAGTCATACCATCACTCAACAAACCAGAAAGGGGCTGGGGGCAGGTCTCTGCCCTATGTGTGCCAGGGCAAAGTGAGCCAAGCTGCCAGTGGTGACTTGGGAGTCAGAGCTGCAGAGCCATTCATAATCCATGTCTCTCTTCCCCATAATTATCTCCACTACCCGAGAGAGTTGAGAACTCCCTTAAGCCTCCCTGCAAGTCATTTAGATTCTAATTGGGATTTTAAAACTCTTGAAACCTGAGTGGGTGGCTCAGTGCATTATTGCTGATGAATGGTACCCTGGGTGATGTGCCCAGCAGACTCACAGAGGACCTGTGCTCGGTTTTCCAGTGAAGAGCTGTCCTTTTTGTTTTCAAGCACAGATTTGCTCTTTACCTCAGCTAATTAGGAAACAACTTTATTCACAAAATAAAATTCTGTTTGTGGCACTATACCAAAATGTTAATTCAATTTTGTTATGTTGAATCCTTTTCCTTCTTAATGTTTCTTTAAAATGGAGGCTTACATTCTCCACTTAAATATTTTCTGTGTCTCCTTCCCAGTCTGTGATTTCTCCCTCAAAGATTGGCTTAACATGGTTTCATTACCTACTCGGAAATGTCATCATAAGGACCTTAGCTCTCTAGGCTTGGTTCTGGAGGACCATGTTCCTGGGGATTTTCTGGTTTGTTTTGGTGTTTTGTTTTGTTTTTTTCTCCTCGTGAAGCTCATCCCAACTGGTCATTGTTCCCTTGTTGGTAATTCCCTGCCTGACTTCCCTCTTCCTGTTAAACTGGCCCACAACCATAAGCAGAGCAATGAGAGAGGGTCCATCAGCACAGTAAGAGCTGGAGAATTGCACTGCTGGGGCAGAAGTGGGATGACATCACTCTGATGGATTTTACTGTGGCAGCTGCATAGGGACCTCCGTGTATCAAGCATCTGATAAATGAAGCACATAATTGAGAACAGGACTGATGGGGGCTGCAGCACTACTGTGGCAGCTATTTCTAGTGAGACGAGGGCTTAGCAATCCCAGATGGGGGAAGAGGAAGGTAGAGGGGCTCTTCTCACCTGGGCAGTGTAGTCTGGGTGTGGTTCCCCACCCCATGCACACCCTTCACTTGTTTTTCATCTGAAATCTCTGGAAGTGCTTCCTTCGGCAGCTGCACTGCGCTTTCCTGTGGGCGCTGCACACAACCACAGCAATCCCTGCTCAGTGAGGCAGAGGGGATGATGTTGTTAGCTCTGAATTAATTTGCTCTGTGAGTGTAAATCAGGCTCCTACTGTTGTTTTGGTGAATTATTTTGAATGTAAATGCTACAGAGACAAATGAAATGGGTGGATGTGGAGAAAACACACTTGAAAGAGAGAATTCAAATAGAGAAATGTTGTTCCTTTTGTCAATAAAATGTGCTTTTAATAAACTATGGATGCTCTTGGCTTTCCAAGCTGTCTGTAATCATCACAGATTCCTATCCCAGCCTTACCCCTAAAAGCTGTAGACTGTAAGTCAAGTGAAAACAGATAACCAACATTTTGGGAAAATGCCTCTAGCCCATTTTCCTTCAGTCCTGGGTCATTGTTCAGGCTTGTGACCCAGACACACGTCTGGAGCTCCTCGCCACTGGGGAGCTGCTGGGGTTTATTCCAGCTGAGACATAAACCTCTGTGACTTTGAGAGAGCTCTCTCTCTGTTAAGAGGCTGTGCTAAATTTGGGGCTGTAGTGTCCAGCTCCTCCAATGAAACTGTTCTAGAAATCTATGCTGTGAGAATAATTTTCCAGTGAGAGGGTGGGATTATGTTCCTTTAATTAAACTTTTTTTTATGGTGGTAAGTATATGGGGGGTTTTGGGGGGTTATTCTGGTTTGGGTTTTTGTTTGAGTTTTTTATTTGTTTCATTGTTTAACAGCAGCTTGTGTTCACTAATTCCTGGCACTTGGAACGTATGAGGCAGGTCTGTCCTTTGAGAAAGGATGTATGGAACAGTGTGACCTGTACTAGGTGTCACTAGTCTTAACTGAATCCTGGACTACAGTTAGTATTTGTTTCCTGAGACCTCCAGTAGATCATCTAATTCCAACTTCTTTTGTCTTCCTGCCAGTTTGATGAACAACACAAAACTTCTTCTCTGTATTTTCCCTCCCTGCCATCTCTGTTGGTCGTGAAGATCGAGGCTGTTCCAGTGTAGCCCAGCTGGTTTGTTCTCCAGTGTCAGATAGGCTTGGTTGTAAAAATCCTGCCATAGAGGCAGCTGCATTCAAATTATCCCAGTTTGTCTCTAAGCAGGATGCAGCAACAGGCCGCTGGCAGGGGGCAATGAGTTGTACAGCTGTGGCTTATCTCTCCCTGTGGGCACAGAGTGCTCTTCTCTGTGAAGCCACAGAGCTGGTAACAGCTCCAGTGGCTCTCTGAGGAGATGGAGAGCTCTGTAACTGTGTACAGGTACCTCTTGCAGCTGCTTGGCATCACCTTTCAGCAAAGTTCAGCACAAGCAGAGCCCAGCCAGGACCCTTCCCACTACTGCCTGCTTATGCCTGCATTCCAAGCTCTGTAGGAAGGTGTAAGGAGGGTGAACCCTTCCCCTGGACCATCCTCATCAAGCTTCACTTGATTTGCACAGAACCTTTCCCTTTTGTCCTTGAATGTGGCCTAAGTGCTGCCTGCTCAGGCACTTGGACACAGACCACCTGTGCCAGTCGCTGGTTTCACTGCCATGTTTTGTATGAGTTTTGATATCCTCAAGATGATTCTTCATGGAGTCAGATTTTTGACACTTTATCTGTATGGATGCATTAAAGAAGAGTTTGTGTGGCATTCTTTTGTGAGCTGCTGTTGCTAGAATTATCCTTCTGCTTTTGTACTGTAATGACATAAATCCCAAGCTTGGGCTTGGACTAACAGCAGTATGAAGCAGAGTTTTTGTTCTTGCACATATTGGCTGTAGCACTAAATGCTGGTGACATCCCCTCCCTGTGTTCCTGTGTATGGGATTTGTTGCCATATTTAGTGACATTTGTCAGGACAGAGGTGTAAAACATGAAGAAATCTGCTTGAGTTAATTGAAGCTTGGCTTTACTTTTTGACAGACCATTATTCATTGGTGTGGCCTGACTGCCAGGGAGGGACAGGTCAGGTCAGTGTTTCAGAAGGCACAGAGAGGCCAGGAGTGACTGTGCCACTGCATTTCAGTGATGAGCACTTGGAGGTGGCAGGAATGAGGCATCCGAATTAGCTTAATAGTGGCCTGTCCACCCAGTGCTGTGCTGGTGAGGAGGCTGATAGACTATTTCAGCAATCTCTGCTAACTTGTCTTTTAAGATTTTTGTATAGTGCTTGCTTCTTTTCTACTTGACCTAGTTTATGCTTTGCATGTGAAGTCAGTTCCTATGCTAAAAGCCTTCATTCTCCTACTTCCTTGATGGTTTTCTAGTGCATTGGGTCACCATTCCAGACTACTATTTTATTTATTTGTGGTCATGTCTTTCATCTAACCTGCTTCAGAGCAAATTCTTATTTTTCATTAATTTAATTCTTCCCTACAGCATTAGTTTGGGAATATGTGTAATGGCTATCTTGGGCCATTATTCCTCAAGGACTGAGAACTTTCTCATGCTTATGAAGTGTGGGTTTGGTGCAATATGTCTATCAGGACTTTTGTTGCCAGGAAAACTAATCCCAAATGCAGTAGCAGGTCTTGAGACAGCAGAGAATTGATGAGCTTGGTAAGATCAGAGAGGAAAAACAGATCTCGAGTAAAAGCAAGCACAGCTTTCAAGGCACTTAGAAGAGGTATACAGCATTTTAAGTAACACAGATAAATACCTCCCTGGAGCTTTTGCTTTTTCATCTAAGCACAGATCAGAGAACAAATAGGAAAATGTGGGGGCAAAACACAAAAGCTTTAAAGATGTCAATGAACATTTTTC
This sequence comes from Orthonyx spaldingii, assembly GCA_013397795.1. Taxonomy (NCBI): domain Eukaryota; kingdom Metazoa; phylum Chordata; class Aves; order Passeriformes; family Orthonychidae; genus Orthonyx; species Orthonyx spaldingii. The sequence continues at coordinate 1,386,961 of VZTJ01004211.1, read as the reverse complement.
AAGCTGAAAGTTACTTTTAGCAATGAAAATAGCAGAAGATGCGTAAGGGAAAAGCAATGAAGCCATGTGTAAAATAAGGGAAAAGAATGAGATCAGAGGGCTGCAGAAGAATTTTGAATTAAGTGTGACTGCTGACTTCCTTCTAATAAATGATTTATTTTTATTTGTTCTTGAAAAACATTTCTAATTTGTTTCTGTGCTGCACTAACACACTGAAAGTTGTTCGGACAAAGGATTTTCAGACAGTGTATGAGCAAAAAGTGATACCTTAATGCCCTTAAATTTAGTTTTAAAAGTTCCAACCATGGTTACTCTGCATGAAATCATAATACCAGTGGTATTCCAGCTGGTTTTGAGTTTTATATTAATGGACTAGGTCTTAGCCCCAGAACTGCTTTATATGCAGTCTATACTACTGGCATGTATTCAGTACAGAACTTCTGTATAATGAACAATGTGATGTGTCAGAGCAAAGCTAGGGGAATGCTTGATTTTTTTTGTGAAATGTCACTTAAAGTTGAATGGTTGGGTAGTTCCATGCTTGCACAGAAAATTCTGCTTTAATCATAAGCTCATATGCACCTCTGTGTCCTGAATTGCCATCAATACCAAGTAGAGTTCCAGCTTCAGACAATCTTTGCTGTGCCGTGCCTATTTATTGAATTCAAAGCATAAACAAGCGTTTAGGTTAAAAATAGCTCATACTCGTCATTTTGATGTCAGGTTACTGCATTGAACTGATAGCTGCTACACTGGATTTACACCTCACTGTTAATAGAAGTGATCAGGTGGTGCAGCCTCAACAAACCATCCCAGGTACTGGAAGTGTTGAGGAGGACAAGCTTTGCAGGTCTGGCTGTAACCTCTGTCAGCATTTCGTTCAGTGCTAATGTGGTGCAGCTTTGGTTTCAGGTAATAATAAGCAAATGAAGCATTAGGTGCTTTTTTTGACCCATTGGCACAATTAAGTGCATAGGATGCTCTTGCATTATGAAGTGAAAGTGAGGGCTCAAGAGCAGGTTTGTGGGTTGCTTCCTATTAAAGCTCTACAAGGTCAAGCTCAAAAGATTCTTTCACCTGTTCTGCAAAAATTTTGAGTGTAACATCATGTAACTTGCACAGCCAAGACTGTTGCCAAGAGTGCTGATAGTAACGTCTGTGTTTTCATTCAGTTCTACTCCTCAGCCATGTCAAGTCCATTGAACTGAAATTACCACTTATATCAGCTCTTCTGTGCATCATCTTTGTGTAGGGACTGCTTCATGCATAGAAATCTTCGTAAAGCCTGCTGCTTCGTCATGGAAACTGTTGCCCTAGCAGTTGCTAATCCAGCTGATTATGTCAGCAAGTGTTTTCTTTAATCACTGTCATTTTTCACAGATTTGAGAACAGAAAGTTTATGCTCAGTAACCAGTGCAGGGACGAGATGAATGACACTACATGCCACTGAAGGGTATTTGCTAATACCTCGAGGAGACTTTAGGAAAAAGGTCCTGCCTATGGAACAGATGAAGTGACACTTTCTTCTGTGCAAGGAGTATAAATGCAATATTTTTATTTCTCTCGGGCTTACATCTTGAGACTTCAGTGTTTGTTCTAGCTGCAGACTGTGAACCCTCCATTATCTGTAGCTTGTTTGGGGGTTGTGCTGAGCAGAATGGCCCTCCTGTGGCAATAATGGATAATTCTGGAACACCCTTTTCGGCAACAAAAAAGGTTCTCAAATAAGTGTGTGGACAAAGAGGAAGGTGAATATTTTTCCCAGAGGCTGAGACTTCCTTTGGCCTTATAGGATTTGGTAAATCATAATCCTCAAGGTATGAAGTAGCAGACATGAGCTGCTTGTTACCTAGTCCAGTTTCCTGTCAACACAGCAAGGTCCTAATAAAATTATATTTGTGTCATAATTGCCCTGTGCCTTTTTTCAGACCCTGTTTTCTTGTTCTTGCTTGATCTTTTCTTTGCTATGTGCAGCAGTTGTTGAATCTTTTAAATCATACTTTCCAGTCTATAACAAGACACAGTCATTCATGGTGGTGAAACATGAGTGGAGAAAAATTCTCTGAAAAACAGACATTCCATGAGGCTGGAATTCTGACCTGAAATTGCTGACGTAGCTTCTTTGTCTTTTTTCCCTTTATGCTGCGTTATGGTGCCCCTTGCCCCAGCCAGCTCCTGCCCTGGTGCAGCGCTGCTGAGGCTCTCGTGGTCTGTACCAATCTGTGCATTTGTTGTTGCAGTGATTGCTGATGGAGCACTGGACAAGACAGGCCTGACAGACGACGTGGGAAGCGAGGAGGACCTGTACGAGGACTTCCGCAGCTCCAACCACCGCTACGGCCACCCCGGGGGCGGCGGGGAGCAGCTGGCCATCAACGAGGTACGTGCTGCTCCCGGTCACACGCTGCACGGGGAGGGGTGCTGGGGTTCCTGTCAGCCACAGCCACACTGATCATGGCACAGTGCATGGGGCTACAAACCTCGTTTACTGTGGGCACCATTTACAGCAGGGTGCTAAAGTAATGCAGAGCCACAGGTCCTGAGCAGCTGACTCTCCTCCTGGGTGTGTTTGATTGAGAAGTTTAAAAACATTAATGAGCAGCCTGGCCAAGCTGTTCAGACTTGGAGTGTGTTGTACTGAAGGCATAAAGGAAATGTTGGAAAAATCCCTGGTCTACCTATTTTTTTATTTATAGGTAAGAAGGGTGCAAAGTTTAATATAGGCTTGGTCTTCACTGTTCCTTCCTGTTCCCCAGTAAATTCATTCTAAGGATGTGAGAGATCTGCCTCTTTGGTCACTGGTTTTTAGCTATTTTCTTTTATAGTGCTGATGCTGATAAACGTGACATCAGCAGTTTGAAAATGTACTACTTGGTTTAAGTGATGCAATGAGCAACATGCTAACAGGATCTAAGATGTTTTTCCTGTAAAAGTACTGTTTTTATCTTTTGCATTAGAACTGGCATCCTGCTACACACAGAATGCTTTTAGTGTCAGGTGAACTTCCATTGAAAGAGTGGAGCATGTTCACCACATGAGTGATCTCTTGAACTCCTTCTTTCTCTCTTTCCTATAGTCTGTTACCTATACATGACCTTCCCAAGATGAGAAGGCAAGGATAAAAGAAGTGTTATATTTTCGTGTGGCTAAGCTGTAACTGAAACTACGTGGCTCTCGGTGTGTGACTTTGATACACCCAGTGATGGTTCTTCTGGGGTCTGAAAAAGCTCCAGAAAGCTGCACAGTGAGGATAACAGCTTTTCTGCAAAAACAACAAAAGCAAATGCTCTTCCAGCAGTTCTCCTGCTCCCACTGCTCAGAATCCCCACCTACAGCCCTGGGTGCCTGCAGTAAGGAAGGGAGTTGCTTTATTTTCTTCCCCTATTGCTCACATCCAGGGGTTATCAAACCATGGCCAGAGCTTTTTAATTTAAACTCAGCTGTCTTGGGCTGTTGTCACTGGCAAGAAAACACGAGCAGAACACCAGAAAATCTTGAGTTGTGTTCTTCCATGTTTACCTGGTGTGTTCATGAGAGTCCCAGGCACCACAGGAGTCACTCCCAAAGCTTGCACTGAGTCTGTGGGAGGAGGATTCTTCTTCCCTCCCAGTCAGGTTCTTGCCTTGGTAAGTCTTCTTACTCAGACACATCAAACAGCATATTCTCTGTATTTTTTATTTTTTTTTTTAAGAAGAGGCAAAATATTTTCCTTTTTAAAAAAGGTAGCCTTTACAAGTCTTTAAAATCAGAAAACAAATAAACTTGTCAGCAGGTCTCACCATCATGCATGTCGTGCTTTTCTCTTTCATTAGTCATTATTATTGAGAACAATTGCTTTTCTTTCATTTCTTAAAAGCCCATTTTATTAGAGTAAAATTCCATCACTTGTAATCAGGAAAGCAAATGGATGTGTCCAAAGCAGGTGTAATTTGTATAATCTATGAAGCGTATGTGGGGTTTTTTGGCCAGTTGACTGAAAGAAAAAAGATTATTTTTGGCTTGTTCCCTAGAATCTTGCCTGTTCAGGAGCCAACAAAACTGTAAGAACAAACAGTACATTATTTACTTTGTCAACTGGTTCCTGTGGGTAATTAATCCATCACTTGGTTCCAGTGGGCCTTAGCAAAGCGCTGCCTACACGATCGCTTCCCGGAACAAGAGATTACAGAAAAATATGAAATCTCTGCAGTGAAATACCAAATCTGTGAGATGGGAATTCTGCAACAGACATCTCAAGTGTTGGAATTGAAATATCTCAAATAGCTGGTAGCTGGACAGGCTTATCCTCCTCTTTCCTGCTGCACCAAAAGCTGGCTATTGATTAATCTTGAGTATTTTCCATAGTGCTAGGAGTGATGTAGGGTGAAAATTTCAGTGTTCGCTCATTCAGTCACATTTTGTGAGTAGTCCCAGCTTTGTTTTATTGTATTCCAAGTTGCATTTTATTGGTCGTGGATAAGGAAACTATGGTAACCACATTATTCTTAGCCTTCTTGGAAGAAACAGCTTTCAAATAAACAGAAGACAGAAATACATTTTTAAGGCAGTTGGCAGACCAAGTGTTGCATTAAAGAACAAAACACCCAACCACTGGGTTTTAGTTCATTTTGTATCAAGAGAAAATGATTATGAAATAGAAAAGAAACCTTTCATAAAACTAAAATAATTTTTTGGCAGGAACACTAGAGGGATAAAAGAAAGCTGGGAAGGTTGTATAGAGCCCACCTAAGAAGATCAGCATGAGAGTATGTAAGAGCCAAGAAAAATCAATCAAAAAGTAATAACAAGGGTTTGGGATGAAAAAAGAGGCAGGGGAAGTAATTTTCTTGGGGCCTCTGTTTGACATTCTTTCAAATGCTTTCTTGATGCTCAGGAAAAGAGATTTTCGTGTTTAGATTGTACTCAATAGAGTTTACTTTGTGTTTGCTCCAGATAAAGACCCTGTCCATGTATTTTATTGCTTTCAGGGTATCATTGGGTGAAAATGCAGCAAGAGAAAAACCTGTACTGCAAACACATTGTGATTCTGTCCTTCCAGTTCTCTATAAATGTTACGGATAGGACAGATACAGCTTCAAGCTTCATTAAATGTGTTATATGTAGTCTGAAGTGGTGAACATGAGGGATTAGGCATACAAAAAGCCTGCCTGCCTGGCTCTGGAGTGACCATGGTGATGATAAGCTGTCTTGTTTTCCTCATTAAGTAATTGGCCTGGGTGAGGAAGCTTAGACCTCTTTGCTTGGTAAGATCTGATGTGTCCTGAGGGTTTGTTGTGTCCCTCTGTGGAAAGGCCTGTACAGCTCTGTGCTTTGCAAGAAATGCTGTTGCAGTTCAACATGGCCCTTGCAGCCCTCCACGAACAGCACCGTGCCCATCTTGTGAAAGCAAAGCACTGAGTGTGCTCGGAAAATAACAGCAAGGCTCCCAGTTTCTCCCTTATCTCTTATGGCTCTATGCCTGATAAGTTTGGAATTTGGTATGTGAAGTCTCGTTCCTGAGGAAATTCATTGGCTTCAACAAGCCAGGATTTTATCTAAGACACATAACACCATTGCCCTGTGTTTTAAAGTGACAATATCGTAGTGTCTTACATGTTTGTGCTAACCTGTGGCTGTGACAAGATGCAATTAAGCTAATTGGTTCCAACATACATGTTTCTGATTTAACAAAGTAATTAACCCAGAAAAATGTTTGGAAGTGGCCCAAACAATACATCTGCCACGTACCCAGGCGAACAGATACTGTAGCAGTACTCTCTCCATCTTACTGAGTCTCTAAAACATTACTCTTGTGCTAAGATCTTTGATCCTGTGCTGGGCTCCCCTAGTGCTCCTCCAGACCAGGCAATTTTGAACAAGACAGACTGGTGAACTGTTGGGTTTTTTTTAAAAAAAAACTGAACCAAACAAAACAGCAAAACCAAATCAAACACCAAAACTCATAACATGTTAATACAGATGAAATCAGAACAACCGATGTTAATTTTGTTAAACATGAGTGATATCCTTCATAGCCTTTTTCATGTCATTTATCTGCATCCTAATTAATCTCTTGTGTACTATATGAGGGCAAATTTTAAAAGACAGAAACATTTTAAAATAGTGCCACAAAATATTGTCATTCTTTTTCTTTAAAGGAGTACAGAATAGACTGCAAAAGCTGTGATTACAATGAATTTCCAGACTGAAAACAGAATTAGAATTATTGATCACATGGAAGCAATATATAACATTCTTGGGTAATCTGGGAGAGGAGGTTTATTATCACTTTTGTATTTTAATGTGAGTATATTGCTCTCCCAACTGAAGCTAAAGCAAACAGAAGCCAGTTAACAAACACCTGCCATCATTCTTTGGGGTTTTTTTATCTTCTGGAGGGCTTAATTCCTGCTTTTGTGTCCCACATACTCCTGCAGCTCCTGTGGTCCAGAAGCAGCAGATATGATTTATTTGCAGAATACTGTACAAAGCTCAGTGCTGTCAAGGACAAGAAATAATGTTCCCCTGTGGACATAAATCTTTACTGGATCCTAGCTTTTGGTCCCAAGTGCTTGCGTAACTTTGTGTAGGGCTTAAATGTGAATGTTCAGAGTATGGAGTCAGAATTGTAACTTCTTTTACTGCCTGATGGATTGAATTTCTAGAGCTTTCTGGTCTGCAGACTTTCAAGGTTGTTTCAGAGGGCTTTTTGCAGTGGATTTAAAGCAAATCAGTATATTCAAATAAGCTAGGCAATTATGTCTCATCAAACATCGGGATCAGTAGCTAATTGGTCCCAGGGGTTTTCAGAGCCATATTTCTGCTTTCTACCATGGGCAGCTGGGGCTGCTCTGAGCCACTTTCGCACATCCTCCTTAGCACTGGAACCTGGGCATCCCCTGAGCAAGGGGTCCTCCCCCAGCAGGCTGAAGATGCAGAGAACGTGATAGAAGCCAGTGTAGCTCACTCAGCACTGAGGAAAGGCTATCTTGCGAGTGGATGTTGGGGTTTTTTTGGAAAGGTAGGAGAAATGGGAAATGCTTTCACACTTGCAGTCATGCAATGAGTCCTTATCCATCCAAATGCTTGTTTCCATACATAGGAGATGAGGGCAGGTAGCTTCCTTACCCTGGATGCTGTGATCTGTAGCCTATACTCCACCAGGAGTTCAATTCACATAGAAGCATTTCTATAAAATATGTTTTGTTTTGCTGGACCATGCTTTCTCTGAACACTCCAATTAATCTGATACTCATTAGAAATAAATAAAAAACATCCAGCCTTAGCTTAGTTTTTGGGGTAAGAATAATGCATGGGGGGCTGTCACAGTTCTAACTCCCAAACCAAAATGCCGAGGTGTGACAGTGCAGGTGCATAAGGGGATGAGTGGGTTATGGGCTCAGTCTCCCAGTGAATCTAACTCGTTCCAGGAGCCAAGCTGGAGCAGCAGAACAGGAGAGGCAGCCTCTGGCTTTCACCTCTTTGTGGGCACAGGTGTGCTCCCACATGCATACAGACGTGTTTGAAGAGGGGGAGGTACTGCCCAAACTTTGATCCATGGCTGTAAAACAGACCTAAATACATCACTCAAAGGAGATAACTGGAGGCAGCGTGATGGCTTTGGAGTTCCTACATCAGCCCTGGCAGCTGTTATATTGTAAAGACTAACAGCTTCTGTTAATGCTTGTTAATGATCTCTTGTGAGTATTAGGGGACTCAATAAAATGTCTGTTGTTTGTCTGCATTAAATGTGTTCCCAGTTACTGGGGTGTGAAGGGGGCTTGGCACCACAAATAGTATTCCCTTTGGAGAAAAAATGATCCAAGAATGTTTTAAGTCCTGAAGTTACTTGTGCCAAATCACCTCAAAGTCTGCCTGTATTTTATCCAGTGTGACCATGGGTTCCCAGAACTCTGCCTGATGCTCCTCACCACTTAAAGAAAACATGATGTGTTGACAAGAGGTCTCTATCATGAAGGCTGCAACCAACTTCCAATACTTTGGCATCCCATTAAAAGAGCTCCTTTAACCTGTATCAGTGGCAATTAGTCCTGTAGGGATAAGGGCTATATTGCAGAAGGTCTTGGCTTCCTGCCTGCCACTTCTGGCACATGAGGGCCATCTACCACAGCGCCACTGAGATCTTCAAATCCTTGCATGGGGCAAGGCACACAACAACCCTTCGAGGTCCTCATGGTCCTACCTGCTGAGGGCTCTCACATGCACCTAATCAGGGTCTGTGCAATGAAGCCAAGGAACTGTGCAGGTGAAGGGGAGTGATTTCCCTATCCATGTGTAAAGTGGGAGCATTTCAATCCTGCCCGCTCTCTGATACAAAGAATGAACTTACCTGTCCTCAGGAGCTCCTTGTTTGGCTTTCAGGGATCCTTGCTTTGGTACCTAACTCCCCACCGCAGTTTTATGGGAAGAAGAGCATTAGAAGCACTGCAATCTTTGCACCCCTACAAAGATTTGAGTTCAGAAGTGTATTAAACTGCCGTTACCACTGCTTGAAATTGAAGCCTGATGGTGTGCAAAGACAAGTCTGTTTTGCAGAATCTTGCTGTTACAATTTGCTATGCCAATGTCTTTATTTTAAAAAGAGGTTTGGGGATGTCCATGCCCCAGTTTACCAGTTCAAGAAACACCTGGGATGGATAACAGCACAATAACCAAGTGGATATTGGAGTACAAAGATTTACTGAGAGAAGGGGATAAAGAATGAATGTTATTGAATAGGAATGCTGAGTAGTATAGAGGTTATTGCAGATGTTATTCCAGGCTTAAGTGTTTGCACAGAGACAGGGAATTGAATATCTCAGAAAGTATACCATACTCGTGTCTTGGGTTCCTCTCAGCATGGTTTTGATATCAGAACATTTCTTGGATTTGTTCTCCTCTCCAAACCCTGATCTGGAGCAGCTTTTATCTGCAAAGAATTTTCCTAATTCTCCAAAGACAATTGATCCCAGTGGTGGAAAAATAAAATCCCTCCTGCCACTTTTGACCCTTCAAAGAGCACTGTTAATCCCTCAAGAGATCTCCCCCATCAGCTGCAGCCCTGTCCTGTGACCAAGGCCCCTTGTCCTATACTTGTTAAGCTGGGGGCTGAGTTAGCAAAAGGTTTGGCCATGGTTTAATGGAGTGAAGGCACTGCAGTTCCTTTCTTGCAGTTTTATATTACCACTCTGAAGAAAGCAGAAAGATCAGCAAGAATAACCAAGCTGCACAAGTGCCAGCTCCACTCTTCCTGAGGCTCAAGGGAAGACTCCCCCTCCCTCTGGGGCACTTGGGGCCAGCCCTGGGCATGCCCTGGGAGAGCCACCGTTCAGTCAGGTCACTCACAGCCTCTCCTTGCAGCGAAATGAGGAAACGTGCCTGGCATTAACCCCGTTCCTCCCACCGGGAACACGCACGGGCAGGGAACAGAGCAGCCTTTGTCCCAGCAGTGGGGCTGCCCTGCACACCTCCTGTGCCACAGCCTTGTCAGGCTGCCACCGGGGCCTCGGGGGACTGCAGCAGAGCTGTGCAGCACTCTAACATCGAGTTCAGCTGCTTCCTTGGAGTTTTGGGTTACGGGGAACAGTGACCTAAAAAGGTGTTGTGGGGGTTATTTTTTTCAGTCCTGCTTCTAGCTGATGTTATCTATGGTCTTTAGAGAAGATCCTGTTTCTGGCTGTTCCACTGACTCGCTGCTGGCAAGTCTTCAAGTCAACAGGTTTTATGAAATGAAAGCAGGGTGTGTGAGCTATCCCATACAGACTGAATGTCCTGGTTTTTTCCCATTCCTATGTCCCTAATGGATGCTGTGCTAGTAAAGCAGAGGGGCACCTTGTTCATTTACTGCTGGGGCTTGATAGCCCGTCCTTGCCTTCCTGATAATCTTACCACCTACCAAGTTTGCTTCTGAGCTGTATCTTAGATTCTTACTAATTTCTTGGGGCAGCTTTTGGAGGACAGCCCATCAAGATTTGATCTTCAGGGTGTATTGTTCTGCTGCATTTTTTCAGCCTACTGGCTAAAACCAAGGTATTGGGGGAAATGTCACCTCGGAAGGTTGCTTGACCAATTAAAATTTCTGCCCCACTTTTTTGTCATGTAGGACATAGGAAAACCTAGACTGATTCTTATACACAGCTTATGTATGTCTTTTACCTTCTTATGGCTTTTCTTATTCTCATGGAACTTGTTCTCATCCATGGAGCTTATTCTTCTTTCCAGCCCTCCCGTGGCTCCTTTAGTTACATCAGAAGGCAATGAAGGAGACACCCAAATTAACACTACTACAGGTCAGCTTGGAAGAACTTTAGAGATCTGTCACTCGTAAGCAGTTTTCCTGTTTTGTGCCTCCACAAGACCGGTATATTCTGTAAGAGGTGAGGACACTGAGCAGTAAGAGAAGGGTCAGAACACTGCTCTGCAGCTAAATGCATTATTTTAAAGATGACAGGTAAAAGAACACTCTACTTGTAATTTTGTAATGGGTGGGCTCAACAGCATATCTGAGACAGCCCAAAACTACATTGCTTTCTTTAAACACCTGTATAGTCAGAAAGAAAGGGGGCTTGTGGTCTACAAGCAACCAAAAAATAAAGCTTGCCCCTGTTCCCCCTCACCTCTCCAGCCACCTCTTGTAGAAACTCTTACAGGGATTATCTGCTAGCGTTTTCTCGGCTCTGTACATTAGGTATTTTCCTCTACTCCACGTTACCTATTCACCTTGTCACTCACCTTGTACCGTTATTCAGCCCCTTCTCATCCACTTTATCTGTTTTCACTGGCTTCATTGTAGCTTCCTCTGACTTCACCTGCTCCAGGTCCCACAACTCTACCTATGCTTGTCCCCTCTCTTCTTTCCTTGAATTTTCTAGGAGTATTTCTCTGACTCTGTTTCTCCCTTATTTCTCTGTTCCAGCCCACATAGTGCCCAAATGACCCCTCCTTGATATTCTATGTTATCCATGGCTGTCAAATTTTCAGCTCAAAAACAGGATACCACAAAAGCAAAAAGCATTCAAATCTTTTTAGGAGCCAAACACCTTCTCTCTCAGCCACTAAGGATGTCATTGCCAGCATGTCTGTTCCTCAGCCCTGTAACAAGAGTGGTCACTGTCTATCCTGACCCCTTTCTAGATATTGCATTCGGGCTGTTAACCTTGCTGGGTCTCCAAGATGCAGCATTTCCTTTCCTTTCATCTCTCTTACTACAAACGCCATTCAGCCTGTGTTTATTTCAGAGCATCATTATCTCCATACCCTTTGTTCTGCCTGTGTCGAATTTGTGCTGAAAAGATTCACCTTCCTAGGCCATTGCATGGGCTGTGCCAGCCTGTATTTGCTTCTCCCTGCTTGTTCCTTGCTCTACCACATCTATCCTCACCTGCTTTGTTTCCCAGACCATTCCTGTCTGTATCCCTCCCCTGGCATCCCAAAATCCCAAAGCACACCCAGCTCCAGCCCAGCACACCCTGGGTGTGTGTCATCCCCCATGTGTGGTGCTGGAAGCTCCCTTGCCTTAGCTCCCAGGGGGTGTGGGATGTGTTGTGTTGGGATGTGTTGTGTTGGCACGTGGCTCACGGCACCAACACCTTCCCCTGGTGCTAGAGCTCTAGGCCATGATGGAAATTCCCACATGTTTCAAACACATTAACAGTTGTTGTTGCTACTCTTGAAGATAAAACTTGCTTTAGGAGAATTTGGAAGGTTTTCTAGCTTTAGTAGGATCTGAGAGCAAAGGACTGGTTGCTAAGCAGATTCCCTTCCCTTCCCTTCCCTTCCCTTCCCTTCCCTTCCCTTCCCGTCAGGGGTGGCCAGTCCAAACACCTGCTTTTCTTGCAGTGTCTCCATGTGGCCATGCCTTAATCTATGCATGACATAAGGAAATGGTCAGGCCCATTTTCTTTCCATTGATAATTATCTCGTGAGTCTTGGTACTCGAGCACAAGGACAGCTTGTAAAGCTTTGGCAGCACTGCATGAGTAATCTGCCCAGGGAAGTACTGGCTGTAAAAGCTGTGTGGGCTTAAACCATGCAGTACGAGCTAGAGAAAGATGCAGTGGGAGTAACTGTGCTCTAGTAACACAGTGTTACACACTGTAAAAATTCAAAGCAAATTGTGGGCCTCTGACAGACTGTTTTCCATTTCAGAAATACATGATCATATGCAGCTGAAAAAGCTATGCTTGTTCTGATGTTTTCTGGCTGTGGCTCAATAGGAATGCTGTCCTTTTGGGAGGTGTTAGCTGCAGTTGTTACTGAGAGTTAATGCATAACAGGGTTGATAGTTGCTTCGTTTGGATGCTGGGAAAAGTGTAATAGTGGGATATTTGGAAGTTAAGGAAACTTGTTTTCCATGGAATGACTTGCAGGTACAAATTCTTGCCCCTCTTGCAGTTTTACTGTCAGCCCTTTCAGCTGCTGAGCTGAAAAGTGGATAGAAATCTGTCCACTGAACATCCACTCAGCCTGGATTCTTTTTTAAAAGATGCATTTCAAATGGTTCATCACACCAGTGTTATAGATAGAAGTATTTTTATCATCCAGTTAAAAAGATAAAAATCAATAGAAGCTTCTTCCCTAAGAAGTTCTTCAACAGCTCTGTATAATGGAAAGGGCAGTAATAATTAGGTGATTTTTATGTCAAAGAGAAGTTGAAGGGGAAAAAAAAATCCAGTCATACAGCCAGGTGAAATTTGTTCCTCTGGCTGTTGCAGCATTAAAGGCTTCTACATGTGCTGAACATGTTCTCTTCCTCTGTAGTTCTTTATGCCCAGCATTCCAACAGCCAGTGATGCCAACCAGAGGGATGGCGAAATTCATGTTTGCGACTTCCTTGACGCAACAACAGAGAGGAATGCTGCCTCACAGGGTATTCTATTTAGGAACACCTCAGGAACGCTTGTAAAGGAGTTCACATTTGTGTGCTCCAGGCTGTGTCTGCATGCACAGAGCCAGCAAACCCTGGAGCTGCCTGCCTGCCGTGTCCGTGTGCTCTGCCCTGAGCAGGCAGCCTGGCTGGGGCAGCAGGGCCGTGTCTGTGTGTCAGCTGCGCCCAATCCAGCCTCTGTTCGAGCACTTCTGCCTTTGTTAATATTTAGCTGTACTTTTCACCTTGTTGGAGGGAGAATGTTGATAAATGATCCAGTAAGTGCTCTTTTTTTTTTGTCTAGGGATATTTAGAGTGTGTTATTTGTGCCTGCAATACTAATGTATCCTCAGCTTTAAGAGGAGTTGAATTGTGTTGTTTCTTGTACTTGTAGCAAGCACATTCCTATTTGTGACAAGTCAGGAATAGGAAGTCCTGGAAATGTACTCCAGCATGGTATGTAGTGTTCTACTTGGAGCTTTGCTTTCCAAGTCTGCTCACCAGGAGAGAGGAGAAAGGTGCTGATGGTGGGGCTGGTCCCCCATACAACTGCCCTTGGTGGCCTTGCTGTGGGACACGTGCTCTTTGCTTTCCCAGCATGATGGACACAGCTTCACTGCTTGTCTCCTCAGTTATTTATTTGCCTGTTCTACTGACACACTGGTGCTGCTTATTACGGTTATTATTTCTTCACATTTATGTGTGTGTGCCTCTCAGTTCCCAGTTCAGCTGTTACAATACTGAAACATCCTTTTTACTGGTAGACAGTGGGTTTGTCTGTATAGTCCTGGCCTCCTAAAAATGACACCTAAATCAGTGTTCAAAAGCTTAGGCCTCATGTGCTGCATGGTGATGAGTAAGGACTGGGCAATATTTAGTATCATTTTGATGAAACATGAAGGCATGTCTTTCTTTTCCTATTTTATCTGAGACTGGGGGTTCTTAAATAACTCGTTCTCTGAAGCTGTGGTCACTGAGCAGCTTCTGGGACTGCAGCAGAGCTTTGTGTCTGTCCAGCCCTTTGAGGCTGTGCTGTGCTCACTACTTGCTCTGTTGGAGTAGCAGCATTATTCCCATGGTGCAGTCCTGGCTGAGGATGGCTCTTAGAGGAAGGATTGAAAGGAAATTATTACAATTGCAAATTAGATTCCAATGGAGATTGTGCAACAATTATTTGAAATATGCTCCCTCAGTGATAGTTATATAAAGTAAGCCCCACTGTATTACAAGCCACGAGGCAAAACTTTCAGCTATTTCATCTCTTGCTCACGCCACCTACCACAGAAGCATGTCTGATCAGTGAGGAATAAGAATGAGGCTTTATTTTTATGATGGAAAAATGCCACATGATGTTTAGCAGAGTGCAGCAGGAGCTGGAGAGCCCCCCCACAGCAAACACTTGGAGTTACCATGGAAGTGACTCCCCTGTGCAGAGTCTGCCACGGACCTTGTGAGGGGATTCTCTGTGCAGGGGTGGAAACAAAGGCCAGGTCACAGCTAGAGCCACTCTGCAGCTTTTGTCCTTGTCAAAATCAGTTTCTCTTCTCTGTGGGGTCAGAAGGGTGAATGCCACTTGACATTAATGGTGCACTGCTCCAAGATGTACACACAAATATGTTATTTGTGCCCAGGCAATGTAGTGCAGGGGGGCACTTGGGTCTGCACATCTGAAGAGTAAAGGAACATAGCTGGGGCTTGGTGTAAGCCCCAGAGAAAGATGAAAATGTATCTTCCACTACAATTTTGTATCTTTTTTGTCTGCCTGCAATTTCTTTCAGGCATCGGTTTCCCCTGGACTTCTTTTTCCAGGGGGACTCAGAGCAGTGTCCAAGAAGTGAACTGCTTTCCCCTTTCAGATGTCTTCAGACAAACTTTCTGTGCTTTCACCTTCAAATGCTTTAGCATGTTCATAAATGGCAAAGGTTTCAGGAGACTAGTGGAGAATTATATCCTGGATTTTAGAAACCGCCCTGTATCCTGTGACACCAACGGTATAGCTCTGCCAGCCTTGTTGAATCACTGGAGTTTATCTATTTCCTTTCAGTGTATCTAAGTGCTTAGAGAAGAGAGTAGTTGCTGTGCAGGTTTCAAAGAAGTGAGTGTGATCATGCTTTCCATTCACCACGATCAGCTTCTCCTGAAAATCTACATCCCACCCAAATCCTGCTTGGTGGCATATGTCCAAACTCAGTCATGAAAAGCCTTCAAAGCCAGGCAAGATTTGCAGAATGCCCAGGAGTTGAACAATGCAATGATGCGAGTCAACTGTGGACTTGAAGAACTTTCAGTAAATTGAAAAGTCTGCAAGCTTTGAAGTGTTCTGCTGTGGTGCACATAGCAAGGAGAAATAGCTTTTTAAAGCCATTAAGTGATTGTAAGCCAAGAACTCAAGCTTGGGCAGCCTGTAGATCCCAGTAGTTTGCTCTGTTTGTGAGGTTTTTCCTCCAGCTCTTGAAGCTGCATTGAGAGCACAAGCCCTCATCCTATTCATCATTCTCCTTGTTCTATATTTAAGCTAGAGACAAGGAGATTTACAGGATCTTTGTGTTCAGAAACAAGAAACTAAAATAATTCTTGATTTGATTTTATTATGACTCAGAGAGACAGCTATCTTAAATACTGCAGAAGCATAAAGAGACAGTGGAAGTTTTGACTGCCCTCTCTATATAGCCCCTGCTGAGGTTAGTGCAATTTGAGGAAAGAACTCCAAAATTAAAGGAAAGTACAAGTATACATAGCTCTAAAACATCTTCCCTTTTAAATCTCTTACCTGCTGTGTTCCAGGATACACACAGGACCTGTACAGATCCCCAAGAAACATTATGAGCCTTGATTACTAATGCCTGAAAAAAACCCCAGCTTTTTTGTTAGCTTGTTTCTCAGTTGTCAGAGCAGCTGAGCGTGTTCCATTGGTACCCACATGGTGTGGCTGCTCCCACATGGCCCTCCCCAGAAGCAGAGGCTACCAGAGGTGTTTAGCAATTGGGGTGTTTAGGGGGGACCATGTCATCTGATTCCTGCTCCTAGGAATGTGTGTGGCCATGTTGGAAACTGTTGTGTAAAGTGCAGAGTCATCCTCTTGGATAACTCCATCCTGCATGGAGCATCTGCAGCTCCACACACGAGCTCCAGTATCATCTAGCCATAAATCCAGGGTCTGGATTGAGCCAACTTGGGTATCAGGATTGCTGGATTTATATCTCTCAGTTTTATGAGGGGGAATGTGTGGCATAAGTGAGAATGTGTGGCATAAGATGTGAAACTGCCTCCTGTCAACTTGAATACTGACTCCTCCTCTCCTGGGATCAATTGCTGCTGGCTGTTGAGTAAGAGGTGGGCTCTGCTTTGCTGGCTAGAGGAAATAAAAGTGCTGCAGTCCAAGAGCCTGTGATGGGTGCTCTCCAAGGTCTGTACCTAACCTTTCCAAGCAGGAGTGCCTTTTCCCTCTGTTCCTGACCCCACACAGGTGGGAGCTGTGCTTAGCTGGGGCATCTGTGAGTGTACCCGAGGCAGCTTGGTGCTTGGTGAACTTTGCAGCCCAGCAGCAAAAGTTAAGTTCAAAGAAGCATATTTAGGGCTCTGCAGAGCTGAATAGAGGTTTTCTGATTGCAGAGATTTGGAGATTTGCAGTGACTCAGGCCCACGGAGGCGTTGGCAGAGGGCGCCAAGTCCTTTAGACTTTCTGGCTCCAGCATCCTGCCGGGAAGCAAACGGCAGAGTCCAACAGAAACTGCTTCTCCTGGGCTCCCAGGCAGAGCCGGGGCTGCATCTCCCGTGCTCCTGCGAGCAGCCCGCACTTGTTGCACGCTCAGGTGTGCGGGAAGCCGTCCGTGCCCTCGCCCGGCCAGGGCCGGCTCTGCCCGGCCCCACCCCGAGCAGGGGATTTGCCTGCTGGCAGAACTCGTCTCTATTGCTGGCACACTCTTAGTGCGGGTGGAAGGATTTAAAAAAGCAGCCGCCTAATCCTCTCCTGACCCTCCTTGGAGGCTCCCCTGCACAGCCCAGGGCTGCGCTCCGCGTTGCTAAGGCCTGGTGTATCCTGGAGACGGCGCGCAGCAAATCGCGGCGCCGCTCTCTGGGAAGCCGACATCGCAGCCGGATTGCAGAGCTCCGCCACGCTCCGCGCTCGCCACAAGGAACTCGATGTCTTCCTCCTCCTGCTGGAGCGATGGCGACGGCTCCTTCGGCACAGAAGACGTGGAACCCCAGGGATGTGCTGACGAGCTCCCCCTGAGCTGAGGGGGCGTTTTGGCACACGTGCTGTGCGGGAGCAGCAGTGGCTGTGCCGAACCATTTAGACTTCTGCGTTTGAGAGCTGCAAACAGCTTTTGTTCATAGCCCTCTGCCCCATCTTGCCCTGGCAGGCACTTAAGCTTTTTTTTTTTTTTTTTTTTTTTCCCCCCCCTGGGGGCTGAAGCCATGGCAAAGGTCCCCGACCGAAGCAGGCACAAATGGAGTGCCCTTCACACTTTCCTCCGCTGCAACATGAACCCGGAGACCCAGCGGGTAGTGGTCTTCGTCATCCTGCTCTTCCTCATCATCGTCAACGTGGTGCTGATGTTTCTTTTGGCATTTCACTGAAGGAGGACTGCCGGTAGTGGTGTGGTGCATGGGGGTTTCCAGGACTGGGCAACAAATCAGCAGGTCAGCTTGTCGTTGTCTGCCTCTGGTCTGCTTGTCTGCTGTTACGGTAACTGTGTGTCTCAGAGTATTCCTCCCGTGTTTTTTAATCATCAGTTCCTTCCCCACCCTGCTCCCTTCGCTCTCCTCCTGTCATCACTTGTGCCTTGCGGTTTGGATCCCAGGTAAACAAGAGAAAGGGAAAGAGGTAACGGAGCCAACCTGCATAATCGTAACCACTCTCCGTGGCACTAATCAGCCTTGATTCCTAGCGATGACGATACCGTGCCTGTACGTAGCACTTCTCAGCCCTGGAGAAGCCCAAAGTGCTGCTGCTTTGTTTGCAGGGGGACCATCATCCTGTAAGGAGCCCTTACACAAGGACCAGCTACATGTAAACACCTGCTGTAAAAAGCTGAAGCCTCTAACGCCTCCATTGCTCTGTCGCTGTGAACGCTGTGCTGTGCAGTGGCATGAGTAATGCCCAATTAGCCAAAGAGATTGATTAATAGAGCCCATCAGGAATTCAGGCTGAATAAACGCTGCAGCAGTGTGGAAGGAGTGTTTTGTTGGCTTTAATCCCATTTCCTTTATTATACCTCAGTGCTTATCAGCTGTGTGTATCAAAATGGCTGGCAGAGCCACAGCACAGGACACTGCTTGCAGGCCCCTCGTTCCTTACGGGCCGGGGCAGACGTGCCCGGCGGGGCAGCGACTCCAGGAGCACTCCTGCAGAAGGTTGGGAGGGAAGGGCAGCAAGGCAGCCCACCCACTCCAGGCCTGCTCACCTCCCTGATGTTCTCGGCAGCCCTGCACATCACAGCACTGCCACACTGGGCACTGGCACCTCCATGGAGCAACCCTCTACTTGATGGCATTGAAGGAGACCAGTTCCTGGAGGAAGACAGAGCGGAAAGGAAGCCACGGTGCACTGTTCTTAATGACACTGCTTGCTTTTGTGCTGAAGACTGCAAAAGATCCAAGCCCTTAAAATTCAGCAGGATCCTGCATTTTGTGTGTTAGGTAATCTGCAATTTAAGTACGGCTTTCACAAGGGCAGTGTGCTTGCTGGCACTAACGGTTGAGGCTACTGCAGTTCTGGCAGACCTGAATATTTATGGCTCGTGGAGCCTGATCTTGTGTTGAGAAAGTCTGGATGGTGGTGTTGTCTCTGTCATCATGAGTGATGTATTCTGTATCAGTTATTTATGTGATTGTGTAATACATTAGTGTCGTACAAAACCACGTCACTTTAGCACGCAAAGAAATGGAATTTGTGCCCATGGAGCTCCTTTCTGTTACACCTGAGGTACAGAACATCTTTTCTCTGAGAGAGGAGTCTCTCTTGCAGTTCTGGGTGTGGGGGAGCAGCAGGCCCCAGCTCTCTGCAATTTTCTGGGAATCTTTTATGTAGATGAACAGTTTTGAATTATTAAAAATTTCAGACTAGGCTATTAATTCTATTATCCACCCATTGCGATGAACAGCCACCAAAACCACCCAGTCTATGTTGTTTTCTGAAATTACTATTAAAAAGGAGAGAATGTTAACCACAGCTCACAACACTGGCTTTCAAACAAATCTGTTTTCTCTTGTCTCTAAACTTTACCTGTGGTCTTAGTTGCAGCTGGAATCAGAACTGAATGGTGTAAGGTGGAAAAAGGATTGTTAATTGGAAAGGACAAGTGAATGATGTGAAGGTATACCTCAGTCTTCAAATGACACGTGGAGGACCAAAGTATAGCTTTGGGGTCATAGGTGTCAGTGACAGAAAGCTTTTGGTAGCTGCCTATGAGGGCAAATCCTGTACAAGGTTTGAGCAGGTTCTGAGAGTGCTTGAGGTTCAGAAGCTCTCACCCCTCATCTAGTGGGAGCCGTGAGAGGCCTCAGCATTGTGGCAGCTCCTGCACTGTTTGGACTGCCAGTTACTGCTGTCGTGCCTGCTCTGTATCTTGAAATAGTACCAAAAAAATCTGATATGAGAAGAGCAGTTATTCACAGGGCCTGCATGCACGTGTAGCTCTGAAGAGTAGCTGGTAGATTGGCTCCATTCATAATCCCAGGGTTTGGCTCAGCATGTGGAAGCCATGTGGGGCAGCTGGTAAGCTGAGCACAAGCCTCTGCCAGCCAAGATGAGCCCAGATTCTCTAAGTGACTCATGCTCTTGTTTAGCTCGGTGCCATGTCCCTGAAATGTTCCTTGGGTGGCTGTTGTCACTGAGCTGGACACTGTAGCTTCCAGTTACACTCTGCCTAGGAAGGTACTTCTGGGAAGTTTTCCAGGAACTTCTTGCTATTAAGTGTCCTGCAATATCGATTAGCATGGAGCTGGTCTTGTGGTGATGAAGTAACTCACCCTCTGCTACTGCTGCGTGCTCGGTTTGGGGATGCCTTATTCCTGCTGCTTGCTGAAGGGCCCTGCTAGGTTTGGGAATATCAAACCTGGGAAGGCCTAGGAATGCTGTGAGTTTGGGCAGTTAGTGCCTCTGAGGTACAGAGCTGCCCTGCTGCTTCCTGCAGGGCAGCTCTCCTCTGGGAAGCATTGCAGTTGTTGATGGAGAGGCCCCAAGCTTTCTCCAGCAGGAGAAGACCTGCTTGCTGCTAGAGAGCTAAAGGAAAGAACTGTTTCCTTCAAGGGCTAGGGAAAGAAAAATATGGTGTAGGAAAGGGTAATCTGACCTCTGGTGAAATTGCCTTCCCCTTCCCTGCTTGGGGCAATCTGCATTACTCCTGCTTAGGACAGTTTCATACCAGAATAGTTGGGAGAAAAAAAAGTAGAATTGTTCTTGCATTTAAAAATTCTGATCAGAAAAGCATCAAGATTACAGAGAACCCTCTGGAAATATGTGTTCTAACACTGCCTGCCACAGGTGTTAACTTGGGTTGCTAAGAGCCTGGGAACACTTTTCCACTCACTATTTAATGTTTGGTGAATTTTAATTTCCTCTTTCTAATGCTTGTCTAGATTCTTGATACCTGACTAATCCTGAAGTACCTGTGTCAAGTTTTGTTATGGGGAAGTCGGTGTTTTTCTCCTTCCTCAGCTTCCCCTACAGCTGTATGCGTTCAGCTGGAAGCTGCAGTTGACAAGTAAGTGTTAATCAGTCTGGTATTAGTTGTGACTCATTCAATGCTGCCTCAGATCTTGGCTGAAGAAGCTACAATGGCCAATAAAGCCCAGGAAAAGTCGAGCTGGTGAAGGATCCCTGAATCATGTGCCGAAGCTGTAGATGGTGGTAGAAAGACAATGGGGAAGGAAGAGGCTCTGACATTTCTGTTGGGCTTTTTAGTTTGCTCTCAGTGCACTTACTTGACCAGGTCCTGTGCAGAAGGGGGAGCAGAGCTGCTGCGGTGCCTGGGCCCCACTGCTCCCTGCCCCTGCTGCGGGGCAGGGCGTGGCAGCCGGGCCCTTGTGTGGCTGCTGCAAAACCCCTCCTCCTCCTTCTGCTCGTCCCTGGGTGCAGAGTGAGGCTGTCCCGCACTCCTCCCGTGCCCTCAGTGCTCCGGCTGCGCGGTGAGGTAGGGACAGGGGCAGGGATGTGCCCTGAGCCCTGCAGGGACAGGGACCTACTCTTCCCCCTGCATGGGGCAAGTTCACCAGAACATTTAACAGGCAAGAGCTCTGCTACTGCTCTGCTTTGAGCCTTGTGAGAGCAAAGAGCATCTGTGAACAGGAGTGAGACCAAAACATGATTTCCAAAGGGAGATCTGGGCTTTAGATTATATCTTTGCTTAATTTGTTCTCCCAGGCTAAACTCATTTCTGTGGTGATATGTGGTATCTGCTGTCTTTGTGATTTATTCTTGGAATCCAAGGCATGAACTGGCCAGATAAGAAACACAGTAAGCACTTAGGAAGATACCATCAACAATTACTTTTTAATTACTGCTTCCAGTGTTTTGATTTAAAATGAAATAAAAAATTAACACAACAAAAGAAGCCACATTAGGCAGCTTAAAGAAAGATTTCAAGAGGGAGAGTACTTGTTATTGATGCTGTGTCACTGGCCTTGTTAACTACAGAATGTGCTGCAAACTGGAATAAAATTTTGTCTTATATGAATCTTTGTATGTGTTGTTTAGCCAGGATTAGTCCAGGCATGACTCTGGTTGTCACATACAGTGCACCCACTCTGCGTCTGCATTTGGCAGTGGCAGAAATGGGACTCAAAGAGGTGGTGTGGACCTGTCTCACACCACACTGGCTTTCTCTGTCCTGTTGTGTGCATGCAAGCTTTCTGCATTTGTATTGATAAATGTGATAGCTCAGCTGGGTTGGGGGTGCTAAAAGAAAAATGTCTCCCCAAGTACAAAGAGGGTGTTGGTCAGCCTTTCAGCAGGAGTGTGACTAGGTGTGAAGGACCACAGAGAGGGAAATTTGGGAGTTTGCTCTCAGCTACGCAGGATATCTGGCCCCTCTGGAATAAGGGCCTGGTAGAGGGCTCTGGTCCCACCCATCCCACTGCAGCACAGAGGTCCTGTCTTCCCCTTCTCCCTCCATGGAGAGAGACCCTAGCACAGCCCCTTCCAGCATGCTTTTCCCTCCAGAGAGCACCGGTTCCACACTGGACACCTGAGTCTCTGCTGTCCATTGGTGGCAGAGCAAGTAGAGCCTCCACCAGCTGGGAGAACAAGGGCTGCCTTCAGCCCCTNACCCTAGCACAGCCCCTTCCAGCATGCTTTTCCCTCCAGAGAGCACCGGTTCCACACTGGACACCTGAGTCTCTGCTGTCCCTTGGTGGCAGAGCAAGTGAACAAGGGCTGCCTTCAGCCCCCTCTGTCCTTCCTGCAGCCATTCCTGTCCAGAGCTGGCTGCTGGGCAAAGCCAAGGTGACACACAGCAAACAACACAGGGCCCACACCTGAAAATCTTGTGAGTGTTCAGTGTTGCATTCATTTGGGATATCCACTCAAGAATGGCATCAGTGTGTTGTCTCCTGCTAAGCTGTGCTGATTTGTGGTGGCCACTGTGCAGGGGCAGTGCATGAGTGGTATTTATAGGCCCAGTGCCTGCAGCCTTTGTGGTACTGCAGCTCCAGGCAGCACAGCTACAGCAGGGCTTGACTGCTTGTGCTTGTTCTGAACTGTGAGCTGGTCCGTTCCTGGCACGTTGAGTAGCTGCAGTGTTGTGGCAAATGTTATATGGAAATAAAAACACTGTATGTAGGCATCACGTGTGAATCCAAGCAGCTACACCGGGATCTCTCAGCAGCAGCCTAGCACAGCTTTCCTCACCTCACCAAATGAAATAGTTCCAGCAGGAGATTAGGAAAAGACAGGCTGCTAAGGAGTCATGACTGGGTATTTTTAGCGTCCCAGTTCACACCTGTAGTGCCCAGGAGCCAGGACTCGTTATAGTAAGCATTAGCTAATTACGTAGTGAGAAGATTTGCACTGGGTGCCAAGAGAGGAGTGCCGGGAGTGGCAGGAGCCCATGGCTGCCTGACCTACCAGAACATGCTCGGCACTGAGCTGCCTCTGCAAAACTACTTTGTCCTACTGAAAAGCCGTGGCCAGTGTGGGAGCATTGTGCAGGGAGTGTGACTGCAGTGAGAACTGGGGCACAACAGGAGGTGTGTGATCTCCTACCTGGACCGAAGCAGCCGTGTCCTGCGGGAGAGCAGCAGCTGCTTTGGTCTCCTGTAGTTGGAGGGCTCGTTTGCAACGTGGTCTTGGAAACAGGAATGTGGTTCTGGTTTGAGGGCTTAACTTTGTTTAGGCCATTAAATCTTGTCATCCAGATGATGTGGATGTGAGAAAAATTAATAGAATGGATATATTCAAAAGCAGAATAGTACAGGGCCTCAGAAGATCCCTGGAAGCTGCTGCTTCCTGAACCTGTCTTCTTTACCTAGCACAGGTAAAGGTGGTTTTTTTCCAGGGTGTGCATAGCTTGAAGAAGCTTCTGTAGGGACTACAAAAGAAATGACTCACTTTTATATTTACAGATACTAACCAAAACCAAAGGCTTAGGCAGCCTCCTTTGCTTGACAGTGAGACATTATCAAGGTCTTTTTTTGTTCTTCTCCTCTATCTGTTACTGAGATTTTCCTCTGCCCCATTTTGAAACAATAGGACAAACAGCAATTCTTAGTTCTGTGAAGAAAGCATCTAGCCCAGTGTGTGTACAATGGGAAAGAGATCACCAGAAAGGGGATGGATGGTGGTGATAGTGGTGGAAATTATAAGTTTTATGTCACCAGAACCCTGCAGGGTTTCTCTCTCAGGAGAAAGTGAAGAAAGAAAATGGATACTAAACTGTGCATGGTTCTTTTGAGGCAGGGAGACCATATTTGAGCCACATCATGGAAAGTGATAAAGTGTGTGTTGGCCCAGCATGTCTGCCAGCACCTGCCAGTGTTGTACAGACTTTGGCATAGTTTAATCCACAGGAGATGTTTGCAGAGGAGATAGGAGCAATAAAAATTATTTCAGCATGTTCTTTGCAGTGTTCCATTGCAATTAACTCATGCACACACATGAAAAGGAAAGCCATGCACTGTGTTTCTGGCTTGATGCTGACCTTTGGATGATTCAGCATGGTTTGTTAGCAATGCAATTTGTAACTGCTTTAAAATGTTTTCTTTAACCTTATTTGTAAAACAAATTTAGATTAATTTGCCTTCAAGCTATAACTGATTCTATAACTTGCTGTATCTTTTGGGGGAAGGGCATAGCAAGAGTCATCTGCAGGCAGAGAGCCTGGGACCTGCATGGTTCCTTTTCCTTTCCTTCTTCAACGAGCCAGGATGCAGCATTTATCCTCAATGAATCTGTGTGTCAGAATAGCTACAGCTGAACTGTTTTGGATACATTATCCTGAGAGACCTGTAGACTATATTCCTCATTTGTACAAAGAAATAATGATGAAAGAGAAAGCAAAAAAGGAGGTAGATTGAAAAAAATTTTAAAATTAAGTCATGGGAGAGCAGTGGAATCAGGAGCTGTCCTGCAGAGAGGGAAAAGGAGAGAAAATATCCCACGGGAATGTGCTGGTGGGAGTGCACAGAGGGAGGGTAGTGCTGCTGCAGCAGCAGCAAGAGGAGAATGGGGAAAGCATAAGTGACACAGAAATGTGTTAAGGTAGCATTAAATAAAATCTTCTGATGAAAATAGTTTCTGTTTGGGCGTCTGAGAATTGATAATGTAAAAAAGAGGCAACAGCAATCACTCTTAAATGTGTAAACAACCAAACAGAGACATCCTGGGCCATTTCCATTCCCAGGCTGTGCAGTTAAAATCAGGGCATCAGAAAATGCAAAAATTGTGTTAAGCAGGTTTGTTTCATCCTCTGCAGTGAGTGTAGGTTTCAAAACTCCTGGTGAGGTGAAGTGGGGAGTCAGGCAGTCTGACACAATTTTCATCTGCAGCCAGACTGGAACCAGAAACTACAAACTTCATAGATGTGTGAGCCCTAGGTCAGAGTCTTGTTCAAACCTGAGAGTTCAACCCCAGGCCTTGCACCTTCCCAGTCTTTGAAACCAAAGGAAGTAGGAGAAGAGTATATGGACAATTTCCAGGTGCTGTCAGGGCGGCATCTGGGCTGTTTGGAGTAAACGGGACTGTGTGGTTTGGGTGAGGAGTGATGGGTGCCACAACTGGGAGAGGTACGAGGGCTGGGTTAGCCAAAAGTTAGAGATTCTTAAACCACTTTTAAGTCTTGGAGTATTTTGAGCTTCTTAAGCCACTTTAAGGCTTTAGATGGGTTTAAAATGCTTAAAACACTGTAGGGCCTTAGATGAGTTTAAGCTGTTTAAGCTGATTTAGAGCTTTGGAATGATTTAAGTTCTCTGCCTTTAAGGAGGTTTTGAGGTCCGTGGAGCTCTCAATTGCAAAGGCCTTTCTGGACATTTTGAGTGTGAGGATGTGGCACATAGCTGCTCCTGGGACCTGTGTTCAGGGACTCTTCCTCCCAGGCACTGTCTGGACAGCCAGGTTTCCCTGGAGTTAGACATCCCCGTGGTGGGGATGACTGGCTGCTCCAGGTGTGTGTGCCTCGTGCAGGATGCAGTGTGTGGGATCTGTTATGTCAAAGCTGTGTGGAGCTGCTGAGGAGTCCCAGCCAGCAGAGACACAGCCCTGCCCCAGGGGACATCCTAATGTCCCTGTAATTACTGTATTGGCAACTGCTAATTTTCCACCTGAATGACAGTGTTGCTGTACCTCACAGGATGTATCTCTGCCTGCCAGGTTAACATTTCCAGGGCTCACTGTTTTTAAGAAATATCTGTGGGTAAGAGGAATAGTCAACATTTCTTCTGTGCTTTTTACTACCCTAATGCTCTGTGAGACAAATTTTACTACCCTAATGGCCAGGTCTGTAGGGCCAGCCAGTGACACTTTTGCCTTGGGTAACTGCTCAGGAATAGAGGCAAGTGTGTCCTGGCTCTTTCCCTTGTGTGCCTTCCCAGGTGTGTTTAAGGTCCTTGATGGGCTGGATTCAGACAGGATGTGTTTAAATGTCCTTTAAGGACATATATTTGCTTAATCTTTTTAAAAATCATCTCTGTGTTCAGCTGTGGGGCTTCCTGTGGCACAGCTCAATTATGCACCACAGGGAAAGGTACTGCTTTTGTACCAAGCTTCTTGCCTGGTGGTTTCACTGGGCACCCAGCAGCCTGGATTAGAAATAACCTTTCTGTAAGCCTTCAGCTCATGGCCACCCTCCATTCACCTGTCTCTGTTGCAGCTTCAAGGTCTGTTTAGCTTGTGCTGGCCTAGAAACTCTTCCCACGTTTGATTCATGCTGCTCTTTGTGCCTTGCCTAGTTCTCCTCTCTCTTTCTGAGTCATTCCTCGTATTTGGGCTTCTGACCCCAATGGAGAGGGCCAATGTTTTCTTACATGGGTCTGCAGAGACATTCCTGAGGAGCAGCTCATTTAGTCAGTCACTTGTGTTAGATATTGTTTGTGTTACATTTGTCAGCATAGAATTTCTTTTGCCATTTTGACACCCTGTCACTCAGTGTTGTATCTACTTGTTTAGAAAGAATGAAAATATATTCCACTTATATCAGAAAATACATGTGTTATATACAGAAATTTCAACAAATGTCCTCTGGAAGATTGCTTGACAGGTTAAATGGAAGCTGTTTTACAGCTTTACTTACTGTATGTGTTACCAGCAACTGCAGTGTGCAACTATGAAATGTGATACAAAGACAACCTGTCACAGAGTCACTGAGAGGTTTGAGAAGGGCTTTGCTCCTGGTGTTTCCTTCTGCCAAAACTTAATGATCTTAGATCCCTAAATTGGCAGACTCCCTTGACAGACAGGTCATGGGAGAGTGATGGTTGGAGTCCTGAGGGCACTGGCAGGGTCTGAGTGATTTAGGTGTCCTCCTCAGCTACAGGTGACTATCCCCACTCTTTCATAAGAACTCTCCTGAATTATTTCAGCCAAAAGTAAAATGGTCGAAAGCAATTTTCAAGTTGTTTTCTTTTGCATTGTATTAATCAGCTCCCACATCTCAGGTGAGGAAGTGGGAGGTTCTTGTGTGGCTCTGGAGTCTGAAGGGTCACATTTCATGGCAGCCAGGGGACAGGCACCTGGCAGCTTTCTCACCCAGACTTCACACACAGGTTCACTCAAATGAAGCACAGCTCTGCCTCCTCCACTTCCCACAGGGGTTGTGTCCCTCCTCCTGCAGCACTGGATAAAGGGAGCTCTCAGAACTTCTCCTTGCCTGCTGCGGGGGGGACCCTCCTCCTCTTCCCATCTGTTTAAATCAGTTCTGAGGGGGAATCAGGACTCAGATGATATAAATAAAAGGGAATAATGTAATTAATGCCAGTCAGAACGGTTTTGTGGAAAATAGTTCTTACCAAATCAATGTGATGACAAATTTTGAATGTTTGGTAAATGGAGGCAGCTGTACTAGATGTCACATGAGGAGTTTAACTACAGGCACTGATTAAAAAAGCAGCACTGTGGAATATCAGTGTAGCACACTTAGCTGGATTAAGATCTTTGTTGACTGACATCTTAGATTTGTTAAGGAGAATCACGGTCAAATTAAAATATTTTGAATTGAGATCTGCAGTGCTTGGTAGATGCCTGATAGTCCTCCACTATCCTTAATCAGTCTCAAAAACCTGTGCTGAAAAACATGCAGCTTACAGTGCAGACAAAAGGGCAACAAATGCCAAGGGCATGGCTTGACTGGGGGGCGGTGTGTGGGCCTGTGAATGAAGCAGTGAACACGAGCACTGCCCACATGGGGACACGTGCCCGCTGTCACACTGGCAGGGAGGGCTTGTGTCACCCTGGACAATGTGGGCAGAGGAGCAGCAAGAAGCAGGAAAGTGTTTGCTGTGGCTGCAGAGCTGTGTCAGGCGGTGGTTCCGGCACGCTGCAGCCAGGCAGCAAGTCTAGTCTAGCAGAGCCAGCCCAAATTCCTGCCTGCCAGTGAAGGGAGGCAGGAACCCCAGGGGCTGGGTTAGCTCATCATGCTCAGAGAGATGCTGAAGATGAACCCTTCCCTGGGGTGCCTGTCTCTCCCCACGAGGGGAGATGCTCTGAAAAGACAATGCAGATAACTCCTTCAGACTCAGTGCCTGCTGCGCAGATGACAGAAGCTCTGCAAGATAAATTTAATCTCTGTTGTCCATCCTTAGACAGTGAAGCTAAAAGTTTTGAGAGGAAGCAAGAGCAAGCTGTCAGGACAATTTCAAAACTATCCCATGGGTTCAGTTCAAGGCTGAGGCCAGTTGGCTTCTGCCCGTGTTCAGAGAAAATAAGTATTTGTGTGAATGAAGCACTACTTCGGGGCAAGTGTGTAAGTAAATTTATTTTTTTTTCACTCCTCTGCTGCACCTTGCATGAGAGAGGCAGAGAAGCTCTGGAAGCAGAGTGAAGGAACCGAGCTGTGGGAGGGCTTTGCCTCTGGGGTCAGGACTGCTGCAGGGCTTAAATGTTTGGTGTGCTGGACCAGTTCCACTTCAGTCTGTAACACACAAGCTTGGGGGAAAGGGGCCAAGCAATGAGCACAGGGTTCATGACAACCATTTCAGCTCACCAGGAAGGGCTGGGTTCAGGTGCTCTTTGTGGAACATGTCTGGTTTAGGGTCACAGAGCTGAAAAATAAATTCCATTCTATTGGCACCTTCTCCCTAAACTTCCCTTTTGCCAGTTCTTTTGATGCTCCTGGGTTTATTTTCTAGCTCTGCATGATCCGGTGTACTTGGCATTGTCAGGAGAAAGCTATTCAAATTTTATTCAAATAGAAATGAGTAGCTCAAAGATAAGTATTTCCTAAAGGCATCTTCATCCTTCCTTCTGTAAGTTGCTGAGATCTTTTATCTCTGTTAATATTGCCTGGAGGTCCTGTCAGAACAAGACAAGGACATACAAGGTAATTATGTCAAGGTGTCCAGCCTGAGACAGACAGGGACCGAGTAGCTGGAATGCAAACAAGCCCACAGATTGTGCCTTGGCATGCCAGATCTGTTTGCCCACATGTAATGGCCTTAATTTGGGGCAGCTAAGTGCCCCAGTCTCCTCCTCGGCAGCCTCTGTGCAGACACTGCTGGGAGGAGCCCTTTATCCATCGTCCCCCTCCATCTGTGCCACGGGGAGGAGCTGCCCCAGTGCCTTCCCAGCACCTTCCCCTGCAGCGGGGAGGGCTGGAACAGGAGCCTGGGGCTGCCTGGGGACACAGAAAGGCCAGGGCAGTAGCAGAGCTGCTCTTGATTTTCAGATTCAAAGCATCTGTGTTAGTGCTGCCTTTGGGTTGCAAATGCTGCTGTCTACAAAGTTACATGTTTTATAAACAAAGAAAAAAGGTTGGTTTCTGATTGTTTTCCCCACTGCCAGCTGCAGGAGCTAGAGCAGCTGTGGGGTGGCTGGTTTGTGTTCTCTGGCTTCTAACTTTTCTCCTCTAGACACTTGTTTGGGGCTCCTCAAGAACATGTACTGAGTTGTCCTTGACATTCCAAAGCCAGCACATAAATGTTGTTTCATGTGGAATTTTAGTAGTTGTTTTTCGAGCCTTACTTTAATTGCAAAGATCAAACGTGTGGTGAGCTGAGCCTTGGAGGTGCTGTGTTTGGCCATGGTGAGCATTCCCTTCCATCCATGCTCCTCTGGAAGCCAAGCAGCTCCCTCAGCAGAGCCGGATGATTGTGCCACCTCGAACACATTGTGCCAAAACCCTTTTACCTGCTGCTGTGTTTCATCCTTCCTGAGGCAGGGACAGTCCTGACCCTCTTTCCTTTAGCAGCTTGCCCCGGGGGAGGATGGGGCAGCTCTCCTTGCTGCAGGGACATGTGGCACCTAGGCGCTCCTGTGCCATAGAAATGCCAGTCCTGCCTCAGAGCTACCCCATAGTCCCTGCTCTGGGAAAGGGGCTGTGTGACTGGGTGTATTTGGTATTTTTGTATCAGCCTAGGAGTTGGACTGGATACAATAGAAAATAATGGTACAAGGCACCGCCTGAACTGGGGCAAAGAGAAGCAGAGCCCTGCCCAACCGTGCTCACTGAGCACTGCTCAGCATCCAGGTCTGCCCCTGCCCACCCTGGCACCAGCACAGGAGGAAACAAGGCAGGGAGGGGACCAGGCAGAGCCTGTCTGCCTGAACACATGAAGGTGTGTTGAGTGGCGCTCTATTAAATTAATTGAGATAATTTCATGAACAGATTAAATATTTTTTTGCTCTTTATTTCATGCTTTATTCCATATAGATCATTCCTCCCTAGAAACATGGTGTTTGTTGTCAGTTAAACAAATCCTGGCCTGTTGTTCAGGTGTATTTTATTTATTCCTCTGCATGAGAACAGGCAGTGTCTTGCCTGCCTATTTGCCCAGGCTGGTGTTTCCACAGTTGTGACTCCTTGTATTTTGCAAATCATATCCACAGTATGGCTGTTGTTGAATACAGAAAATTTAAGGTATTAATATTGATGAATGGATTAAAATACCAGCTGAGGATTCTCTACTCAGCCTTTCAGTGACTCTGAGTAGAACCATGTGGCTCTGTGAGCTGGGTGTATCAGCCCTCTGTGCTGTTAATGCTAGGTCAGGCTTGCTCTCTTGTCTTCTCATCAAGATACCAAGATGTGACAGTTTGGGACTGTGTGGTATTAATGCCTTCACATCATCAGTGCTCTGTTTGTGTGATCATCTCAGTGCTGGAGGAAGTCCACTGAGCCTCTCTCTGGTAATGGCCACGCTGTGTGCCAGCCTCCACACCGTGCTCAGAGCACTCATCCAGACTGGCAGATTTAAGCACACAGCAAAGGTATTTTGTCTGAGAAAGAACCGTGTTCTTTATGTGCTGGTCACAGCTTGGATGTTGAAAAGCCTGCTGGATGCCACTCTGCCAAACGTTTCCCAGCTTCTGCCCATTTCCTGAGCCAGAGCCATCCTTCCCACGGGATGTGTAACTCAGCAGGGCACGGAGCAGCTGCTGTGACCTGGGGTGGGGCTCACCTCAGTGCAGATGAGTGCCCAGCACTGTGAGTGAGATCAGAGTATTTCACCAGCTCCCCTCCACGGGGGTGGCCAGGGGCTCGGCCCCAGCCACCCCTCACGCTGTTACTGCTCTCCCTCCCTGCAGCAGGGGGAGCTGGGCTCAGCTTGTGCTCTGCACAGGCACCAGTCCCTGAAGGCCTAAAGCAAAGGGATGGGTTGTGAACAGGCAGAGTGCCCAAAGCAGCAGCAGAGCTCTTTTGTGAGAGTAGCTACACCCGCTGTCACCCACAGCCCAGCTGCTCTTCTGGAGCTGAAGTCTGGTAGCCAGGTTTGGAAAAATACATTTTACATCCACTCTCTTCCCTACTCTAGTTGTCGTGGCTTTATGTTAAAAAGCTAAAACCTCTCCATTACTGAGGGTGCACTCAATCCCCTTATCCAGATGATGGATAAATATATTCAGAGAATCATAGAATATGCTGAGTTGGAAGGGACACACAAGGATCATTAAAGTCCAACTCCTGCGCCTGCACAGACACTCCAACAATCCCACCCTGTGCCTGAGAGCATTGTCCAAATGTTCCTTGAGCTCTGGCAGCCTTGGGGCTGTGATCCTGGGAGCCTGCTCAGTGCCTGACCACCCTCTGGGAGAAAAACCTTTTCCGGTATCCAACCTAAACCTGCCCTGACACAGCTTCAGGCCATTCCTGTGGTCCTGTCACTGGTCACCAGAGAGCAGAGATCAGTGCCTGCCCCTCTGCTTCTTCTCAGGAGAGAGGGAATACTCGGCCCTGCCATCACCATCAAAACACTCCCTCACATACAGGGTTTCCTCCCTGCCTTTCCTTCCATGCCTGTTCCTTCTGAAGGATTTATGGCCACTCACTGCAGCACTCCAGTTGTGAGAGTCATCCCATCATGTTTCTGGTGGGAAACAGCTGTATCCTAGTTTTCCTTCTACACTTTAGCCTTTGGCTCCTCCTGTTTGTTTCCCATCTTGTGTGCATTAGTGTAGATGCACTTCAGTTGGGCTGATACCACCACCTTTTGGGGGAGCAGGAGCTTTAATTTCTACATGACCAATCTGAGGCACGTCTGTTGTTTTTAACACATCAATAACCCTTTTGGTTTTGCTGCCACATGGATCTCCATCCCCTACTTTCACAGAGATACACATAGTGCCACTCCACTGCATCCCACCTAGCTCTGGCTCCACGCAGGCTGTGTAGATAAGTGGGAACCTCTCACCCTCTCCTTCCCCGTCATCCCGGTTTGTTTTGTCAGAATGGAAACACTGCATTAAGCTGTTTCTGGTTCAGTGAAGGGGCATTTGCTGTCCAAAGGCAGAGTGCATTTGAATTTTCTTTCAAATGCCTCCTTAACCCTCTTCTGATTTACTCAGTTGGCGATTATCCTGACATTCTTCTACGTCCTTCTCCTTTGTGGAGAGGCAGCAGCAGTAACCCAGAGCCGTGGATAACTCCGGGTGACCGGGCAGCCCAAGGAGTGTGGCTGGCCCTGCACTGTGTGCTGTGGGTGGTGACACTGCTGCACTGCTGAGCCCTACAGGGACAGTGGCTTTCATACAGCTTTGTTCTTTCTCCCGTGTGCCGCTGTCTTCCTGTTGTCCTCCTGTAATTCATCATTGCACCATTTTCTTGGAGAAAAATAGGCCTTCACTGCCACTCCACAATGGCCAAGTCCTTTTTAGCAGAATTCCAGTATGCACTCCACCTTCTCAGGGAAATCCTTGGTGTTCAGGCAGTCCCAGCTATGCTCAGGCCCCGGGAACTCTGCGGATGCTCTGTAGTTGTTGAAATCCAAAGGAGACTCTGACCTGATGAACCAGTGGCCCCAGGCACTGCTGCTGTAGCGGCCAGCAGGAGCAGCCCACAGGTACAGCACTGCAACAGCCCCAGGTGTTACCTGGCTACCCCACAGCTGAGCTGTGAACGGTCCAGAATGGCATCAGGCACAGCAACACTGTGCTCAGGAGCCCCCTTGCAGCTTCAGGCCACATGGGCTTGGGTTTTGGTTTTTTAAATTGTTGGGGGTCCTGTTTTTCCTAGAGTAGGGCACATAGTAAATAACTGTTTTTCCTCAGTATAATTACTTAAAACTCTCCAGGAGTCTTATTTTAAGTATCTTAAGTGCTACATTTAACCACCTTAAAGGCTTCAGGCTCTACCCCACACCAGAGTAGCTCTGAGGCCTCCAACTGCTTTCTGCTCTGAAGTGTCTCTAAATATTGATGCTCAAGGTTTTATTTCAAGGCTTTCCAAAGCAGAGCTGCACTGGCAGCAGCAGAACATCCTCCACGAACAAGGTACCACCGAGCCTCATTTACAGCCTGAGGCAAAGTCAGCAGTATGAAATACGAGAATTTATGTTTTTATGGTAGTAAATGTAGTGTGTCCCAGTGATTCCGAATAAATGCTGCTGAGAGCAGGGTCAGGCGAAGCAACTGCCAGCCTTGCACCAACTCATTGCTCATGGGGAGTGCAGCGTTACCAGCACGTGTCTGGCTGGCACAGGGAGCTGCTGCCGCGGGGGGACTGACGGTGTGACCTGCTCTGCCCACAGCTCATCAGCGATGGCAGCGTGGTGTATGCAGAGGCCCTCTGGGACCACGTCACCATGGATGACCAAGAGCTGGGATTCAAGGCCGGCGATGTCATCGAAGTGATGGATGCCACCAACAAGGAGTGGTGGTGGGGGAGGATTCTGGACAGTGAAGGCTGGTTTCCAGCCAGCTTCGTTCGGGTAAGATTTGATCTTTCTTTGTGTCTCTGCATTAGCACCAGGTGTTTGTTCTTTTTCTCCAGGTTTAATGCTCTGTGGTGACTCCTCAGCACTTCCAGTGCTAGAGATACTTGGTTCAGCACGTCTTGTTACTGTTCCTCTACAAGTGGCTACAGTACCTGATGCCCTCCTGGCTGAGCGGCCAGCAGTGTGGACAACTCCACATGAGTAAATCAGGGCAAAGGGTTCAGCTCCAGACCGGAGCTGAGCTGAGCTGAGCTGTGCAGCTGGGGAGCTGCCCTGCTTGCTGTTTTGCAGCCTGGCTCCTGCCTACCCATCTGCACATTGGCTGGTTTGTGCCCAAGCACATGGCATCTGCCTCCAGGAGCACACAACTCTCCTGGAGGAATCCCTGATGCAGCTGGCAGAGGTCTTCACTCAGACAGTATAGATGAGCATGGCACCAAATGCACCTCTCTCCATCTGGTGCTGGGGCCAGTGCAATGCAAAGTCTGCACCCACCTGACTCACACAGGCACATTCTGGGCTGTCACACAGCACTGTATTCCAGGCACTTAAAAATGGAGGAGAAAAACACAAAAAATGTCTCGGCGGTCATCTGAGGCAATCTGGGACACTCAGTGCTTTTGGGCCAAGGCTGTCCCTTGGCACCAGCTACAAAGCCCACACAGAAAGGGCTGTGCAGACCAGCCCAGACAGTCCCAACTGCACACTGCAGGGGCTTCATTTCCAACAGAGCCTTCTGAAACACATCTGAACTCTCAGGGCAAGTGGGGGGGAAACCAAGAGTGTGGGAGGGTGGTAACTGCTGTGCCCCGCTGTCCTGCTGCGAGGAGAAAGGCTTTTATCCTTTCTCCTGACTGTGACTGTTGGTGTGGCTTTCACCACCTCGGGGCAGGCTCCTCAGCGCTGCAAAGGCAATTAGGTGCCTAAGGGCAGAGATTCTCAGCTCTTTATCCGGGTCACTTCAGATCACAAGTGACCCAAAACCACGTGAAGCATGAAAGGAGGTGACACGAGGTCATCTGGTGTCTGTAGCAAAAGTCCTTGGAGAAGTGGGGCAGTTTTGAAATGCTTTGTTATAGGTTGCAGGAGATGTTCTCAGCTGGATAATTATTACAAACAGTGGAATGTTTTGCAAGTAAGATTACCAAGACCAGTTACCTCAGCACTGGTGGAGACAAAACTCCTTTTTTTTTGCAACGAAAACAGACTTTTTTTTTTTTTTTCATGTTACTGATAAGTTGAATTGTTGTCCTAGCTGGCAAAAACCTGTCATAATATCTTAGAGTAAAGCAGACTAGTACCAGCCATTAGGGATGCAGAGTAAGAAATTCTTTTAACAGAGGAATTACAACACTTATTCAAGCATCCAGGTGAAGATTTCCTGCTAATTACCACTGGCTCTCAAGCTCACTGCAGGGAGGGCTGGTATATCTGGAGGCTTGGGTCAGTCTGCAGGACTCTCAGTCACTCCACATGAGTTTCAGGCCCAGGTCTGAGTTTAGGAGTTGCCGATGTCCTGCTCACAGTGAAGGAGAACCAGGATTGCACATCTTGAGGGCTTCAGCAGTGAGTAAATGTAATCTGTGCCTGTGTTGACAAGGGAGGGGTATGCACTAATTTTTATCTGTAGGTGTATTTGTATCGACTGGTAAGTCACAGAGCCTGGAAGAAACTACATTAGAAGTTTAAAGCAGTTCTGTGTCATTGTACTAAAACGTCCTATGATTATGTGTGTTTTAACTTCCTATCTTTAACTTCCTTCTCTGTGCTGGGACTGATCCTTTGAGTCACGTACAAGGTATTCCCATGGGCACTCGGAGAGCTACAACCGTACTACATAAGAGAAAGCTCCTGAGTGAAATGCCCCAGTACGTGCCAGCTTAAACTCGGGTGCTTTGCGGCTGTGACAGAGCAGACTGCAGCACGGAGTGGCTCCAGCCCGGTGCTCCCCTCTGCTCGTGCTGTGCTGCCATCTGATGGGGGGACCGCGAGTCCCACACGGCCCTGCCATGAGTGCCCTTCCTTCCCACATTAGTGCCCACAGGCAGCTGTGTCTGC
The DNA here is from genome assembly GCA_013397795.1 of Orthonyx spaldingii. Classification (NCBI taxonomy): domain Eukaryota; kingdom Metazoa; phylum Chordata; class Aves; order Passeriformes; family Orthonychidae; genus Orthonyx; species Orthonyx spaldingii. Next base: position 1,351,260 of record VZTJ01004211.1, on the reverse strand, counting down.
TTTTACTTCAGCAATGAACTCTCTCTAAATAATCTTAGTGAAGCAGATACCGAGGGGCCATCTGTTACTGACAGTATAAGAACAGTAAACCTAGATAAAACCCCAACTATTTACTGTTTTCCCCCTCCCTCCTGAAGTGCTCCTTCAAATATTTAAGAAAATTTCACTCGATGAACCATTTTTGTCCTGATTTTATATGTATTCTTCTACATTATTCCTGTGACTTCTGTCCACAAGAAATGCCTGCTTAAAACCACCCATGTCACAGTGGCAGCAGCTGCCATGTGGCTTGAAAGTACCCCCCCCAAAGTGACTGCCTGGCCTCAGCTTCCCCGAGGGGAAAACATGATTCCTGGCAATATACACACCCTCTTCACACCTCAGCCGATCAGACTGTCCCAAACTTCCTTGGCAGAGCTTTTAGCAATACAAACACGTCTTGTGTGTCTGGCACAGCTGCGAGTAAACCAGGATGAGCCCATGGAAGATTATCCCCTGAAGGTAGAGGGGGGCAAAGAGGACGACTCCCGACGCTTCGGGATGGGCCAGACCACCAAAGACCAAATGAGGACCAACGTCATCAATGAGATCATAAGCACAGAGAGAGACTACATCAAGCACCTGAAGGACATTTGTGAGGTAAGGAATAAAGGGGGAAGGGACTGTAAGAACTTGTCTGAAGGATAATGGAGTATGTCCCATTCTTGCCCAGAAAGGGACCCTAAGCAGGTAACTTTTCTGAAAACAAGACTGTATTTGCATCAGTTCTGCATTATGTGCTCAGAAAACAGAAGACAATTCATTACAGCCAAATCCCAAATGCCTCTGCATTTGGAGCACTCACTTGTGCTCTGATTAAATGGAATTAATTGAATTTCCCAAGCCAGAGAAAAGTAAATGTCTAGCATTGCTGTCCTCTCTAATATATGTTCTGAGGTAACACAATCAGCAACTCCAGCCTTCAGGCAAGCCATGCTCAGATCAAAACAGCGAGGGGGATGCTCAGCCAGTTGGGTCCTTTACTGCTAAATGTGCTGAATGTTGTGACACCTCTTCTAAAAGAGATCCACCGTATACAGTGGGGGAGTGAAGGTAGTTGGAGGTTTTGCAGGAACAGAATTCTCCACTGCAGTGGTACAAAGGTGCAGTGGCTCCAGCAGAGCCAGCTGGGGCAAGGAGCACACACTGACCAACAAGCCTCTCCTGCTGCAGTGCCCCCTATCCCTCTGTCTGGTGTCAGTCAGGCAGCTCATCGCAGGCATCCAAACCAGATCCACAACGGGATTTAACCGGTCTGACCCTGCCAGTGGGGCAGTGCTGGGCTCAGAGAGCCCCACTGCCTGCAGACAAGTAAAGGGCTTTTCAGCAGGAGAGAAAGCAGCTCTGCATCTCCTGCAGGGGTGGGCTACAGCACCGCCCAGGGCTGCAGTGAGTCTGTGGCTGCCTCTGTTTCTACCACGTTTAGGGTAACATTAGAGGAAATAACAGTTCAACATGGGTACCTCTCTGCAGGGAGGGAATACAGGAACCTGCTGTACACCTGACGGCAGCCCATGGGCTTTCTGCTGCCACAGAGCAGATGCCCAGGAAGCTTCCCCATGTGGTTTTCTCCTAGGGTTACATTAAGCAGTGCCGCAAGAGAGCCGACATGTTTACAGAAGAACAGCTGAAGACAATCTTTGGGAATATTGAGGACATCTATAGGTGCCAGAAGAAATTTGTTAAAGCACTAGAGAAGAAATTTAACAAAGACCACCCACATTTGAGTGAGGTTGGCTCATGCTTCTTGGAATATGTAAGTAAATTTTACTTCATGGGAAAGGGGTAGCTGAGCATGGATTAAACCAGAGGATTTAGAAATGGATCTGACAGAACTGAAGCTTTCTTTAAAAAGACCCATCCAACCAAACTAAATGCCGCTACTGCCAGCCCCGGCCCTGTTCAACCACTCCCCACTTCCTAAAGAAATATCCTGTAGCTCTTGTGGCTGTTGAAGGAGCATTTTCAAAGCACCTCATTTTCTGAACATCATAATCCCTGTCAGACCTTGGTACTTCGGGCCAAAATGTAGGAAAATTCCAAAATGTCAAGCAGGACCAGAGTTTGCAGTGATGGTATTTTCAGGTCAGTGCAGGATCAGCTGTGGCTGGTCTGGGCACCAAAGGCACTCAGCTGAGCCCAGACCAGGAGATGTGGGAACGTCTGGGTCTCTCAGACGAGCTGCAGGTGCTGAACCTGTGACACACCCTACCCACCCCCAGCTTCAGTTCTGTGGGCGTGGCCCTGGGGAACACGGGCAGTAAATCCCTCCCTGTCCTTTGCAGCAAACAGAGTTCCAGATCTACTCCGAGTACTGCAACAACCACCCCAACGCCTGCATGGAGCTGTCGCGCCTCACCAAGGTGAACAAGTACGTTTACTTCTTCGAGGCCTGCCGGCTGCTGCAGAAGATGATCGACATCTCCCTGGATGGCTTCCTGCTGACCCCCGTGCAGAAAATCTGCAAATACCCCCTGCAGCTGGCCGAGCTGCTCAAGTACACCAACCCCCAGCACAGGTAGGCCAGCCAGGTGGGGGAAAGAGCTGAGCTGCTCTCGGGGAAATGGGCTCGTGCTCAATCTTGCATGGAGGGCAGTGGCTAACTGCAGCCAACACCACAATTCTTATGGGTTACCTTGTAAACCAAGAAGAACTGTATTTTTATGTGAAATATGTAATTTTCCACTGGGGTAGCTCTGAGCTTTCCTATCACAGATCGAGAGTTACAAGGTCCACTTTACAATGGCACTTTTCTATTTTATTTGGCTCATGTATCTGTGATACCAGCACATACATGCTTTGGAGCTACATGTTCCTGGTGGTGGTGTTGAGAACTGCCTCCAAAAGCATTGGCTGAATATGTCCCAAAATGTCCATAGAGCTACACTTCACCAGTGGGAAGTGCAGCAGTCAAGCCACGCACACTTGGTGCCCCATCAGTGCCGGCTCCGTTGCTCAGTTTCAGGGTGCAGGCACTGCCTTTGGCTCTAATAACTGTCACTTAATTAAGTATCTGAAATAAAACATGAAAAATCTGTATTAAAGTGTTGATATTGGTCCATTGTGGTTTGACTTAATTTCACCTTCCTAATTGCAGCCCTGCTACTTCCCAGAATGGTTTTAAGCACGTCTTGTTAAATCTCTAAGCATGTTGTCTGAAACTGACCTCGGAGCAGAAAGCTCCTTAATGAAGTGCACAGATGTTTTGAGAGTTGCCTTAGAGCCAAGTTGTGCAGCTCAGCTCCTTCCCAGCCGCTCTGAACTCAGCAGAAGGAGCTGGTGGCTGCAGATTGTGTGTGGGCGAGGGCAGATCAGCCACGGGCTCCTGTTTGAAAGAACCCAGTTACTGTTGAACTGCTTCACCTCTGCACCACACATCGGTGCCTGTGTGGAAACAGCAGCATTGTGAATATGTTGTATTATGCTGCAGGAAGAAAATGAGACTTGGAAAGCCCTGGAGGTTCTTCCACCAATTCATGTTTACACCTCTGTAGCTAAATTTAACGACTTACCCCCTTCCCTTCCCCAAAACTGGCCTAGATTTGTTACCAGGCCATAATCTGTGCCTCAAAACCAGTGGGTGTCTGAGAAGCTGCCACAGGAACAGGTGCCCCCGATTCCAGCACAGACTGCCAGTGGAACTCCTGGATCCAGTCCCCAGCCCACGCTGGGCTGCTCTCCTGTGCAGTGCAGGTACCACACCCAGGTGCCATTTTGCCAAGCCTAACGCCTCTGCCCCTCCCAGGGATTTTAAGGACGTGGAGGCTGCCCTGAACGCCATGAAGAACGTGGCTCGGCTCATCAACGAGAGGAAGCGGCGGCTGGAGAACATCGACAAAATCGCTCAGTGGCAGAGCTCCATAGAGGACTGGGAGGTAGGAGACTCCCCTGCCCAAGGAATCAGCTGGCCCATGTTGTTCCTCTTCGGCCCTTCCAACAGCTTCTCCCTACAGGGAGAGCTCACTGTCTAGCCCTGCCTCAGCTCTCTGCCCGACTTTGTGAGGAGTCTTTTATTTTTTATTTAAACGGATAAAATCTTTTAGTACAACTGAGCAGGTCTAGCACACAACCTGGCTAGACCTTTGCATGTTCCCTGGGATTTTTGCTTTCCTGTTTTTCCTTGCAGAATGAAATCAGCGTGTAGGTTAGTGAAATTCTATTATTTTTGTCTTGCCCCCTATTTTATCTTGAGTGATTTCAAACTCTCAAGATGATCCCTTAATTCTTAATAACCCAGGTTAATGTTGCAAAAAGGCAAGTTCTGGCATAGTGACAGAGGAAACCAAGGTTCCCTGTAGACTCATAAAAAATTTGCTAAATAAAAGAAACAAAATATGAATTTTCTAAATCCTAGACTCCATGAACTCACACTGTCTCCCTGCCCAGGGATGTCAGGCTAAATTCTTAGCTCCCTGCTTATGTGCCTCTTTTATGTCTGGGATGGAGCAGCTTCCCTGAGCAGACTGCCTGGAAAATGAGGGGTTTTTTTAATTTAACATGCTATTGTTCTTATCAAATCCATTTCCCATTACCTGTGCCAAGGGCACAGTGTCTCCCTGATGTGACAAGGACTGTCCTCCAGCACAGAGGCTCTCTCTCATTCCCAGATCAGTTCTGTCAGCAGGAATTCGGGCCCTCAGCCAAGCTGGGGTCCTCCTGTGAGACTACAGGCTCCTCCTTTCAGATGGCTGTGACCAACCTGTTCTTTGTGCTGTTCTCAGGGAGAAGATGTCCTAGTTAGAAGCTCAGAACTCATCTATTCTGGGGAATTAGCCAAAATCTCCCACCCTCAAGCCAAGAGCCAACAAAGGATGTTCTTCCTCTTCGATCACCAGCTCGTCTGCTGCAAGAAGGTAACCCATGAATGCTGTGCTGATGGATTGGAATGAGCTTCCTCTCCACCCCTTTGTTTCCTTAATAGTTCCTGGCTTCATGTGCTGCTCTGAGGTCCTGGGGTGTTCTGAGCACAGCAGTCAGCTACTGGCCTAATCCTCACAGCAAAAGAGGAAAGCACTGCACTGCCTCTGGGGTTAGTGTGGGGTTATTCTGTACAACTCAGTTATGAGCATTGTCACACAATTTCTTTTAACTGCCTTGTTTTCCAACTGCACTTCTACCTGAGATTTTTAGTACTGTACTCAGAGAAAGCTGCAGATTCGATGAAGAGCTGTGGGCCTGGCAGTCAGTGAGGCCATGTTAACATCACTTGGAAGTCTGTGAGTACAGCTCAAGCTGTTTTTCATAAGCTGAGTCATAAAGGAAATTTTCCTTCTTGGAGCCAATGAATGGTATCTTCCTCTGAAACTTCAGAATGGAATGTGCCAATTATTTTTTGCATATTCCACAGCATGCAGGTAGCTCCAGGTAACTTAGGCATGAAAATCACTGTTCTCAAAGTTACTTTTCATTGTCAACAAAAAAAACAAAAGAGCTTTTTTTTTTTTTTTGCTTTTCAACTGGAACTGAAGGATTCAAATAGTGTTTTCTGACAGAGGTTTAATGAGGATTTGGGATCATGTGCAACACCCAAACTTGCTTCTCATTCAGGTATTCAGCTGATGGGCCCCAGCACAGACACCAGCCTGTCCTGACCCCACTTCCAGGACAAGCCCTGTGGTTCCCAACAGTGCCCACAGCAGCTCAGCACTCTGCAGTTCCACAGATTCAAAGCCAGCATTCATTTCTTTTACAGGACTGTAATGATACCACGAAGGTTAAATACTCCATCATATCCAAGAAACAGCAACCTCTGTTGTGATCTCTCTTACAGGACCTTCTGCGCAGGGACATCTTGTATTATAAGAGTCGGATCAACATGGATGACATGGAAATCCTGGATGTAGAAGATGGGAAGGACAAGGACTTCAATATCAGTGTGAAAAATGCATTTAAGCTGCACTGCCGAGACACTGAGGAGGTCCATTTATTCTGTGCAAAAAAGCCTGAGCAGAAGCAGCGCTGGCTGAAGGCGTTTGAGAATGAAAGGAGGCAGGTGCAGCTCGACCAGGAGACAGGTATGGAAGGAGCGATGTTGGGAGACTGGTTTTTAAAAAAATTATTATTGTTGTTGGGTTTTCATCTTTATTTACCCACCAGCTAAAGGCTGAGGAGTGAAAGGGTGGGGAAGCCAGTCCATGCTCCAGTGCAGCTCTGGGCTGCTGAATTGCACATTCTGAACGAATCTGTGCAATTAAAAAACTGCAAACCACTATGAGCTGACACTGCACAGTCCTCAGGGAGGCTGATGTGTCTGAAAGAGTTCAACAGGGCTAACAGAATAGTCAGTACATTACATTGTCCAGAACAGTATGAGTGCCCAGCTTGGAGGTGTCTATATAGAACAGCTCCAGTCAAGGGTTCTCACTGTACAAAAGGGTTGGTGTTGTTTTGCCCAAATCCTTCTTAATTCAGCCCAGTGCGATCTGTAAGATTTCAGCCACCGCTGGCAGTGCAGCATGGGCTGAGGGGCAGGCAGCAAACCCTGCATGGGGGATTCTGTGCAGCTCAGCCCAGGCTGGGGGAGCAGGCTGTGCCCTCCCAGCCTCAGCAGTAATTGTGGCCTCTCACCTCAGGCATTTGCCTGCCCCTGTCTTCCCCTGAGGTACCAAAAGATGAGCTGCTGTGACAAAAATCTGCTTTATCTTCCAGGTTTTTCAATCACAGAGGTGCAGAAAAAGCAGGCAATGCTGAATGCCAGCAAGCAGCACCATGCTGGGAAGCCCAAGGGTGAGTCACACCTGAACACTGTGAGAACGGGGGGTGGCTCTGTGTTTACTACATGGGAGTAGTTTCAGTGAAGTGGCATTAACAGACTCTTGGGAAGGCCAGATGGTGAGCTCTGGTGTGACAATCTGCACTACAATTCCTGGTGGATTCAGATGGCTGGAATCAGGAGGCTGTTCCTAGCTGCAGGAGAGCCACTTTGCAAAGAATCAGCACTCTGCCAAAACCCAGCAGTGTGGCATTGCTTTTGGCAAAAGGCAAGTTTTGTAGTAATCCCCACGACGCACAGAGGGCCACAGAGGTCACTGCAGCAGGGACTGTTCCTGCCTGGGCAGCTGTGCCTGTGGAAGATGCTGCAAAACCTGCAGGTTGGGCAGAGCTCTTTGTTCAACCTGTCAGAGACAAGGACAATTAGCAGCAGCCAGGGGAGAGTGAAGTCAAGCAAAAAAAAGAAGGTTCCTGTGCCCACAGCACTGCTGGCTGAAGAGAGCCCTGCTGCTGCTACCTTCCCCTCCTCTCTGTTCAGAGGAAGAGCTGGCGCTTGGTTTCCTCTGAAGCCACAGAGGTAACCACTTCCTCCTGGTGGTGCCAGCCAGCACTTAAGCCCAGCCACATCTCCTGAAACAAAACTTAGCTAAATGTCAACATAGGTCAGAAATAAGATTTGGCTGCAAACAGGGAAGTTTGGGAAGGAGGCCAGACCACACTAACAGAGCAAAGCCCTTGGGGCACAGCAGTAGAGGAGACTGCACAGACCAGCCTTGTCCACCACGCAGCACTGGCCATTCCTGCTCAGAAATCCAGCCCAGGAGGCTGGGACAGGCACCAGCAGCACTTGCACAGCAGCTGCTTCTCTCAGCACAGCCAAAAGCACCAGTTCAGTTTGTTGTCAGTCATTAGCCCTGGTGTCATGCTGGCAGAACACCTGACAGTTGTGCAGCACATTTCTGGGACTTCCACAGCATGAGCCCTAATCCCAAAAGGTACTCCTGAAAGTAAGGGTAAAACTAAAGGAAGGGTAACACTAAGACAAACCCAATTCATGGCCCTGCAGCTTTAACGGGGACTGGGGGAGACGGCAGAGTAGGGGGAAAGGAGCTGTGCTCACCTAACGTGCTTCCCCTCTCCTCCTCCCAGCTGTCACCAGGCCCTACTACGACTTCCTGATGCGGCAGAAGCACCCCACGCTGCCCACCACGCTCCCTCAGCAGCAGGTCTTCATGCTGGCAGAGCCCAAGCGCAAGCCCTCGAACTTCTGGCAGAACATCAGCAGGCTGACGCCCTTCCGCAAATAGGGGCAGCCCCGCGTTTGTGCCTGAAGCCCTTCTGAGAAAGCACTTTATCGTCAGTCCCGGGAGGTGGAGCCCAGGTTCACCCAATCCTTTGTTTACAGAGGATGGCACGTGTGCTCCTGCTTTCCCTATTTATTTTGCAGCCCGACTGAGGGCGCTGGCTCCGAGGTGAGACGGTGGGCGCTCGCACAGCCACGGGCAGCGGTGCCGGTGCCAGGAGCCAGCCCTGCCCGGCAGGCAGAGCTCCCGGGGCGCACAGCACGGAGCCGGACACGCTGCAGCCCAGGAGATTGTGCCTGTCAGCTGTACTTGGACTCTTCCTGCTGTGCCCACCGCTGCTGGCTGGCAGCTGTCACACGGGATGGCAGCTGATGGACCCACTGGCCCCGTGGCCCCGGCCGTGCTCAGACCAACAGTTCAGAGTCCGTGGTGAGGAGGGATAAACCCTTCTGCTCTGCCCACCCCGTGCCCCGCCTTTCTCAGAGACGAGATCCTCCTCCACGTGTCCCGTACGGCAGCAGCCCCGGCAGGCATTGAGAGCACAGTGAGCACTGCACTGTGCCCTCCTCCCCTCCCTCAGCCCAGCACCACCGTGAGCGCTGTCCCACATTAAACTGTGCCAACCTGCAGCATGAGTCAAGTCGACGAATCTCTCTAGCGGGTTTGAGTTACATCAGTTAGAGAAAAATGTGCCTAATTAATACCATACTCAATTCCTTAGATTCTCGTCTTTCCATCATTCTGCCATATTTCCTGGCCAATGAAAATGCTCATTGTTTGTAATGTGTTTATTTATGGTAAAAATCAAACTGTGTATTTTGTAAGTCTGTAATTGTTCTTGTCAGATGTTGTTAACTTGATGCCTGTTTTGTCTAATTTTTCTTTTCTTTTTTTTTTTTTTAAAGAAAGGTCAATATTTGCAAACCCAGCTCCCAGAAGTCAGAGTCTGCTGTTCAACTCTGAAACGTCATTGTTATGCAAAGTCCCACAGACCCTCAAATTCAAGGAGTGTTACTGACACTTTTAAAAATGGAAAACCACTTTTAAAAGGCCTAAATTTGGCATAAAAAGCCTCACTTTAAGTACCCAAGTTTCAAACAGTGGCCAAAAAGAATGAATTTAAACCTTGATTAGCAAAAGGAAAGATTTGCCTTACCATAGTGAGAGTTAGAAGCCATACTGACTGAATTCCCTAGAGTAGGAGACATCCTGTGACAGTGGAAGGACAACACCTGCTCACTCCAACTCAAGTGTGAGTGAGCACTAACTGTCTGCAGAGCTCAGAAATCCAGTGTTTGTTGATGGTGTAGCTGACCAAAGTCTGGTCATCCAGGGATATCCGAATTCAGTAGCATGTACAAAGTCCTTCTTGCACTATATCTTCCCCCCAGACCAGGGGCAACATTTAATTTCATAAAGAAACTTGTAAAAGTGACTCTCAGCCTGTGTTTGTCTCCAGCACGTGTATTTGTGTGCACTTGTTTCTTCTCAAAGTCACGGTGGGGCTGCAGAGGGTGACCTCAGAGCAGCCACCCTGTGCACGGACAGGGGGACACAGGGACCTGACCAGAGGGGTCACTCTGCTTGGAGAGGACAATGGGGCAATGCTGGGGGGGGAGGGCAAAAGGAAAAAAATAAAGAAATCACTCTCTAAGAAGCCACTGAGATCAGGCAGCTACAGCAGTATTAGCACAATGCCCTTTGCAATAGACACACACAGCAAGAGACACACATGGCCCAGCAGACACACAGAGGCACTGCCAGGCATGGACAGACACCCACAGGGACAGACAGACACCCACAGGGGAGATGGTGACCAAGAGACCCAGACACACAAACACACACACAGAAACACACACACACACATGTACATCAGACAGGTGCAGCCAGCACCACTCAGAACAGAAGGCAATTGTCATTTCTGTGTTTACCCTAAGTGTCTGCACCCTCCTTTCCTTATCCATGGCATGTTTGTTTTGATTGGCCAGGAAGAAAACCTGTTGGCACTAAAATCACCAATTTTCTGAGCTTATCATCAGCTTTGCACTAAGTGGAGGAGGGTAGGGAAGACTGAGGACAATGTGCTCCCCAACACAGCCACAGGATCACCCCACACTGAGCGTGACCTGCTGTGACAATGCATCAGGCTGCTCACAGTCTTGTCCAGTTGTTATCTGGGCACTCATGGATGGAGATTCTCCTAAAATCTCTTTCTATCCCTGCTCCAAACCACTCTGTCCCCAGTGTGAAGGAAGTGTTGACATCCATTCAAAGCTCCCTTTGCTGCAATGTCTGATCCGGTTTTAGGCAGAATGCTGCTTAATAGACTCAGCTTTACATCTACAATGAAGTCACTCTGGTAGAAATCCTCGCCTCTTCTCCCAAGGGAAATGGGGTGACAGTGGCACAGGACCCCGGAGTGCAGCAGCTGTGAAGTGCCACAACAATGCCCCTGCCCCTCCTCTGCTGAAACACACACAGGAATTGGCCACTATTAATTAGCTGTGTAGCAATACTCTGAACAGTAAATAGCCATCGAGTGGTTAGAATTATCACATCATTTATCAGCTCTTCCAGAACTGGCTTAACCTGTGATCAGTGCGCACAAAGGATTTACGGAGACGCCTTTTTTTACAGAAATTTTTGAAGTGCCAAACCAGACTTCTCTGGCCAGACAGCATCCCACTCCAGGGACAGTTCATTACTTCTGGAAGAATTCTAGTCTCCATTTGACTGTCAGTACTCTTTCTAAAAAGTGTCCTCAGTTGGGATTCTAGTCTTGCACATCACATTTGGAGCTAGGATCCAATCCCCTATGCAAGACTGAGATCACCACTTTGTGTGATCAGCTAAAAAGCTGGAGTTACAGCAGCAACACAAACAGGCAAGGCTCAAACCCCGTGTGCTCAACACACCCACCCCACAGACTGCTTTGAAGAGGATTTCATCACAAAATACCATCCCTTGTTTAACACGCAGCACCACTTCCCCATTCTTACCACAACCCTCAGTGTTTCCTGAACAAACTGTCACAGATCACGTGCAACCTCCTTAGGTTTAAGTGATTAGATACTCAATGGTCATCTCATCCCCCAGGTTACTCATTAAGTGGCAAAGTGTCCCTGTGTGTGAGATGGTGGTAACAGATTAACCAACCCCAGATTTCCCTCCTGCTCCCCTGGCACCTGGATTTGGACTGACGCCGCTCCCATTGTTCTGCCAAAGGACAGGACCAGGGTGAACACTGTGCAGGCCGGATTGGGGGTGTGCACAGCAAGCAGATCCCAAGGGCATCAGCTGAATTTGCCAGCTCCACAAGAAGTGTCCGTGTGAGACATGAACAGAGCTGTGAGACATCAGCATCCTCTTCTCTGGAGATGAACCTTCAACAGGGGCCAGAAATGCAGATTTGCATACAAAACAAACTGAAGCTCCTGATGTGAGTCTGAACACCACCAATCCTTCGGGATTTTACGGCAGAACCAGCTGAACTACTCAGAAAAACAGTTCTGCATTGAGTTACATAAAGAGGACAGAGACTGAGTCAGGAGTGGTTTGGTTTTTTTGGGGGTGTTGCCTCTATCTGTTCCTCTCCTTCTGTAGCTATCCATTTAGGAAGCTTCTTGTAAAAACAGCCATGTTTCTTAATGAGCTAAATGTGCCCAGATTTCATTTGGTCAAATAAGACACACACTTATGTAAAACATGTGAATCACCTGAAAGAATGATTTCCTGAAGCTACCAGTTAAGTGAAGAGAACCAGTGGCTGCTAAATAACTCTGTTCTGACCAAAAAAAAAAAAAAAAAAAAAATCTCTATTTTGAACTATTAGTTTAGAATATCTGATTCAGACACTGTGGGTGTGGACACTGTTCAAGCTCTAATAGCATCAAAACCAGCACAAAATGTCTTTGTGCTAACGCAAAGTAACAACTGGGTCAATTCCCATGGAGAGAAAAAGTCCCCCAAAGCAGCCTTTGATACCTTTCCTGTTCTGTCCATTCCCTGAGGCCAGCGGGGTGTCTGGTGGGGAGGAGCCCATCTGTGTCCAGCAGAGTCCGTGGCCTCACTGAGTCCTCTGCAGGAGATCCCCACTGTCCAGGACACTGCTCTGCAGAGCCAGCACAGCTCTCTGTCAACCAGGAGCCACCCACCTGCACCTGGGTGTCCCAACAGCTTCCCAAAAACACCTCAACCCCAGGCCCATCACCAACAGGGAGATCTGAGAATCGAGGCATCTGGGAGTAACAAAAGAATCTCAGCTTCAGACTGAAAATGAGACATTTCTTGGGAAGCCAGAATGCCAGAAATTAGCTTTTTATAAATAAAAAGGCCTTTCACCTGGTATGTCAAAATATCAGGCTGTGCTCCTCCAGATTTACTGTAGTGGAAGCACATCTTCATGTAACAGCATCATTCCCAAGAAGCCTGTGGCAAGATTAGTATGCAAGTGTCAGTCCTTTGAACAAGTTCTGCACCACTTACCACCCAGACTCGGGAGCTGTCAGTGCCGGGGATCTGGGACAGCATCCAGCAAGTGCTAATTTCTTCTTCACTGTTGTTACTTCACTTGTTTTAATTCTCCAGTCAAGTTTCAGCACACACCTGCTGATGAGGGCCATGGCACTGCAGTGCCCATCTGGACAGTGAATATGGTAGAACAGCAACTCCTAAAGCTTTAAGGAGGGAACTACTCACACACCTCATCCAACTGCTGGAGCCTCAGCCTGTGCTTGCTGCTATTCATGTTCTCTACCAAAGTGGGCAGGACCTGCCACTGCCCTCAGAAGTACCACACTGGTATGACCCGAAATACCAACTACCATGTCCTGTACCAGCAGAAACTGCCTGTGCCAGAGCTCCCAGCCTCAGCAAAGCTGTGGGGTCAGGTCTTCAGGTAAGTAATGGGTTAAAGAATAAGAACTTTGATAGTGGATAAAAATTAACTGAAAATAATGGAAGTGTTTCCAGCTGATTCTAACCCCCAAAAGGCACAGTGGTGTTCTTCTAGCTGGACAGTGTGGGGAGGGAACCAATCTTCCAGGCTGCAGAGACCAATCGGTGCCAGCCTGAGGGCAGTGCAGGGTGGCAGTGAGCAGTGTGACCCGGCAGAGACAGAAGTGCCTCCTGCACACCTCATGAATGCCCCCCAGGGCGGGGGACTGCAGCTCCAGAACGCAGCAGCCCGGAGCCCCCTGCCTTTGCACTCACAGCCCCACAGCTGCAGCCTCTGGAGAGGCCCAAGCGTGCTCCTTCCCAGCCACACAGCAACCCCAGCTCGCCCTGCCTTGCCATTAACACCTCGCTCTTCATTTCTCCCGTGTCGCTCACCCCTCTCCTTAACAAGCTACATGACTAAAACCCCGTGGCTTTGGCAGTGCTGGCAGTTTCAGGAAAAATGCAGGCTGCTTGTTCTTTCTGCTTAACACTCCTGCCATCTTTCCCCCTGCACCTACACCCCTCCTCTCCGCACGTGCCGAGCTTCTCTTTTGCACAAATCTGCCACCAAAGCAGCTCCCTGTTCCACAGCCCGTGCAGATGAAATTCCTGTGGTACTTCCCCCAGAGCCGTGTACCTTTGTGTGTGACTGCTTACATTTACACTTGTGAGATGGGAAATAAACAAGCTATCAACTTTAAGTCTTGTATAATTCTGTAAGCCTCCCATAAAGCATTAACTACTGACTGTACAGCCTCAGCCTTTTTATCTGCCATAACCCCGTTCCACACCTACTTCTTTCTCTTTTCTTCTATGCAGCACCCACCCATTACCCAGGCTTGATAATAATTTGTGGCTTTTTTCTTTACCCTCCAGCAACCTGAAATAACATACTTGCTATCTAAATCACACCATCAAGAAAAACCTTATCCCCATATACAGCCACGTGTTCACTGAGGCAGAGGAAACGGCATTTGAGCTCAGCTGGGAATTTCACATGATTACAATTCTTACAAGGCTGGCAAAAGCAAAACTCAGGGAAGATGTGTTTCCCTCCCCCTTTCTGAAGCATCAATTTGTCCACATATTTTACCTTTCTTGCCCAGAAAAGAAAAAGCTACTGTAAAACACTACAAAGTAGATGACTATAGCCTGGAAGTTAAGGCCCAGCTGTGGTAATTTAAGCTGACAGTTGAGCTGCTCAGTGTCAAGTTCCCTCTGTCACATTTGAAGCATCTCTTAGCCCACCAAGGATCACAGCTGGGGGTTACTGGTACCCACGAGGCTCAACAGCCTCCCCTCTGGACCTGCCATTCTCCCTGAGACACAACCCAGCTTCCCACAGCTACCAAAGACTTCTGGCTGCTGTTTAAAACAAACATTAAAAAACTGAAGTCGTCACAGGGCCTCCATGCTATTCTGGATGATTAAGACAGGATAGCTAATAGCCTGATGGATACTGAAATAAAACCCAGGAGAGCACTTAGCCTCCTACACACGAGTCAGGCATTTTATCCACGCAATTCACCAACACCTTCCACTCCAGCACTGACATTTCCTATACAAAAAAAACCCCATCTAAATAATAATGAGTACATCACTCCTGATTCCAAGGGAGCTCACCAGTGAAACTATTTCTGTTACTTTTGTTTACAGCAAGCCATGGAGTTTAGAATCTAAAACAAGATGTTAGAAACAGCAAATTTTTGTTTTGCCCATAATTAGTTACAGGAAAACTTGAAACTCACATCTTCTTCCCTGATTTCCAACAATCTCTAACTGAGCAGATACTTTCCTAGAAGCATCTCTGGCTGTTCTCAGGGGTTCAAAGCTGTCCCTAAATGAGGGAGTTCTTACCAGTACATCTGACCTCCACAGCAAGTAACCGACAGCCCCTGGCAGTGAGGGGAAGGTAGCACACATCACACTGCAAAATCAGTCTGGGAGAGGGAAAAGTCAGACCATTACTGACCCACCACTTTGGCAGTTCCAGGGATACATTTAGAACCACCATGAAAGAAGCTATAGAGAGATTCAGGAGTTCAGTACCATGTCCTTGCAAGTGTCCAACACAGTACAAAGTCATGTTTCACAGCAGGAGACTCCCAGGAGAACTGCTACATCAGAATCCCTCTAGCCCAAGAGTGAGCAGCACCATTCTGAAGAATAGCTTTTCCCTTTATAGCATCCCAGATTTCAGCAACCCACTGGCTGAGGATTATGAATTTTCATCAGCTGCAGTGCTCTGCAAAAAACACTTCCAAACCTATAGCATGAAAGCAATCCCAGGACAACTGACCTGCAATTAGCTTGAGGTGAAACACACTGAAACAAACCTGTCCGTGGTATCCCTGGTGCTCAGCTACAATTTTAGAAGCTCAACTACTTAAAACTACCTGTAGCAATAATCCTGACAAGGAAACACTATTCCTGCAGATTGATGCAGTCACGTTGCACCTTCCTCTTCCACATGTGTTGCTTTTCTCCAGAAGGTTACCAGGTAAGTTACTGTTATTTTTGGAGACCTACAATAAATGAGAATAGCCAGTTAGTTCAAGCAGCTTAGTTCTGTTCCCCTGAAACACACATAATTCCATTTGAACGTTAGTGCTTTACAACCACCCACACACTAAAGAAATAGGATAATTACCCACACTTCACACCTACTCTGCTCTTTTCCTTCTGGGGAACACTCAAGACACTGATTTATAACAGCTTTCTGCTCAGGGGCTGTCACCTCTCCAATCAAACAGCACTGATTTGGTATGAAGCAAATGCTGAAGTATTGTCAAATTTTACATCTGTTCCATTTCCTTTGTTTTAAGCTATAAAATAAAACCTCTCAAACCCCAGGAAATGTCTCAAAAGGGAACAAGGCAGGGTTGCACAACTTTACCATACTCTCAGGACAACTTAGGGCAGCTTATTCCCCACTGGGGAGCCTTTGCCACTGTGTTCTGTTAGGCATCAAGAAATCTTACTGAGAAAAGTCACTTAACCCATTTCAACATTTTGCTTTGCTTCCACCAATCACCAGATTCCATCAGCTTGAAGAGTTTAAGTGTACCACACTGTTCTCCAGCACAGAATGCTTTCTGGAAGGATGTCACCAAAGACAGTAGGAAAGAAACCACAATAAGCAACACAAGTCAATCTTTATTGAAAACTGAAGTATTAATACATAACAATTCTTGTTACAATAAACGTGCTTTTAAGAATTTAAACTTGAGCTCATCTACTCGTTGAATTGCATAAAAAATAAAAAAATTATGAATTTTCACAATTGAACTGGCTCAGAATGGAATCTCCACTCTTTGTGTTGATGTGATAGTTCAATGCAGGAGTGAGTGATGCCTTAAAACTTATTCTGGAAGACAACATTGACCTAAACTTAAAAAAAAAGTACCAATACAACTGTTCCTAAGACAGTTTTAAAAAAAGTCATAAAAAGGAAACCTGTGTCTATTTCATAACAAACATGGAGAACTATTACTGGGGCCTCTTGTACTTCCATTGCATGCACTCACTTTTTTAGATCTTAAGACAGGAGGGCAGCCAATAATAGCATCACAATTAAAAAAACCCACTAACAAATCCCTTCTACTTAAAACAAGTCTGTACAGCAGCCAGCTAAAAAAGCTTTCCCAGTTTGCCTGCTAAGTGCCCAAAAGTCACAACCAGTTTAGAAAAGTCATGTTCATTTTCTTGATGTTGAAACTTCAGGGCCCATAAATTGCCTAGAGTACTTTTAAAAGTCACGAATGGACCCTTCCTACGTGTGAAATTCAGATGTTTCGGTGTTATTTGCAACCTGCACAAGAAAAGGTTTCTTGTCCCCAGATAAGCACTGCTCCTCTTCCCTCTCTTGTCTGCAGAACAAACCCTACCTGCCCTCAGCAGCCCGGGCAGGGCACACCCAGCCTGCCCAGAGCCCCTGCTCCTTCCCAGCACGCGTGGGGCCAGCTGGACTCTGGGCCAGCCCCACCCTGCTACAGCTGCTCCTGCCCCGTGGCACTTCCCCTCCTCACCGAGGGGCTCTGCAGGAAGCCCAGAGCTGGTACAACACAGGATTAGAAACTGACACTTGTTAACGAGAACAAGGTGAATGAGCTGAAATGGCCACGTCTCTCCCAGCCCTCACACTCCTGGCACGCAGGGCTGAGGAGCTGCCTGCACTGACACGAGCTAGGGGATCTGGGCTGGTTCCTAAGGAACCCTGCACAAAGCCCAGCCCGGGCAGCCCCGGGCTCTGCCCGTCCCTCGAGCTCCAGCTGGAGCATCACTGCTGCTCACGTCCCCAGGATGGGAGGTGTCACACCCACGGCAGTCACTGCTCTGGTGTGAGCCTGACCCCAGAGTCAGGTGGTGGTCTCAGACTGCTGTGCTTACCTATGTGAGCAGAGCCCAGAGAACAGTGTGGAGTACTGTGCTGAAGCACTGGGGAGGGATCCAAGCCAATCCTCCTGCCTTCCCAGCCAAGGAGCGGTGAAGGCAGGAGCTCCCTGCAGAGCAGCCAGTGCTGAGGACCCTGGTGCAGCTCTGCACCATCAGCTACCCTGACAACACCAAGACACGGTGGTACTTACGGGTGGTGGCTGCTGCTGTTGCTTGGTTAGCTTCCTCAGTGGATGAAGCGACACGAGGAAGAACTTCAACTAAAATAAAGGACTTTTTTCATCTACCACTGCATCTAAGCATTTAACTTGCATAGTACACTCAGAACGAAGCTCTCTTGAACAGCATTCCTGCATGTCTCCTAGGAACTCCAAACAGGACAGGGTTACAACAAGCATAAGCAACACCCAGTAGTAGGTTGTCTCTTCCTTCCCAGTGTTCAGTTCACCACCACCACCACACTGACTAGGGCTACGTGTTTTTGGTGCCAATTATTAGCCATTTTTCTTTTGCTGCTGCTACATTTAAAAGACATTTTCATCAGCTTTTACTGACATAGGGAATACCTTGGTTTTTAAAAAATACTTTATCTAGACGCAACACCTGAAATTTGAATTAAAAAAAAATTTCTTGGACTTCTCTTTGTTATTGCTGCAACAGTTATTTTCAGTTCCAGGTTTATAGTAGTACTTTTTTTTTAATCATATAAAGCTGCCATAAAAGGTTTTTTTTTTATTTTTTTAAAGAGAAGCTTGATCTGAAATGTCTCTACTGCACTAGCTCTTTTCATTTGCTGAGGAGCTCTAGTGCAAACACATACTGCGTATTCATTTATAAAGGAATTCTAAATAGGGAATGTTATATAAAAAGCAGGAGAGAATGTTTCATAAGACCCTCACTGTGTAAACGCCTATTTAATGATGTACAGTTTCCCCCACTGCAGTTTTATATCCATGCTTTCTACTATTTGCAACAAAATACCATTAAGATAGTTATATATACACATTTTCCCCCGTCCCCCTGCACTGTGCTTTTGGTTACTTTTCCTAACAACTCCTGGAGACGAGATCCAGCCTCCCAGTAGGATCAGAATCGCTCAGGACTGGAAGGTGCAGTACCTTGGAAAAAGGTACAGTTTCTCCCTCCTGGATGAATCCCATAATGCAACTTAGAAAAAAAAGTGCTCAAGTAAGTGAGACTGCCTAAGTGTTATGGAATACTATACAGAGACCAATTCCAAGATGACTTTTAGGAACTTGAAGTTAGAGCAAATATATAGGAAGTTATATTCATTCCTTAACTATTTCTCTATTGCAGCATTCATGGAAGTTCTCTCCTATGACTTTCAAACCTTCAGTTTATGGTGATGAGGCAGGAGACAGCAAAACTTCCAGCCTGGCCCTCACAGCCCCTCCCCACCAGAGCCCTGCTCCAACCCTCAGTTCCTGGTTCAACCACGCTCAGGACAAATGCCCTGCCTGGTGCTCACTGTGCTCTGCCACACCTGACTAACCACAGCTGCAAATCTAATCCACACATGGAATTGTTACACAGACTTGAACAAAGCAGTACAGATTCAACTAAGTTTGTCTTGGATAATCTTCTGCTCCATATAAAAACATATGGAAATCCCTAAGAAGCAGTAAGTGCTCATGAGTAAGGTTGAAAGTACTTATTCCAACAACATAGTTATGTTCAAGGCATTAGAAATAAGGGGGCCATCCACTGACAGTGATTCATGCAAAATAAACCTAAACTTTATTAAAAAAAAAAAAAAAAAAGGGTACAAAATACAGAGAGTGCTTACTGTAAAAAATAAAGTTACTGAAGGCTCTAACCACCAATGGGCTATGAAGGTACACAAGCCTCTCACCAGGGCAGAGTACTGGGATGGCAGCACTAAATCAGCACTGATGCTACCCCAAATCAGCTGCCAAACCTGTACAGGAGCAGAACACCCCAAAACAAAGCATAACTAAGATACACAACTTCAAAAAATTTAATTCTGAATGGAAGTTAACCTACGAGAACAAGACAGCCTGATATACCTCTGTGTAAATGCTTAAAAGGGAACAACATTTCATATCCATTTACTGCATCATTTATTGCAGGCAGATGTATAAAAAAAAAAAAATGCATCTTTCTGGAATTGTAAATCAAGCAGGTTTAAGAAGAACCTCGGTTTTAATGTGCAATATTCAAATTTAAAAATTTAAAATCTCCCCCATAACAATTTTGGTATACAAATGGGTTCCAAGGCTAGCCCTTTATCCCCACAGCATTTGCTTTGAGGTACTTTAAAAATTGAAGTTGCAAGAAAGAATATCACAAATGACTCATTGCAATGAAATGCTAATCTGCAGTCGAATCTTATTTTACGTGCTTCCAAGTGCAATTTAGGAAGTAAAAAAAAAAAAATACGAAGAAAACACATCAAAATGCTGTAACCAACAAATGGCTCCTACTTCAATTACAAATATTTTCATGAAGAAAAACCAAAATGAAACTGCTGTTTAAACCCTCTATATTCTGGCAGCCCTACTACAGAGCATCCATAGTCCACACTGCAAGTAGATAATAAGGAAATTGTGTTAAAATGATTTGTTCCCCTTTAACATACTCATCAGGCACACAAGCTTTCCTCAGAATAACATGCAGCTGAACTCTTGCAGAAAGCCCTTGCACTTCTTAAGTTTCTGGAAAGCAAGCTGGATCAACTGCACATACATTTTCAACTGACTACAACATTCTTTAAGAAAAACAGCACGAATTTGCTCAACTGAGAACTAAAAGGAAGTGTTTTTCTATCAGTCTGTGTGGCAGTCTCACTGTGACACATCTTGCATTATCTGAAAGATAGCACTGGATATAAATCTCCCCAGGACATGCTATTCATTATGCAGGTGAAATCACCTCCTACTATTCCTAAGAGCCAGTTTTGCCTCAAGGAAGTTTGCCTTATTTACTGGCACACACAGCATTACCTTTGTCATTTCATTCTGATCCTTAAGAACATCTGTATAACACTGATTCCATACAATGAAAATGAAAAGGCATGAAGTAAACTAATTGTGTGCGGGATTTCTACAGCTTGTCTGACTCATTTTCCAGTCACTCCAATTTATTAGCTGAAACTGAAAAGAACACATCACTTAAATAAAAATATGCCCCTTTTAAACTGGCAACTCCATCAACCTGAAACAGGCTGAAGCACTCATCTAATGTATGTTATGGTATTCTAGAAAGAAACTCACTTTCATGATTCTACCTCTTCAGACCCTGCATACATTACAACAGTGCATTAGTGATACAAGTTGTAAAATACTTTTCGGTTCCTTTGGATTTGCATATGATGGTTTTTGCATCAGTCACTGCAGGTAGATTGAGCAAGCTTTGTTTTTGTGTTTTTAACATGCATTCAACTAGATATGGATCAGAATAAATTTATACTCCCTTTTTATCATTATAATTAGCTAAAAAATTGCAAGACAGTCCACAAAACAGGATTTGCTTTAAGACTAACTGCTGGAGTTCCAAGATGTAAGATATGCAGCACTGGAAAATCTTCAGTGATCAGGAATTAGTAGTGTTTAGCCAAGTGTTGAAAGCATTCAGAAGGAAAGTCCTGGTTGGAGGCATGAGGGCTTCAGCACCAACTTTTAAACCTCAATTTCTTGATTGCATATCTCCCATCTTTAAACCTACATTAAGAGGGGGGAAAAGAGTGGGAAATACTCTCCATTAGGTGAAATATTGAGTGTGGCAGAACACACCAACATTGCATGCACCACCTGGATACACACCCCAACAAATGGTAAGAGTCAAACAATGTTACCCCAGCACTTCTCCTGCCACCTGACACCTTCTGCCTTAGGAACACACTACATGGAGTTGCTCTTGTCATGTCCAGTCCAGCTTCCTGTCATCACCACCGTTGTGTTTAATGTAGAAGATGCAATATTAAGAAGGTATTTGGTGCTAAATTTAATTACCAGTAGTTGTGAGTTTTATTCCCAGCATAATTTTCACTTCTTATATTATGTAATGTGAGACTCTTGTTTCACTCATGTGAAACATTTCAGATCTGCAGACAGCTTTGGAGCATCACAGCAAGATCAGAAATGGCTGCTACATTACTAACTCCAAGGGAACAGCCACCTGCAATCTCAGAACTCTGTACTTCTAACTGCTGAAACAGAAATCCAGAGAAAGCTAAAACAAAATTAACTTTTGTCATAAACTAAATGGAGTAGAAGTGAAAATTTGAAGTTGAGCTGGTCTGACAAGTCATTATTTCAAATGAAGCTGTTTACAACTTATGCTAAAAATAACCAAACAAACCAAAAATGAAGTGGGTATCACAAAAACATTAGTCCACGTGTCAGTTTGACACAGATTACACCCCCAAAATCCACCCCACTTCATAGCAGATTATAAAATTAAACTCCTTTTCTTGAAACCTATGCTCTAAATTTTGGTTCACACCAAAAATGTTTTGTCCATGCTAACTGCACGAAGCATGAACTGATACTTACCTGACGCAGAGTGAATATATGGAATTAATTCAAGGTTATCTGTTTCAGCAGCTTGTGAGGAAGAGTCACTCTCTGAGCAAGGCAAAACACCTTGCCTACACATTTAGCCAATCACAGATAAGACTACAAAGTCAAATATATTCATTCAGGAATCACAGTACTGCTGAACTCAACAATTACCCATGATTCCAAAATACAGAATATATTTAATTCCAGATGTGTTTTAACAAGGCAAACTTAAGGCTCATTCTTTCATGTTTGACAATCACGCCTCATGAAAATGATTCATGACTTGTGAAACACAGACCACTGCAGAAACCCCAGCAGGATTTCTGTGTATTCCCACTCCATTAGAATACTGTAGGAGCACCCCCCCATTGCTTACCACCTCCAAAATGTCCCCAAAAGAACCTGCAATGCTGCCATTTGTAACAAAGATTAGCTGCTCCCAATCTGCAGTGGTAACTTACACTGACTGCCAGGATGATCACCACTGTGGGGGCACATAACTATAGGTTGGTGTTCCTGGAGCCCGATACGTGGGCATAGTAACTGGATGAGGGGCTACTGGAGTTGGGGAATGAGTTGTCAACAAAGTACCTAGAATGAAGAGAACAGTTTTTCAGTAAGCACAGATTCCATTAGAGAGGGGAAAAAAAAAAAAAAGGCAGAGGAGAGAAAAAAATCCAAGTTAATTTTAAAGACAATTACAGCTTGCTCATCTTCAAAATCACCAGTATCAGTTTGCTCCAGTCTCAATCTTCTTCAAACCTTTATGCAAGGGGCCCATTTTAGCCCAGTGGATGTTTAGTCCAATGCATACAAAGACATTCATTACTCAAAAATAGCTCTAGCAGAAACCCTGCAATATAAGCAACTTTTCCCACAGCAGGCTTTATGTGCCATTAAGAATATTTGATGGTAGAGATAACTTGACTTATAAATCAGAATAAATGAGTTCTTGTTTGCATTATTGCAGATAGGCTTCTTCCCCATGAATGAAGCCCTAATGCTCAGTTTGTGACACCTAACTCGTCTAGTTTTGAGGTGTCTCAAATTAAATTATAACTTTGAAAGGATAGAAACCAGAATCTTGAAACAAACTTATGGCTCTTGTTTTTTAGACTACAAAATTAGCATCCCTTGAGTGAACGTGGACTTCTCTTTGTGAGTTAACACCCAGTGAGTAGCAAAGAATGACACCCCCTCAGCAAACACTCACAGATGAGACAGATATTGGTTAAACACCATTCTCTCCAAAACACTGCCACTGAGTGACTGTGGCAACAGGAAGTACACATCCCCAACCATTTCCTGTGACACAGAGGACCTGCAGGTAGTGCAAACACAGGAAGTGTTGTAGCTCAAGACAAGGAAGGTCTGTGATATCAGGGGTGGGCCCAGAACACTGCACTTTCCTCAGCCCCAGGAGGCTCCGGCTTTCAGCTGGCACAGAGAAATGCATTGGGAAGAGGAAGTCACACTCTTGACATGGGTAAGATGAGAAGCAAAGGGTGCAAGAGTAAGTGATATTCCATACAGATATGAAGAAAACCTCCATCCTTGGAGGTGATTAAAGTACTGCTGAACAAGAACACCCCCTGACCTAGCTACACTCCCTCAGGAGACACCGGGCCAGGCGACCTGCACGAGTCCTGCTGAGCTGCCATTTGTGTGACTCTGCCAGGTACACCTGTGGCACCACATTTTGTAATGCAGCTGTGCTGGGCTCAAAGCAGGGCCTCACTGAGGAAAAGCCATGGTTGTGAGTGCACACACCTGCTGACATTGCCATGGTCGTCCCAGCCACCATGCCCATGGTGACCCCGTTCCCTCGGGGCGGCGGGATGGGAGCAGGGTACATGGTTGCTGGCATTCCGTTGGGCTGCACGACTGTGGTGTGGTGGATTACGTGGGGTGGTGCTGCATACAAAGGCTGTGTGTAATAAGTGCCTTGCTGTAGGAGAGAAAACAGTAGGTTAAGTAATTACAGTGTATCTGCTGGGGAAGATAAATAGTATCTTCTTTCACAAATGTATCATAAAATAAAAGCATTACTCTTAAGATGCAATGAATTTACAGAGCAGGAGCTAAAACATTAATTTTAACTATTACAATTGTGTTTCACTCGCAGTTTAACATTTTATCCCTTTTTAAGGCATTTAGGATAACACTCGAACTAGGGACCTTTGGAGATGCTGACTATACCTTTGACAATAAGGGCTCATTCACCATTCATTCCCTTCATTTTGATTCTTTTCATATATTAATCCATAACAGAATTTCTCATTCTCTCACAACTTTTTATTCAGTTGCTTTTAGTAAAAGAATCCAATGTTTTTGGCAAATCTAAGTACACTAAGCAGACTGAATAAAACTCATTATGTGCTTATTAATCCTCTTCAACTACTGCTTACATGCCAGGTGAGTTTCCACTATGCAAAGAAGGCCAACTTTTCCCCAAAAGATCACATTTACTGACATGTCTTAATTCTATCCTAATAGTTTTCAACAGCTTGCCTAGCATGAGACTTGGTAAATCCCTGAATTACAACAGAAACTTCCTTAAAAAAATTATGACCATTTTTAACAAAACAAATCAGGATATCAGTAGTTATAGGATCCAGCATGTTTTGATAACTGCTGAATCTAGTGTCACTTCAAAGACTGAACACGTTACCAGTAAGTGCTGAGTAACTGCCACGCAAGAGAGAATGTGAAACTGCACACACCAAATCACTGTGTTAAGAACTCTTACTGCAGGCAGCTAAAAATTCTCTCCATGCACAAAGAAACGAATGTGACGAAGAGTTAAAGAGTTCACACAGCTGTGACAGGGCCCACCCCCAGAGACTGTGTGTGCACCTGTGCATACGGGTTCTGCTGTGGGTAGGCACTTCGGACTGGGTACACAGCGGTCTGGTAGGGGTTGGGTGACGACGAGTACGGCGGCACGGCCCCACTGGTGGGGGAACAGGACACTTTGTAGGGGGTGCCTGGCGTGTAACCTGGAACAAAGGGAAAGCTGCATCAAAACCTGCATCAGAACTTACAAAACACTCAGCAGCACGCTGCTTCCCAAAGTCAGGTGCAGCAATTTTCCTATTTCCCAACTCCGTGAGCTTTGTGTGAGTATTGGTAAGTTAGTCCCAATATCCAAGCACAAGTTCTATCATTTACCTCATACTGGCAACATTCTGGAAATAGTATTTGACTGTGTCAACTGAGCACGAGAAGTTAAATGTATACTTGCATAACTTACTTCTCAAGCCTATGGATACGGGGCAAAAAGTGCATTTCCGTAATACCATCATAAAATACCAGGATTTGGCATGTCAGGCAGCATCCCTACACAGGAGGACCTGGCACATGTAAGTGCCAGTCAATTCTCCACACGCCCCCAAATCCTACTGGCAAAAGAGTAGCAGTCAACTAACCTGCTGTAGGAGATGACACAGCACAGGAGTAAGAATTTCAAAAGCCAGAATGATCTAAAGACCTCAGGATGGATTTTCAGAGAACAGAGAAAATCTGCAACCTCTACTTCAACTTACCTTCATTTCTATTTGTTTTCTGGCTAAATTTTCTGAACTGGCTAAAATAAACATGAAATTACGTACCTTTAAAACACAAACACTACAGAGTTCAGTGCAAGTGACAATTAGACTTGGAAGGTACTTTAATATCCTTAAATCTTCTTTTTGAGTATTATATATGCAGACATATCCTTGAACATCAATTAAGAATTGTTTTTATACTTTACAGCAAGACTTCAGATAGCCATCAGAGAGTGGTTGGCATTCCTATTACAAGGCCCCCAAAATCAGTCTGCCTTGTAAATGTTTGGAACTGTTGAATTTTTACAGGGAGAAGTAGCAACTGCTGGCTCAGACCCTGCCCAAAGACAGCTTTTCCATAGTTTCTTCAGCCCTCATCAGACACGGTCCAAGGGTCAGAACAAGGGCTTGAAGAGGCATGGAGGAGATGGCCAGAGTGGGAATATGAACACCTCAGCAGCAGCATCCAACAGCAGTAACATTTGGGGTAGCAAACAGCAGACATGACCTAGTCTGGAGAAAGCACTGGGGCCCTCGCCTGTGCTGCTGTGAAAAGATCTTGGATCTCATGCAGGTCCTACCACATGAGGAGACACAACATCCACAGGTACAATTTGTGGTTAGCTGGAATTGAACAAACTAGCACCAGGGCATGCAAGGAAGAACAGACATGTGGCAATTATAGAAAAAAAAGGAGACTATCAGAGTAGAGATTAGGTTGATTTTAAAAACTGCCTAGAGCTGACTTCAATCCAGAGAACAGATCTGAAGCTGCGCTGCAGAGACAACGCTGGCATTTGTGCTGTCAAAATCAGTCTGTGCAAACAGCACGATGACACATGACCTTCATTCTTCTTGAAGAAGTCTGGGCTTCTTTGCAATTTCATTACACCCTTCCAACTAAAAGTTGTTTAGCTAACAAAGAAATAGGTTTACTGTTTCTTTTTAATAGAATTTATTACCTGTAAAGAAGCTGCACCACAGCACTTACTCTGCACTTGTGCTTTTAGAGATCCTGAGTATTTCACAGATACAGCACGCTGAGAAGTAACTCGTCTAAGTATGGGGAGCTATTTGTGGTGAAAACCACAGCTACAAAACGCTGAACATGAAGAATCACTCCAACCATGTCCTCAAGGAAGCCCACTCTCTTTCTAACAACCCATTGACACAGCTGCACAGGCAATTTCTCCTTCATTCTTGCAAAGTGGTAAATCTGTGCAAGAGGTATTCTGCCTTCGCATTTGGTTTTTCTTCTCCCTTATATGGAGCAAAGACCTTAACAGTAAATGACAAGATAATTCACAAGCACATTAATTGAAGACAGTTGCCTGTAAAAACGTGTGCCTTTCGCAACAGCAGTGGCACAGCACATTCAAATACTGCTGCGTAATATGAATTTACAAAAGCTTTGATTCTACAAACAAGCAGTTACATCAGAAAGGTTAAAGAAGATATAAAAAAATCCCAGCTGTTAGGACAAAGTACTCCACGTTGTTATCTGCCTGAATGAGAGGTCTGTACATTTTGAATTTTTGTTCACAGCTTGAAGAGCAGCTAAAAATTAAAGCTATTCTTAGTTCTGAAATAAAAGCTTATTTCCTATTCAACAGCAATAAAGACTAACAGTACTAGTTTTTTAAAAATTAATTACATTCAATGACTATATGACTTCTATGCACCTTTACTGCTTTTTCATAGAAGTGAACAAGTTCTTTCTCTGACTTTGCTATACAGCATGAGATATATTCCAAGATTAATCAATGCAAACTAATATTACAACATGACTAAATCTAACAGGTCAAGAATCTTTCCCAGAAACCATAAAATTCTATTACAACATAACTAACACAGAGGAGGAAAAAAATCAATTGGAGAAAAACATCAATCTCATGATGTGTTAAATTGATTCCATGCAGCTTGGCCTCACCTTCCTGCAGCAGGATCTGCAAACTGCAACCTGTACTAAGACTGGGGCTACCTTTCAGTTACCTGAGCCTGGCATCAAAGCCTACAGCTACTCCCCAGCACAGCTGGGGGACAGAAGCAGGGCAGCACAGCAGGCAGTGAAACTGAATGGCCTGGTAGCAATAAAGCCAATAATAAAAGCCCCCCCTGGGGTTCTGACACCCGAGCTAAGAGTTGTACCTGGTGGGAACTGCTCTCCCTGGCACATGGCTCTCAGAACAAGTTCTGAAGCATCCCCAGATATGATACTTGCACAGTGGCAATACCTAGCCATGAGACAGATTTTTGTTTTAGTTCCTGGAACTTGTACCATTAATCTGTTTCCTTATCTTAAATTCAAGGCCAAAGACAAGACAAAGTGAGAGTCTGCACTCACTCTGCCTCTAAGCAGCAAACTGAACAGTGACAGAGGTTGTACCAACCGGAATCCTGCACAGTTCCAAGGAAAGCTGCACGCTTTTAACAGGCTCTGCAGCAAACACTTTAGATGAGTCTTTTGTCTTAGTAATTGCTGCCACTCCATTAAGAGGCTCCTGGTAGTTAAGGAGGTCCATCCATTACGAACACTGAATTTCAATACCAAGCAGGCTTCCACAACATAAACCTCCCAATTTCAAGCAGCACCCTTTCCCACTCCTATAAATTACACCAGGGCATTCAGGGACAAACTTGGTTATATGCCACATGTACCCTGGAAAACTGGCATAATACATGGAAGTGGAAGAGTTCCTGAGGATGCCCAACTCTACATCAACAAAGCAATGTAAGGAATTCCTTCCTAAACAAAATAACCACAAGGAGAATATTGTTGTATCAGGTGCATGTTCCTGCTTTAAGAAGAAATTAAATGCTACCAGTTTCTGCTTTGTTTCAAGGATTAGCACATTAAAATCATGTTCTATTAGTGAAAGCAGAACTACACAAAAATAACTTTGCTGAGTGCCTTGTTTTTCATGTCTGTTTTTCCACCTCCCTCTTCCTAGGCTCATCCCATTCCCTTTCTTAAATGACACACATGTAAGTGCAGTTACCTAACTCCTTCCCCTGTATCCACAATGGTAAATCAGTTTTACCAGGCTTTCCAAACCATCAGTTTGTGCAAGACAATTTTCAGGGCAGAGAGAAGACAGCAAGCTGAACTTGGAAAGACACAATTTAAGAAAAGCATGAAAAAGAATAATTTCGAGGATAACAGACAGAAGAAAAAACAGGAATCTGGAAATGACCAGTAGGATGCAAAGCAAGCAGAACTATGAAGGAAGCAGTGAAGGGAAATGCAATGCAAACCTGAAGGATCATCCGGAAGCAGAGAAACAACAGCTAAAACCTCAGCTGTTCCCTTCTTGGGAGGTGCATGAAGTATGAGTTAAGATTATAATAATTTAATTTATCAGATGATTCCTTACGAGTCATATTCAAGGTGATGTCAAACTTATCCCACAGTACAAGTGTTATTGTAAGCCCCTAAAGCTTTTCCTCATTGTCGCTTCTAAGCACTTT
The DNA here is from genome assembly GCA_013397795.1 of Orthonyx spaldingii. Taxonomy (NCBI): domain Eukaryota; kingdom Metazoa; phylum Chordata; class Aves; order Passeriformes; family Orthonychidae; genus Orthonyx; species Orthonyx spaldingii. Next base: position 1,322,313 of record VZTJ01004211.1, on the reverse strand, counting down.
CAAACGTCAGGTGGCTGCTGTGACTTCCCAGTGACACGTAACTGTTTGGAAAACAGGATTTGCTACCCAGTGACACGTACCTGTCTGGAAGGTAGGATTTGCTCCAGGATACATATTAGGGGAATAGGCAGGAGCAGCCGCTGCATAGCCCATTGGGAAGCCAGCTGGAAGAAAGAACACACCAAAGTTATTTTCTAGACTGACATTACTCTCAAAGTTCCCACTGCACATGCTTTACCTGAGGCAAGCAAACAGCCTTCAATCACACCTCCTCAAATAAAACACTGCAATCCTCTTTTCCCAAGCCCCTGAAGATGAATGCTAAGTGAAGTTTCACAAGTCCATTCTCTCTTAAACATCTCTTTCAGCGAATCTCTGTTGGCCAAGTAACTCTTAAATTAGTTGGAAAACAAAGTTTTGTGTAACTGTCCTGCCCCCTGGCATGATGTACATACAGTACTTATCTGACCGGACTTTTTCACAGAAATAAATCCCTGTAAGTCAGAGTGACTCTGACTCTCCAGATCAGAGATCCCTCAAGTACAAAGCAGTAGCAGCAGTCCAAACTGCTTGCTGAATTTGACACATATTTGCTACTACATTGGGTATCAAAGAAGCTCCCCAGTTTCAGACACACACTGTGACAACAGTAACGAGTGATTCACAGGGGTACTGGCAAAATGACAGTGAAACACTTCTGCACCAGGGAACACTCCAGTGTAAGGCACAACACAGCAATAGCAAAAGCTAGTTACTTGAAAGACACGAAGTTTGTTTAGATTAAGTGAAATTTCTGAATTAATCATAGCTATTAATTTTCCCAAGAACCTATTTACATTATTCAACTCTGTAAACCCAAGTAATGTCTGTATTCAGAAAGATGAAGTTACTACCACATTCTGCTCTCTACATATAAAGATTTCAGCTTCTTCAGAAAAAAGGCAATTAATATTTGCAGATCCACTGTCAGACTCAGAGCTTAGTTGTAAACTGCTGTTCAAGTCTGAAGGGCTTGTACTTCACTGTGAATCCCAGAGTCCTCAGCAGCTACTCCCAACATAAAGAGTGACTAAGCTCAGGACTATATATGCTAACCTAGTTTTGTAAAGCACTCTGTAAACATATCAAGTGACATACACTTGGCACTACTATTAGGTGGTCAGCATGGGTAAGACTAAGAAAAGCATTAGGCTTAAAAATCAAGGTTAAAAATAACATATCCAAGTCGTAACAACTTTTCAGAGTGTAAATAGCTTTTCAGTTTTCAAACTCACAAGCTGCTGGTGGAAAGCTTTAGTACACCTTTACCTTACTCAAACACACTACACATCTGCAACACTGTATGTGGCAAACATTTTCAGCCCTTTCTTTCTTTCTTTCTTCACAGCTTTAGCTGCACTGTGGAGCACTCTGAGCTACTCAAGAAACAGGTCATTTGTGAAAAATGTAACTACAACAAGCAGCAGTTTAGCTTCTAAAAGGAACTTCCATCTGTATGAGAACATTTCTGAATGTTGATTTCTTGCTGCTGTAAAACTATCCAACAGCCTAAAATAGGTGGAGTATAATATAAACAGTTATTAAATATGCAACAGCTTTAGAAACACATTGCCTTTCAATAATGCATTCCACCTACTGCTGTGTTCCTCACTTTCTATTACCATGCAACCCATGTAAATGCAATGATTCTGAGTTGAGAATCTGCAGCTTTCACATTAGAAGAAGCAAAGAACAGGGACTTAGTCATGCAACATTTTTTAAAATAATTCCAAAATGCAGGTCTACTTTTCATTTTAGAGAATGTGCTTTGTATTTATCCCACAATCGTAAAGCCTGGACCAGGCAGCTCAGCAAACTATCTAATGGTGCAACACGTTATTGACCGAGCTGAATTTAAGGGTCACAGTTGTGTGAAGTGACCAACTGAGTGCTGCAAGAGAGAATTCTAAGAAACCACATTGTAGCATGACACTTGAGGCACTTCTGTAACAATTCTATTTCAATTCCATATATTTTAGTTAGGAAGACTGGCAAATATAAAGTACTTACATAATTTAATGTATAGTCTAGTATATAATATAGTAGAATAAAGGATTAGGAACTGTAATGTTGTTTAAACTGCTATTTATGAGTCTACAGTATTATATTTTCCTAAATAAATGAAGGTACAACTTAGTTTAGTACAGACAAGAGCTTCAATGCAATATGTAGATGCTTATAAGTACAAATGAAAACCTGGTTAATAGAAGCCTGGGTTTAGAAAATGAAGAGAGCTAAAGATATGAAGTTATATTCAAATAATCCACAAAAATCTTTACCTAAAGCAAAAGAAAGGCTGGAAAAAGCAATCCATAATAAATCTAGAAACAACTGTCCCATACATTAATTAGTAAGCCTCTGCTGCTTGCCTTATAATAAGATTACTACAGCCTTTAAAACTCGGACAGTTACAGAGAGTAAAATCATCCTGCAGGACTTATGGTTACACAGGGTCAGCTTTACAATTTATTACTGCACCACTCCAGTCACTCAATAGACTTAAAAACATTTCAACACATTTTGTGTTTTCCCTTATAAATACTGCAGAAGTCAAGAAAGGTACACTAGTCTGAGGGTCATGAAAAGCAAAAAAAAAAATTAAAATGCTTTTGAGACAATCAAGCCGATAAAGAGAATTCATTTATGCATCACTATTTAGAAGGAGGAACTGAGAAAAGTAGAACAGGAAAATAGGAACTCTAGTGCATTACCCAAGGTGAAAAACAGATTTAAGAATGGTAAATACCAGTAGGAAAATATAGCACAGCTACCACAAATATAAACAGCAACAACACAGAATAATTTCTGCCTCCCAACACAGACATCAACTAAATCACAAAACAACCTCCCTGCAAAAGCTAAAGAAGTTTAACTTCTTAAGAAATACAAAGCTGAGCAGAAAAGACCCTCCAGCCTCTCCCAGGATGGAAGCGCCCTCATCTCAGAGATAACAGAAAAAAAAGACAGCATCAAGACATGCTGCTTGAAATGTCTCCCAGAGGCACACAGGCTTCTCTTCAGCCCTCCTGGAAAGTTCTGTCCAAATCTAATTTTGCCTCATCCAACTTTTAGACTATGGAGACATCAGAAATGAGGCCTGCTTGCACATACATTACGAGATGAGGGGGGGGAAAAATCCTGGTGAGAAACTTTAAGTCAATGAGAAACAGACAAAACAAGAAATTAAATGTATTTCTGTTTCAAAACCATTTCTGGCCATTTTCTCAGTCCCACCTTTGATGCCATGCTCTGGGCACTCAGAGAACAGAGAGCATGAACAAGAATTAGAGGATAGAAAGGTTAACAGTGCCAGTCAACTAGCAGCAGAAATAGATTGCCTCCTCTTCTTGCAGGGCGTAATTATTAGAGCTCCTAAAATAAGCTGCATTGGAAGAGACACTGAAGTTAGAAATATAACAGAAGAAATAACATCACTCTCAAAATGTCACTTTTTAAATTTAAAAGCAACCTCATCCCAACCCCAAAACAGAGTTACATGAAGGTATTCCTTAGTGACTATTTCTTCTTGATCATAAGCAGAGAGCAGTGTAAGTGAAGCCTGTTAGAAAACGGAGTTGCTTACCTGGATAACCGATTCCTTTGGCATTTGCATAGGGAACCCCAGAAGATCCAGGGCTATACACAGGATTCATGATTTCAGTAACTGAATCAGGAAATAAAGAAAAAGAAAACCAGGGTTTACTTAAGTGTAGGGAAAGCCTGAAATCTCAACAACTAACGTGGAACTGGAAACTGAGGAAACATATCAGAAGAAAAAATAACAATGGAAAAAGCAGCAACTCCACTACTTCTCAACACTAAAGCTGTAGCTACAGGCAGGAAAGTACCACTGCAGGAATAAGTTTCAAAGCATCCCAACCCTGAATCAGTTAGAGAATGTCTCAGGAATGAAACATTCCCTGGTAGGGAGCACGCTTTCAAAATATTTCCACTGCCCAGAGCTCCCCCGTGGTGCCCAGATCCAGAATCCACTGCAGAGTTCACCGGCACTGGACCTCTCCCCTCATGCCACCCATCAATCACTCAGCATCTCTCCACCATCTATCAATCTGGCTTTCTTCCCATTTCTTTCTTGAAGCCTCTAGCCAGGGGATGCAAATACTTATGGTCTGCTCCTACTGGCATTTCAAGCCTGGCATTCCAGTCCTTTACCAGCACTAAATTCTCAAACATCCAATTACTACAGAAGCAAGTGGCAAAAGACTCTGTGCATGTAGACAGCCAGCCCACGTTTCTTTCTTTGTTTACCTACTGCCATGTTCTTCAGAGCCTGTGACAAGCTGACAGCAATGTCCAGTCATTTCTCAATGATGCATTCACACAAAAAACAGGCTCCTACAGCTAGCATCACCCACAGGAATAAAACCAAATCCCCTTTTAAAAAGAACCTCATATGTAAACACCAAGGAAAATAAAACTGCATTGAAGATGCTTCTCAAGTGCCTCATACAGGAATACTGTTTGCAACTACTTTTCTAGTATTTTAGAAAAAAAATTCACATATTTAAAGCTCAGTATCTGCATATGTATATACACAGATTTCCCACTTCACCGGGGAGGTTTAGGTTGGATATCAGAAAAAGGTTCTTCCCCCAGGGGGTGGCTGGGCACTGAAGAGGCTCCCCAGGGCAGAGCTCACAGCACCACGCCTGACACAGCTCAAGGAGCATTTGGACAGCACTCAGAGCATGGTGGAATTCTTGAGGTGTCCTGTGCAGGGCCAGGAGCTGGACTGATGATCCCTACGTGCCCCTTCCAACTCAGTTCCATGATTATCCCTGCAAGCACCCAACACAGAAAGGCACCCCATGAAACCAGACCTCATTATTAACTGCTAATAGCTGACACTTGAGCTACTTCCTCTTCTACATCTCGAGATGCTGTCTTACTTACACCAACAGGGTGTTAAGCAGTTTGATAGGGCTTAACGAAATTTTGTAAATAAAGTTTATGAAACAAGGAAGTATAATTACACATGCACTACCTTAATAACAGAATATGGCAGGAATCCAAGTGGAGTTTATCAGTATAGCTGCACTGATAAACCTATCTTAAGTGACTCTATAAAGCAAAAATAGGTTTTTTTAAAGGAACACTAAAACCAGCTCTGTGCCAGAATTAGCAGCACCTAGTACACAAAAGATATAAAAGAGCCATTTGTGCAAAACTGTGAAATTAGTAAGTGCTCTCAAAGTTGATAATCAGGTTTCACAAAACGCTCAATATAAGAGAATTACAAGACTCACCAGTTCCTCCCCTCACTTTGCAACAATGGTTACATAGAACTGCCTTTTTCATTCAGATTCATACTTGGTTACACATCAAGAAAATAGAATCCACTGAGTTAAACACCAAACAACCTGCCATTTACATTGCTTAGTATGAACTAAGTTCCCCAGAGCAGCATGTTTTAATCACCTGACCCACATCAAGCACCATTTGACACAAATCTCTGAAAATTTTCTACAGCAAGCTATACTTCAAGTATAAAGTGCTATATTCCACTGAAACTGTGGCATTTTAGCAGCATTAACTCTTCTGTACCATAATCAACAGGTGTATTTTGCTGGACTAGCATTTTCTTTTAGCAAGGCTGCTCTTTTCTCCCATACTTTCTTCAGTGTATCCTCCTCTCTAAACCAGGACTCTCATTTACGTGAAAACTTTCAGTCTGTCCCTGTCCCTGCACTTTCTTCTCATTTGCATTTCTGCTCCTCTTTTAATGTTGATTTTGTCACATTTTGTCTCTAAACTTACAAAATCCTTAGGGGCTCAAGCCTCCCTTCGGTTTCAGCATTTCTCAGTTATGGGGCAAAACTCTGAGTTATTTCCACTCAAATAACACAGCGCTCTCCCACACCCTCATATCCTACAAATGTGCTGCTCCTCCTTGTAGTCTCTACAGCAATCAGGAGAAAAGACTCTGGAACCGTCTCACCATTCTGAACGGCAGTGAACAAAAAGAGGACTGTCAGGTCAGCAAGGGCCTTCTGTAAATGTTCAGGCACAATACACAAAAAAACCCCAACTATTAGAAATATTAGTAGACAATGATTGAAAAACAACACATGAACATGACTTAAGGAGACACCACACAAAAATGAAGAGGTAGAGAAAATGAATAGGAAATGTCAGACCACTCAGACCTGACCTCAAAGGAAGTACAGACTGAGAGAGAGCAACTCCACTTCAGTAAGGGAAAAAAACCTATGACACCAGTAGCCTCAAGCTGTTCACTTCCACTTCAAATGAATTCGTACTTCCAACTTCACATGTGTACACACACACACACAGATTAATTCAACTTTGGTGGGACAGGTATGCACTTTCACCACTCCTGCTTTCACTGCTGACAGACAAGTCAGAGCCACCAGCCTGCACAAAGTGCTTACAGTCTGTAACGCAGACAAAACGTCAGATTACTTCTGATTAAAAATAATTATCTTCAGGTCTGCTCTGAAGGACCCAACATGTGTAAGGATAATTATATAGTATTACCCAGTGGTTGCAATCATCCCACTCTTACCGTAATTTTACTTGGAAGGGCATCTGCCACCCTGAGATGTGGAACCTTGCAGTCCACTTCCCTGGAATGCTTCAAGTCCACATCAAACACTCGGAAGGACTGGTATAAAGGAACCCAAAGAATCCGTGTCTTTCAACTGCTTTGTTGGCATTCCCTCCAAAGCATTCTCATGTTAATGGATATGCAAATCAGTGTCTACAGTGCATCATCTGTATATAAATTGCACAGAGCTAACTGTATATGAATTACCCTTTCAGCTGAAATCAAGGCAATCATACTTATTAAAGATGCTCTGATTAAAGACTACCCAAGGATGCTGGGAAGTCCAAACGCTTCACCTTTCCACTCCTGCCAAAGCCAGGCCATCCAACTCAGTTTTCATCAGGCCTGTCAGAGCTCATCTTGGTACAGGTACCAGGACAACCATCCTCCTCTATGAAACTCTGCTTTTAAAAATCATTTGACAGAGATGAATATAAAAACCCAGAGATGACTCTAAGACAAACTGCACGTTCCTTTGCAACACACGTATTTTCTTATTCCTGATTTCTGAAGCTGTGCAGAAACACTACTGGAATAAGATCCACCGAATGCTGCTTTGCCATTTTATGACAATTCCATCACAAGAGCTGGGGAACAATCTCCAAATACCTTGCCTAACACACACTCCTGTGGTCCACTACCACTTTGCTTCTTGAATCTTAAGCAGACTCAGACTAAGTCATTGCAGGATTTAACATCTACCCATTCTGGAATACTTTCAGAATGCCATTTGCTATGGAATTGTACAAATGACCCAGTTTCCACTTTCTAAGTTACTTACCATCTTAATAACATTCTACCTTTTACCCATTTGACTTAAAGTCAAAGCATAATACAAGTAAAATACGTAAGTGCCTGGTAGCTCATAATGTAAAAGAAGTAATTTCCACCGCTAAGTAACAAAGAAAATAGTTCATGACACTTCAGCTCTTCAAATAACTGACAATTAAAGTCTCAGTTACATTATGTTCCGTTAAAACTTCAGACACCAAACAGGCCATTTGATGCAAATCCAAGGCCAAATAACAGGCACTTTTCTCACAGTTGGTTTAAAAAAGGGGGCTCACATTATAAAGTCCAAGACAAGGCATCCCACACTGTACTGCTATTGGCGGGTAGTACTTCATTTCTTCCATTCATCCAAGACCTCAAAAAAGGTCACTGAATTTTCACAGGAAGCAAAGGCTCGCCGTGTTCAGGCCAGGGCAGGGGTTTAAGGCAGCCCATGAGTGCAGGCAGCTGGAATCAGTGCTCACACACAACTGCCATGCAGCTGGCAAGCACTCCCTGCACTGGGACCCCGAACTAGGCTACATCAGCTGAGCTGGTTGCCAGCATTCTGGGGTCTGTTGGAGGATTTTTGGATAAAGGACTGCTAGTTTTCCATCTATCAGCTGGAGAGAACTGAGACACATCCCCACATGGCCAAGACTAGTTCCAGTGCAAGGAAGTGAGCAGGACTGGACAGTGACAGGGCAGACTGAGCTGGCAGAACCACAGCCTAGAAACGGACAGTTAACAACTTTACACAAAAAGTAAAATACACAGTTGGAACTATCATTCCCAAGCAAGTCTTCCTCCCCTGCTTGAGTTACAAGATGCTGTCATAGAGAAAGAATAAGACACCTCCAACCACTCTTCTATGTTTTGTGTGCATGCTTTCTCTTTTCCTAAGACTGAAAAAGAAATGGAGCAGTTTAGACTTTTTAATCCTTTCTAGTGAATACAACTCTCACCTCTAAGCCTGTTCTAGGAAGGCCCTGTTAGGTTTTTTTTTTTCTATGTAAAATACACATACATTAACACCAACACTACTTGTACTCAGTATCAGTAAGGACACAGACAACGTGACTGTATATGAAAGACTCAACAGCTCCATATGTAACTCACAAAAAGAAAACCTACACAAAAAAATTAATGCTAAGCTCCTGCTTGTGATCCAACTTCATTTACACACCGTGACATTGCTCTAGTCTTCAAAATATCCCAGAACATCACGAAAACCTTTTTTTCTTCAAAAAAAACACTTCCAACTTTTGGAAACATTAAACAAACTGCCCAGCATTTCTCAAAGTCTAAAATTTCTGTTGTTGCTATGGCACAAGGGGATAGAAGCTGCCAGCTCCAATCCCTGCATCTCCTGTATAACTTTGAATTTGTGTATATTCTCATCTCAAACAAGTCCTCAAATCATCAAGTCCTTACTGCAACAATCATAGAAGCCTGCCTATTGCCAAATTTAGGGGAAGTTAATCAACTACGAACAGCAAAAAAAAATCAAACGGTAAGAATAAAACTTCACTACAGGAAGGAATCGTATTTAGAACTTTTTAGGTAAACCCCGGAGCTCTGCTTCTTCCTAAAACCCCACAAAGCATTTTTTCATTAAATTTTCAATTTATTCCCTATTACTTTCTGAAATAACACAAAACTGCCACAAATCACAACGAACACAGAATTTCCAAAAGCCTCCCAATTTCTCCTCCTTTTTAACCTCAGAGTTAAAGTGTGTAATAGCACCCCAAACGCGCAGGGCAAGGGTGCGTTCTGTGAGCGTGGAAGTTTTATGACACTGACAATTACACATCTTGCCGCAAAATCGCAGCAGAGCAGACAGAAAGTCTGGTCACAGGAGGGAACATGCACGCTGCGATTCAACACTCAAGCACAAATCAAGTCCAGCTCTTCTTCCCCTGCGAGCTGCGTGTCTGCCCTCACTGAATCCCTGACTTTTCACCTTTCTCAGAGCACTGATTTCACCATTTGGCTGGGGTTTATACACCGAACGATGCACGAAAGCACTGCAAGCCCCGTTGGTACCGTTGTCCTTTCTGCCTCACAAGACAGCACCGAGGGCTGCGATTTGATTGCCTGCAGCTCACAAAGGTGCCGTGCAGCCCTCACACACGGCCCCGCGCCGCTCTCGCACGCAGCTGCAGCCACTGATGCCGCTGATGGGGGCACGCAGCCGGCCGGAGCCCTCATGACGACACCCTCGATTTGTAGCAAGTTGCCCCCGGCCGATGCCGCGCTGCCGTCAGTGCCCGGCACCGCCGTGCCCCAAGCCCGCCCCGCTGGGCTCCGGGCGCACCGCGGGGGCCGAGGCGCGGGAGGCCGCGGGCCCTGCGCGGGGCGGCCGCAGGTACCTGTTACGGCCGGAACGCCGCGGCCTCAGGCGGCGCCGCGAGTTCCCCCGGCCGGCC
>VZTJ01004211.1:1291192-1312421 GCA_013397795.1 Orthonyx spaldingii | reverse complement strand
TGGCTGCGGCCGTGCGTGCGTGTGCCCGCGCCTGTGCGTGCTGCGTGCGTGCGCGGCCCCGCGGCGCGGCACGGCACGGCACGGGACGGGAGGGGGCGGCCGCTCCGCACCCGCCGCCGTGACGTCACTTCCGCCCGCGCGGAGGGGACGGGTCACGTGAGCGGCGGCCATGGCGGCGGGGGCGCGCCGGGCCGGTCCCTCAGGAGCGGCTGTAACTCTGGTGCCGGGGGGTTAACGGTGCCCGCCGTTAATGGGCCCGCTCTGATAAACGCAAACATTGCACTCGGTAAATAGATCATGGAGGGTTTTAACTCCGCATTTCGGTATCCCAGTGAAAGGAATGAGAGGGAGGTGTCTTTACAAACAAACTGGGTCTGCTGGTAGATAAAGTCAGATACTGCCAGGTGAAAGAAGCAATGGGAGGAACCATAAATTCCGTAGGAATTCCACTGATTGACACAGACTGTTACTCACCCAAGACTGTGCTAAATCTCTGGATTTAGAGAAAAAGAACAGAGACACAAGGAAAAGGGGCGGGAGGGGTTACACATTAGAAGGGGTCTGTATTAGGCGATTCGGGGAGTCTGTACCTCTCGAGTACCTCGGCCAACGGGGACAGAGAGAGGGAAATGCGGCCGGGAAATGAGGGTAAAAGAGAGGCTGCGCCCTCTGACAATTCAAGAAACCCCATGGGAAATGCCCATGACCTCTCCCTTTATTAATGAATAAAGCTATGAGACTCCTCTGTCTCCTTTTTGGACTTAAACCTCTGGTGTTTGTGGATTAATTTTCCTGACACCAGAGAGGCTGTTCCCCACGTTAACGGGCTTTGGCCTGCTGCATAATTCCATTAAAGCACTTGCCAGCACAGCTCGCTGTCACTTTTCTCAACATTAAGTTTCAGACGCATAATGCAAACCAATGGCTGTGTGGAACAACAGCTTATGGTGCAGAAACTGAGGCTGTCTAACACCATTCTGGAATTTCCATCTAGTTTTCACATCTATTTTTTAAAAAGAAAAATCCCACTTCCATGAAAACCTCTCCAAGTTCTACAGAAAACATGTTTTGAAAACTGTAAAGAACTTTTTAACCCACTTCTTTTAGGGACCCTCTGCCAGGCTGGCACACGAGCTGAGGAAAGAGCTGCAGAGTTGGGAGGGTGAAGCTCTCTGTGAACTGAAACTTAGGGAAAAGCTGGGTGGATTAAACAGCCCCTCCAAGAGTTCCAGCGGTCCTGCCACTGTGGGAACACCTCCTAAATTCTCTGCTTTCGCAATGGTTTTTGTTTGCTCAGCAGGCAAACCCAGGAAACTTTTCTAGAAATCTGAACTGTACTGAACTATGTACAAAACCGAAACAGAAGAGCACGGCAAATTAAACCAGATGTGACTTATCAGAGAGCTTTCTAACTAATTCTCCATCCTCCAACTGATGGGTGCAAGCCAACCCTACAACTCTTACACCTACCTGGCTCTGTCAAGGTCATGATTTGATCCTCAGACGAAACACTCAGAACTCCTATCTCAAGAGATCTAGAATTGAGCTTTTGATGAAGCACTGAGTCCCTGCTGAGGACGGGGCATGGCAGCACTGTTAGTTAGGTGAATTTAGCCCCGAGCCTGTGGGGATTACTGAACGTGCAGCAAGAGAGAGCCGAGTGACAGCCGTGCAGGATTCACAGTGCTGGTCCTCAAAAACGCACTCATGGAGCTGCACACACCTGTGGTAAAGGCCCAAGCCAAGCCATCACTCACCCTGCTCAACAACTGGTAGGGAAACGTAACTTTGTAACACCTGGAGGCAGCCTGAACACAGAGGATTTGTGCCCAAAAGTCAGTACAAACAGCATCACTAGTCCGGGGTGTTCCTGACAAGCACCACGACTAACACTTCCAAAGAGCAGGCTGCTGGCAGGACAGCAAACACAGTATTGGTTGGTCCTGGGTTGCACAGGGATACATAACCCAGAGAGACATCCTGGCATCAAACACAGGAGTGGTGACAGGTAAGTGGTGAGTGGCCCGGCGTCCCGTCCCTGGTGAGAGCCGGTGATGTCCCCCTGCAGGGCCCTGGGAGCAGCAGCCCTGCTGCTGCAGCAAACAGCCAGCCGGGATGGACAAATGTGGATAAACCAACATCTCCTCCAATCCCCGAGGGACGACAATGACAGATACCAGACCAGCCTTTGCTTACAGAGGGTGCCCAGCACCACTAGAGGAGCCCTGGCCAGCACAGCCCACCCAGATGAGCCTGGCACCCAGAGGGGTGTTACACCCCTGAGGTTGCAGGGGGTCTCAGAAACAAGAAGCTAATGTTTCTCTCACTTAGGGGTGTGCAGTACCATTAGCACCCTCACGAGTTATCCCACTGTGCATTACTATTGAAACCACAGGGATGCTAGTCCTTATGCCAGACAGAATTCTGCAAATTATTGTAAGTTCAATTTTAAGTTCAGACTTGTCTCCTGGTGTAATTCTGTACATCATGGCAGAAAATATTCCAGCCCAAACAAAAATCTGATACCGAAGAGACGACACAGCAACACTCTGAACTCTTACACCCTGGCAGCACATACACAAGGCAGTCTCTGTCTGGTTTGTGCAATTATTAGTCTCATATATTAACCATAGATCAGTTGTATGGTGCACAACTGCTGGCCACCAGCCAAATACACACATATAAATGTGGTTGGAAAAAAATTACAATAAAATGGATATTATTTTTAAAAACTAATAAAACTGAAGACCTTCTGGTACTTCTCTTGTGCAGTGTCATAGTTCCAGTAGTAAAATGTAGAAGTGATAATGTTCTCTGTAGGAGAAATGCAAATTGATTCACAGCTTGCTGACATTTATGACAGGTAGGGCAGCTTGCTCTTTTCTAATTATCCTCAAATGTCTCCCTCTTTTTGTAATACACTTTGCAGAAATGTGAACTGACAGTCATCCCTCATGGTGGTCACTGGCAGAGGAATACTGCAATAAATGGCAGCTACAGTACAAAAAGTACGGTACCATTAATATCTCAGCAGGAATGAGCATGATGTGACTCAGAAATGCTGTGTCCAGCACTACCATGCCACCCTTCTCTGAGTGTGGTTTGTTTGGGGAAGAGGAGGGAGACCTGTCTGGCAGATGAGAGCAGAAAAAGCATTTCATCACTGCTGTAATGGCACCAAAAAGCTGCTTGCAAAGATGTGATCTTGGACACTGCAGTCTGTCTGATGGAGAGGACTCCATTTGTAGCAATGAGGATGTGAGAACAAAGGCACTGCAGGGAATGGTACCATCTACAGTGAGATGACACTTGCTCCAAATTTATGTCCTGTTTTTTGTGGGATATTCCAAAATGTTTGAAGCACCCAACACCCCACCCCCCAGTGTTCTGCACTGCTAAGAATTTCCTCTGCTATTGCCTGTCTCATCTGGAATTGCTTGCGCTGCTCTGGAAACCCGTGCATGTCCAGTCCCCTCGGGGGTGCCTGAAGAGGCAGATCACTGCCTTGGATCCCCCCTCCCAGTGCCAGTAGAACCTACTGCAATACTCTGACATTTTTATCCGGGTAACAGTCTTGTATGAAACAAATAGATAGTTACTTACTGCCTTCTTAGTACTTTGTGGGGTGTTTTCTGGTGGTTTTGAATTGCAGTGTTTGTGTATTTTGAACCCATGATACAAATTCTAAAGGAAGCAAAAATTGCTGGCATGGAATTAAGAACATGCAATGGAGATGTGTGCAGGGTCATGTTTATATTGTTCAGCACTCTCAAATGGCCCTGTCTTTAAAAAAATATCCCTAAGAACTGGCAAAAAGGTAATTGAAAAGTCGATTTTAGGCAGTTTTGATTGTCCTGAATAAGACTGGTGAATGCTATGAAAGTATTCACAAGCATTTCTCCTTTTTAGCTTCTTCCATTCCTACCCCCTTCTTCACCATCCAGGAGTTCTTTTCATGCTTTTCCTTCTTGTTTTTTTCCACAAGCTCAAAATGCCATCTCTTTAGGCCTTATCACTCCCCATCATTAAAAGTCTTCAAAAGTGTATGTTTTGGTCAAACACTTTGGGTGGCAAACACAATTCACAGAAATTTTCACAGAAAAAGAAATGTGCAAACGCATTCTGATTTTCTGAGACCCTCATTGACACATCAACCACATGAAAATACCTCAGAGCTATTACTACTACTATTATTATTATTATTAGTAGTAGTAGTAGTAGTAGTATCACTCACTCTTGCCCTTTCTCAGGAGTGGACACATTCCCTTTGTACACAAGTTTAATTTCTGTATGGGACACATGTTTTCCTCTAATGCAAAGTCCCTCACAGGTATCTTCATCAGGTACACAAAAGCCTCTGAAAATAACAGTCCATGTGGACTCCAGCTGTGGCACAATTCTAACTCACATCAGACATGATTTATTACTCAGCAGAACCATTGCTTTTGATTCTGTTTTATGGGCATCAGAAGTATTTTCACTCAGCACACCTCCTTCATGCACAGCTGACATAAGGTGTGCTATGCTGCAGCTTTCCCTTCTCCATGATGCACAGGGGTTGGTAACAGGCACTCAGCTGGGCTCTTAATTCCAAAGCACAATATGATGAAAGTACCACATGTAGTTAATTAACCAGACAAAATACTAGTGCCACCATAGTGAGGATTGAAAATGGGTGACAGAAAACATGGTAAGAACTTCATAATGATCTCAAGCATCCAAAAGCCAGGAATTAAAGACAGAAAACTAAACAGATTTTGGAATGTATGTAAATATCACTGTCTCATAAATAGCTCTACTCTTTTACTACACAGATAAACAAATCTATCAGGTAAAATCCTTGATTTACTGGTGAGATTTCTTTTGCCCTAATTGGAGACATTAAGCCATTGTATCCTACTGGTAAAGATTTTGTAGACAAACTATAGAGTTGCTTAAAGTTTGAGTAAATAATAAGGAAACAGATATTTCATGTTTCTGTTGCGAGAGTTTACCATAAGGAGCACTGCCTTGTGGCATTTAGTGAGGCTTTACAAATGTTTGTTATGGTTGTGATTTATTTTAATGATGCAAGTCATCAGCTGCATCTCTGCTGAATATTGTTGACAGCACTGTAATAATCTCCTTTAGTTTCAAAAGCAGAGGAGAGCCACTTCCCAGACCTGCAGGCCATTAGCAGTTGTTCTGGCAGAGTGAACACCTGCTCTGTTTTTATAGTGCTTTAAGCCACCATGAGCCTCTTCAAACAAAACTGGCAAATTCTTTTGTTGGAATTTGACAATGAAAATCCAACATAGGACTAGTTAGCTCCACCCCCAACTTCAAGAAAAGTAAACTGCTACAGATAAATGTTTAACATCATTCAATCTGGTATCAGTAGGATAGTTGACAATTCCCAAAGAGTGTTATGGACAACTACATTCAATTTTCCCCAGTATTTGCCAGAATCAGGAGTAAGAACAATAGCATTTAGAAAAGGAAGCTAATTTGTATTCCTTGTCACTGACGTGTTGCTGTTTATTTGATGCCAAAGCATTGCAAAAGACAAGAGAAGTAAGGTTAATTCAGTGCTCTGAAGCAAGAAAAATAATGTCATAATTTTGATATATTAAACAAAAAAATTCCATTAATTTATGCTTCCTTTTTCATTTGTTCATCACTAAAGTGAGTGAGTATATTTGATCTTATTTATTATTAAAGTAACCAAGCCTCTTTTCTGTTTATCTCTCCAGACACCTCAACAAAGAATGACTTAGAGCAGCAGAAATTTAGTTAGGAGCATTACAGTCTGCTGCAGGCAGATCCCAGCTTGTACTGCCTGTGTTCCAACCCCTGGGAACCAGGTAAAAGGACTCCTGCAGCAATCACCCAAAAGTATTTGCTTCACTTCAGGTGTCTATCTGCAAAAATCAGGATTATTTTGTAGAATGTGGAAGGGAAAAAAGAAAATATGACTACTTTTCTAATATTTCTAAGTTTTAAGCATGTTTCAAATAACTGGTATTTCTTGTTAGTAGTACATTCATTTTTTGCACAGTGGAACTGTTTAACTTTGGTTAAACAGACCTGCAAGGACTTTTCTCTGGCTGTTTTTTCTTTAAATTCTGTTCTGTTGTGAGTGAGGGCTGTGTTCCGGAATTCCTGGGTATAACCAGTCTTTCAGGCAGGATAAGTGGAGGACAGACACGTTTCTCTGTGGAACAGGCCATGGAAAAACCAAGTCCCACCACCCCAAACGCAGACTGCACACAAGGGTGCTCAGCAGCCCCTGCTGTGTGGGTGAAGGGATTCCCTGGGCAGGCTGGGCTGTGTGACAGCAGCCTGTGTGTCTGCCCAGGGCACAGCCAGCACCACAGCCTCCGACAGGAGCCACAGAGAGCTAAAGTGGCAGTAAGGACGAGCTTAGGGTCCTGGCCAGAATGGACTTCTCTGGCCAAGTGCAAACTGGGAGGGACTAGGTGCTGAGTAAAGCAACTGTCTTTGTTTAACTCCTCCTGTGCCCAAGGAAATGGAGCTTTGTGTGTTCTTTAGAAAAGAAAAGGGCTACGTCAAAGTAACCCCCCACTTCATTCTCAGTTTCTCCTAATGGAAAACTACTGACAAGGTTCCAATACAGACCACTTACTCAGATCAAACCCAAAAGCTTTATTCTTGATGTTTAATTCCACATGACGAGGTGTTCTGGGGATGTAAAATGGGTGGGGCAGAAATGGGAATGAGGCTAAGTTTGCAAGGGATGGGATTTGAGAGATTTGGGGAAATGGCTTTGTTAGAAAAGCTCTGGGTCCTTACTCTGCAAATAAATACCTGTTTAATGTTAACCATGTGTGCAGGTCTCACAGGAGAGTCCTTCTGCCTTTCTCTCTGTTTCTGTTCCCACTGCCTGTCCCCACTCTGCCCTGGAACCGGGCAGAGGCAGGAAGGCATCCAGTGTCATTCCATGCTGGAGCAGCAGGCTGGTGCTGCTCATCCAGCTGGGGACAGCTCCTGCAGCACAGAGGAGTCCTCAGGGACCGAACTGTGCTTAATGCAGACAGAAACTCCACTAAATTCCAGCTGTGAATTTTAGGAACTCTAGATTGTGTATATGAAAAATAAAAGTTCTCAGAAGATTAAAACTTGGCCAAATTTGGGATAATCCATAGTAGGACAACAAAAAGCTGTGTCTGTGACAGCAAGGTATAATTCATGTCCTGTTCCCAGACTTGCTGGAAAAGCTGTAAGGATCCTGCCCATGAAGGTAAACTGTTCTTTTCTTCCATAGCCACATTTTTGGCCACAATGGAAAAAATTTACTTGAAACTACAAAAGAAATCTCTGGAATGTGAATTGGGCCAAATGGCATTCAACCTGAGCGGCCTCAACTTGGCAAAGGTAGAAGAAGTTGAAAAATAAAGATTTATAACGGGATGTGCCATTGCCAGACAATGTTCATTATGTGTCTGTGCATGTATGACTGTACAGACCCCCACACATCTGTATTATACACTGCATCACTGAAGAGTTCTTAAACAGAAATATCTCCAAATAATTATGTGTACTGGCAGTAAAATTGTAAGAAGACAAGAGTTGGACATTTCAAGGATGTTAAAATTGTAGCAAAAGATGTTCAGAGTGGCTGTGAAGTTAAATGGGTAGTTGCTATTTACAAATATGATGATTACATACTGTTACCATGGAAACTTGAGATCGAAAATAAAAAGTGAGTTTAGCTTCATCTTGAAACTGCCCTGACTGGGGAGGAGAACAATAGCTAACATTCCTCCAGCAGGAGACTAATCACCCCTCTAAAAGAATGTACAGTATGTTTTTCTGTATTTTTAGCTGCTATGCAAAGTTTTAAACCTGCAACCAACAGAAGAGATACATCTGTTGTCAAGAATCACAGCACAGTATGATTTATTCTTTTTCCTATGCTATTTACTGAAACACTCACTGTTCAACATTTTCCTCTCCTAAGACTACTTCGAGTGATTTTTGGGTCCCATCTAAGTCTATGGCCTGGTAATTCTCCCCAAGTACATTTTTTCATTATCTGTGTTTCTGCTTTGACAAGATAATGAGTGAAGCATGCTCTGAGGATGTGACTCATTTCCATCAAAATGAGCTTCTGAGAACCATGACTGAGACAGGGAGATGACCACCCGCCTTGGAAATTTTTAGGGCAATTCTAAATGTGAATCAATTGCTGTTTAATAAAATAATATATATAATAATAACTGAACAGGTTATTCCTAAATAAAATTTGTACCCAGTGAGATTGCAGCGAGCACTAAGGCTGGAAGTCAGAAGACTGCACAGATGGTACCATCTGTCTTCTCTTGGGAATCATGGTGGTGCTGAAAAAGCCCTTGTGAGGCAGAAGCTCAGAGCCATGGCAGTGTTTGCTCACAGACACACCTGCTGCTCCTGGCAGTGCTGTGCTGGAGCCGAGTGCCAGCCAGGTATCTGCACACCAGTGGGACATTCAATGTGCCACACGTGGAAATCAGCCAGTGCAAGGTCTTGTCACCAAAGGCTGACGTTCCATTAGAGATGTGATCCAAGGAAGGGCAGCAGACCAAGAGCTGCGGGCATGTGAATGGACACTAAAACTTTAGGATGAGTCTTTCAATTTCTTTGATATTACCTCTTCTTCTTTACACACTAAATTTGTTCCTTTTGTTATCTACACCAGCTTACAATGCAGTAGTTCATTTGATGTGGACACATAGAGTCTAGTTTCCATCAGTTGCAATTCTTGCCTATTTAATTGTGAATAAGTGTTGTTCCTGATACATGGAAACAACATTTGCAGAGCTGCTGAGCTTGTATTTTTCTTCTTTTGGAGGACAAACTCCTTTCCAAAAGCTGTGCTATTTGACAACTGATCGCCTTTGGCTTTTCCACTTCTCACAGTGTTTTTAAAGTTCTTCCAAATTATTAAAATTAACAATAACAGTGAGACATTGCAGTGACACACTTTCAGATGGACACCTGTCTCACTCAAAAACACATTGGAAGCACTTTAACGCAGAAACACCCACCAAGATTAATAAACTCAGCTTGTGAGTTTCTAGTCCAAGTGCTTATAATGGGAGAGATGAAAGTCTTGGGTAGTTACTGCATAAAAGCAAATGACAATTATCTGCCAGACATTTCCATGATATTTTAAAGAGAAAGTGAACATTCAGTGTTCTTTGCACCTCCTCTGTGCAGTGATTCCCATTTGCTGATCAATATATTCCAGTTGGAAAGTTCCGGCAATCCACCTAAATGCTGACACTTCCATGACAATAATAAGGCCCTACAGAGAACCGTTTTCTTCCAAAACTACTGCCAGAATTTTATTAGACTTAGGAGAATGTGATAGTCACTAAAGAAGACTAAACAGCTCTTCCTTGTGGTCCGTCCTTGTACCTAAAACTTTCTTTGGTTCCCAATGCTGCCAGGCCTGGTGGCATGCACGGACAAGCCTCTTCCTGTAACACCATTCCCAACAGCAGGAATCAGTTCATTGTTGGACACCAGCCCCAGGGCTGAGATGTGAGCAAGCACAGGGAATCTGACCTTAACTATGTCTGCCTTGAACAACACTGAATACATTTCCCTTTCCAGTGCAAAGCCCGAGCCACCAAATTGGTGGCCTCCCTCTCATTTTTAATTACCAATCTCATGTTACGTAATCTAGACACCCCCTTTATCAGGGAAGCATATTCCCCACACACCACATTCTGCATTGCTTTTTTCTTACTGTTGAGTAATGTCCAGGGAAGTACTAGATGTTGAAACTCCATTCAGTAGGGATATTTTTCATTATTTGTTCAGGTCCAGAAAACATTTCTATGATGAAGTTAGGCTACCCTTAATGAAACAGCTCATGTTTCATAGCTCTCTACCACAGGAAAATACAGTTCTCAGTCGATGTCTTTGTTTACCATGTGCTGCTTTGCATTGTGGCTGTTTAGTGAATAAGCAAAGAGGGACACTTCGCTGAGACTGATCCAGAAGACATTAATTAAATAAAAATACTGTGTTGCTTGTCTTGATATAAGCAGTGTTTTCAACTGCATTCTCTGATACTTGATGTTAAACTACCACACAGAATTAAGACTATTTCCAGTCTTCATGGTGCCTTGGATTTTGCACTTCAGTTTCTGAATTTGCTAACAGATATGTTAAACATCTCAAGCAGAAACTCTTCCTACAGCTACGGAGCTAAGTAGTGCCTAGAGTACAATTCATTCTACCACGTAAAATATGTCACATTTCAGGATAAAAACAGAACATTCCTGCTTTTCCAGAGGCTTCATGTGAATAACTAATGTGTTAAGTCTGCAATTGCAACAAGAAAGCTTGTGTATCAACCAATGTTTTTTATGCTTTTTCAAACCTCTGGAGTACAGAATGCTGATACCAGTCTTTGCTTTCTTTTCTTTTCCAGTCTGGTACATGCTGCTGGTTTCAGCAAACTCCTGCAGGAAGGTGTAATCCTTCACACTTGGGTACAAATGCTGGGAGCTCTCATCAAGCTTAACACTGAGTGTGTCTGTTAGCAAGTGCTGCTTTCTCTGAGAGCCTTGGCCTTGAAGTCTTTGTGACTTTCTGATGTTCATGTTTGTTTCTGGGGTATCCAGACTTTGTAAACTGGTCTTGGCATGAAAGTAGTACCTGACTTCCATAAATTGAATTCTGGACTAGGTGACTCTTTGGTTACTGTCTCAGAATTGCTTTGCTGGTGGGTTAATGGTACGTGTTCAACCCTGCCTGTCCGTAATAAAATTTTCCTTTTCAGCATAGGTAGTTTACAGGATTTAACAGCTGCTCTCTTTCTACAAAGTCAGCTTCCTAAAATTATAAGGTTGGATGCTGAACTTTAGATGAACCTATTTCACTTGCTTTTCCTCCTATCAGTCTAAGAAGGTATCATCTAGTCACAAAAAAAAATATTACAAATATTAACTTCATCATACACATTAAGACTTAAATTTCTTTTGATAGACAGAAACATAATGCAAATAAAGACAATTCTGTAGCACCACATATTGATGGAATGTGGCTTACAAATATCATTAAACCCATGTAAACAGTTTACTAAGAAACTGAAGGCAGTCAATGCAATGAAAGTGAGTAATGCATACAATAAGCTATTTACAGCTTTCTCTATTGCCTCGCCCTTCAGAGTCCTGCACTCGGGCACAGGGACAATGCTTCTGGAATCTGTGTTACTTGATGTTTCTTAATGACTATAGGAAGTTCTTCTAAACTGGATTATGTCTGGTATTCTTTCTAACATCCTTCTTCCCCCATGTAACCCATACCTGAGAGGGGGCATAGACAAAGCTGTGAAATATCTCTGTGAGACTTCAATTTTCTTTGAAAAGGAAAAAAAAATAAAATAAACAGAACAAAATAATAACTCGGAGTATCATGAGCTCGCTGCATTTCTGCAAGTATCCAGAAAATACCAGATACACCCTTTCTAAACAAGCTCTGGGTACGTGACCTTGTGGTACAAGTCTGATCAGTTCCATGGAATTTCCCCTGCACTTTCCTCCCAATTCAGCTGGCTGACCTCGGCGTCACAGGTTCTTTTCTCTGCCTGTGCAGAAGCTTTCTGCAGCAAAGATTACGAACAAAAACCCTTCGAAAGTGAGATCCTCATGACAGACACGGGAGCTGCAGCCCCACTGCTCTTAGTTCGTGCTTCAATGCAGCCCCTGTTCTGCAGCCACAGGGCCACCACCAGCTGCACTGCTGTGCCCACATCTGCAGGCCCTGGGAGCCAGCTCCAGGCCATGGCAGGGCACACACTGAGGCAGCCACCGAGGGGGGCAGGGTGAAGAGAGAATGCAAACCACTCTGATGCTACAGGCACCTTGCAGCACTTCAGTGAACCAGAGCCTGAAGCAGGTACAGGTTTTAAAGTGAACCAAAATACAAAACTAAATAGTGGATTATCCCCCTAAACAATAACTCTGAAAAAAGCCCAAAGCAAATATGGGCAAGGTACTGATAAGCACAGATTGGTACACTGCATATCCCCTGGGGGTTGTATTTCCAGAAGTCTTCTGTTTATATGGGCAGTCAGGCACTTTTGAAGTCTTGCTGGCTCATAACAGCCGTGTCTCACCAGAGTAACAGCTCCTACAGAGAGAACCTTTCTCTGCACAAGCGAGTCGTGATGGGCTTTGTTACACTGGATCTGTTCTTCCTGGGAAACTGAGCTTTTAAAGGAACCAGTAATGCCTTCTCAGCTGCAATGAGCATCTTCCATACCCATGCCATAGCACTGCATGTGACAAGTGCTGGAGGATGTAAATCAAAAGAGCATTCTCCTCAGCTGTCCCCATCCCCTTGAAAGCTCTGTTTATCCCCTGCTAAACTGAGTGCAGCCAGTGTATCACGGACATGAGAATAATTAGGCTGCTGTCTCCATCCCTGCAGTGTGTACCTCGCTCCGTGCCAGTCCTGTCAGCTGAGGCTGGCAGAGATGATTCCACCAGTGATGTTTTTTCCTTCAGCTTCATGGTATAAAGAGTGACACCAGGAACCAGATACTCTCTTCCTCCCTATCTGGCAGTCTTTTGATCCAAGTACAAATGGGAGTCCTATTACAACTTGGCATCATTTTTGCCTCCATTTTGTGTGAAACCAAAGAGCTCCCAGGAGGTCAATGAAGGTTTCTGACGGGAGCAAGTGCATGGAGGTAACAGAAAAAAATCCACTTGCAATTAATGGGGATGTCTGTGCTGTATTTCTGTTACAGTTGCATTGGTTATGGAGATGATGTGTTTCATTCACACACATGCTTCATGAATGAAATATAAAAGAAAACTGACAGGTTCCTAAGTAAAGTGTTGGGACTGCTTTATATTTTCTCATAAGGAAAGGGCTTTGCTGTAGCTCCTCTAAGCAGCTCCTTCTGTCATCATCAGCTCTTGAATTCAGAGCACAGGGGCTGGGGATGAGAGCATTAATGACAGAGGTGAGAGCATCCATGTCATACAGAGGTTCAACTGGTATGAACAGAAGGAAGATGCAAGGCCCTTGGCACTCAGCTCGGCAGTGGCAGCAGCCAGCCCTCAGACAGAAGTCTCCAGGAATGACTATTACAGTGCATAAGTGCTAGGGAATTCAATTCAGCCAAAGGAAAGCACGTGCTACTCAGACAAAGAAAGAGAACTTGCTGCTATTACTTGATTATGTATATTTTAAGGGTGATACAAGTGTTAATGTCTTCCAGCATTTTTTTAATGTACCTATGCTTTTTAGTGGGACAAGCATTATTTGGTTATTGGGCAGAGCTCCTCTGTGCTATTGCAAAGCAATACAATATTAATGAGTATTATACACAGTTCTAAACCCTTCCCTCTCCCCCAAGGAAAAGAACAAGCAGATCTTTACCCCAGCTTTGGAGGAATGACACAGTAGCAAGGGTTGGAGGCACTGTTCAGGTTGAAGCCAAAGCTGTCTTTGAGTCAGAGTGACTGCACGAACCCACATGCTCAGCAATCATCTTGATTTTTTCAATTTTTTTTAAATTTTCAACACATTTTCAAAACATTCCAAGGTACGGTGGCCATCCCTATATCCAGGATTTTCCTACTTAGTGGTAAGCTCCTCACATACCTGAATTAGAAGGATCACCTTAGGGTTTCTCTTTATTCAATGGCACCGCTAAAAAGTGAAGTTGAAAAGAAGAACACTCCTAGAGAACTGAGGCTGAGATGGGTGGAAGCACTCTCTGGAAAGGCCTTTCTGTCCTCTAAAGGGAATCTAAAACAAGTACTCTGTCCCAGTGCCTAAATGAAGTGTCTGAACTTGATGGGATGGACTGGTATAAGTGTTTGAAAAGTGCCTCAGAAAGTTAAGAAGCAGGATGATGCACCAGACAGTGCACCTTGAAATACAGACACAGCTGACAATAAACCCACAGTGAAACCACAATCCCTGAAATCACTCTATCTGCTTTTCTTGCTCGAATGGTTTTGGAAAACATCTTTCTGCTTTGGAGCCAACTTATTAACCTGTTCAAAGTAAATAGACAGCACCTTATCTGGTGAGCTGGTCTCAGAGATGGGCTGCATTAACCCTTTCTGTACAGCTCTGTTCAATAAGTTACTGGAGGAAGGGCTGCCTCTGCCTGTGTACATACAGACATGCCCAAGCCTCTGTCATTACTGTGACACAAACAACAACAGAACTTTCCATTTCTGGTCGTTGTTAGATCATGGGTCAAGTCATGTAAAGAGCTTTTAGTGTGTGCTCAGAAGCCTTTTCTATACAGATGAGGTTTTCAGCAATTGATCCACACACTGTTAAAATCAAGAGCACATTGGCTCTCTGCCTGGAGCTTAATTGTTCCCATCACTGTTTTCTGGTGAATGCTTTCTGCAGGGTACATAGGAATTGTCAAGTAATTGTCTCTTAAGCTTTTGTGTGTGCAAAGAACGTACAATATGGAGACTATTACCCTCCTAGATTTACAAACTACTGCAGAAATAGGTATTCTGTAGTAATTTTTACTACATTCTAATTAAGGGCTATCTCTTCCATGGCTCATCTGACACATTGACATTGGGGAAATACCTTCACGTGCTTCAAACTGAAATCCTCACAATTTTCATTTTGCTTGCATTTTACAATTACCTGCAAACACTTCCAGACCTGACACAGTAAGGAAGTAAGAGAGACCATTTCTGCTCTGATTCAAATCCAATCTTAGCAAAGTTTAGACTGCCAGACACTGTGCTGTTCATGTTAGTGGTGAGGCAGAGAAGGGATGTTTCTTAGTTCAGCCTAGGCATATACTTCCATCCTTTGCAGCCTTTCTAGAAGAGGGAAACCTAGGTGCAGGCTGGAAGGGAACTACTCAGCAGTAAGATTCATGTATGGAACATTGCAGCTTGATATGCAATCTGTAGTGGTGCTCAGACAAGAACATCCTCCTGCTTACTCAGGTGCCCACCTCCTTCTCCTAACTCTACAAGTTGAATGCTGATGGTAATGTTGAATTCTCTAACTCTTGCAGCCCACAGGCCTAAAAAGTCTTTGCTTCAATATCTCTGTATGTGCAAAATATCCAGTCCCAGAGGTGATAGAGTGGAGGTTTGAAAAGAACAAGTTGAATGATCATTCAGAAGACCTAAATACAAAGGGGTAGATAAAGAGAGACACTTCTGAGACACACCTCCCTGCTGGCCTTTTCCTTGTCTGGCAGGAGGGAATTTGCTCCTGGCTTGTCTTAGCAACAACAAGTGGCACTGTGCTGTGTAGCAGCCCTCACACTGCAGTGTGGTCAGAAGACCTCAGTGGGAATACATGGCTTGGAAGAAGAAGAAAAATTACTCTTAGCAAAGACAAACAAGGAATTATTCTTAGCAAAGAATTCAGAGTACCTGGGTTTGGGCATGTGGAAAGCACTGGCCCTCTTACAGGGCCCTGTTTCTGAAGAATAACTGTCAGATTTCCTATTATCACTTGGAAAAAACCAGAATACCTCAGCAGATCTCAGCTGTAAAATAAAATACTGTCAGTCAAGCAGCTCTATTCGTAGCCAGAGCTCCTGCTGCTTAATCAAAAGGCATGCAGAGGCTTCTGGGAGAAGCCTGGAGTATTGGAGTCAGTCCCTAGGAAAAGCAGGAGTCAAACACAAGCATGTCCTACACATATCAGTGTAGCACAGAGCACAGTAATTCCCAAGAAGCAATGGATATTCATCTTCCACTTTGTGTCAGCCTTTTAATGTCTCACTACTGGAAGAGAAGGGAAAAAATATGGGCCTAATGCAAAAGCCTCTGGAGACAGGATGATTTCCACTGATTCCAGTGTTTAGCAGGTTGGGTTTAAGAGGGCAAGCTCGATATGCATTTGAAGACAAACAGAACGAGGTCTTCAGTGCAAGATGAGGGAATTCACTTTTAACTTACCAGTTACAGCAAGCTTTAAGAATGAAATTAGGCAAAACAGATGCCCCCTCACCAACAGTTCTTCCAAAGTCCAAATAACAAGCAGCACACAACTGAAGATAAGGTTTGAAAACAGTCCTAGACCAGAATATAGGTCGGGAGCTTCCCTGCTGGTGGCCATTGGACTGTGGCAGTCTGATGAGGGAACACAAATATTTGATGGCTTGGCAAGGGAAGGTGTAAATCTGTTTCACCACAGTGGCACAGATTTTCTAGGTGACTGCGTCTAATTCTTACTGCTCCCTAGTCCCTTCAATGAAAATGAAGTGTAATTACTCTTCTGATCGCTTCTTCTTTCCTCGACACCTCTTCCTTTGGCTATGACTGTAAATCCTCTCCTTTGGGCATGTAGCACTGTCTTTAAATGCTAACAGAATAATACAGCCAATGTAGAGTAAATGTGAGAGTCAAAGCTCAGATAATTCAGAGGAAACAATCCCACTGATGCTGGCTGGCTGTCAGGCCCAAACACAGTTATTAATGGAAACAGAAATGTTTTGTACTAGGTTTTAATTCTCTTCCTCTTCAGAATGGCTGCAACGAGACAGGAACTTTTCTGCAAGTTGCAAAGGATCTAACCCATCCCCGATAATCCCATGCTTTTCAAAACTGCCTACAAATAAAAGCGAGATCCAAAACTCTGTTCCTGCCAAACAGGCCACATCACTCACAGTGAAATGGCTTTCTAGTGGCGTGACCTGCAGGGATGTCTGATAAGCATGTGGTCTTTCTCCTGCCAGTTTGTTTTTAATCAGATCTGAACAATGGAAGCTGACAACGAAATCCCAGAGTCTCACCCAGAAAGTTCCTCAGCTTTTGGCTGGTCTTTTTGTTTGTCTGTTGTTCTCAGTGTACTCTGCAGTCTGCTGCCAGAGAGCTACGCTGGCTGCCAGGAAGCTGCAGACACCTCTTATTTGAGTGTACCTCTCTATGCTGTTTCCTCTGCAGTAAGTGTCTCAAGAGATCACTTCACTGCAGGAGATCCTGAGGTGCCTGGAGTGCTCCTCAAACCACAGGCCAGGAGGAGGCAAAGGAGAGCACGCATGGTTTCAGCTAGAGGTCAGGGAGGAGCATCCTCTACCTTTGCCACAGCCTTCTCATGCACCCAGGCAAGTCTCTCACTCTTGCTGTCAGTATGCAAGAGCTAATCCTTCTGGAGCCTTAGCTCACAGATTTTTCTAAGAAAATACGCTTTCCCTAAGGCATTTGAGTTCTTGAATTGCTCTGAAACTGTTTCTCAGTTCTGTCAACACATCTGTTGCTGACATCACCTTTAGAAAAATCCAGCTTTTAAGGTTAATGACAGCTGGGAAGACAAGAGGCACAGCCCTTCCTGCGTGTCTGCAGTCACAGTGTGCTTCAACATCCCTGGGAGCCTGGCTGTTACAGAGTCACAGAATGGGTCAGGCTGGAAGGAACCACAGTAGGTCACCTGGTCCCACCTCGCTGCTCAAGCAGGGTCATCCCAGAGCCCATGGCACAGGACTGTGTCCAGAAAGGTCTGGAATACCCCCAGTGAGGGAGGCTCTGCATCCCCTCTGGGCAATCTGTTCCAGGGAGCATCACTGCACAGGAAGAAGGTTCTTCCTTATGTTCAGGTGGAACTCCCTGTGCATCATTTTCTGCCCTTTGCCCCTTGTCCTACTGCCTAGCACCACTGAGAAGAGCCTGGTTCCATCTTCTTGGCACCCCCCTTCAGATGTTTATACACAATAATGAGGTTCTCTCTCAGGGCTCTCTTCTTGAGGCTGAACAGGCCCAACTTCCTCAACCTTTCCTCGTAAGAGAGATGCCCCAGTCCCCAAATGACCAGCATGTGCCACAGTCTGTGGTGCTGGGGTCTGAGCACTGGCCAGGTTCAGCTGGAGCAGACCACTTGTGCAGCCTACAAGCACACTGCCCACTCCAGATACATTGTACAGTTGTGCTGTGCTGGGCAGATCTGTGTTATGTTTTGCAGATTTGAGTGCAACAAAACCCAGAGCAATTTAAAAATCCGTGCCCTTCAGTTCAGCTCCTCGTGTAAGACAATGCTCCTACCAGGAGACGTGTCTGGAGTTCCTTGGAGGGAAAGCTGTGCTCTGCATCTTGTCCAGGACCTCGACACCACAGGAACCCCCTGCAGCTGGGCAGGGGACACTCCTCTCACGTGGCAGTGCAACACAAACTGATCGCACAGGGTCATTTTTCAAAGCCAAAACGTGCCAAGGAATTTTAATCATGGGTGCAGGTGAATTACCCACAGAAATGGCAGGAGCTGAAAGCCAAGAGTCTTTTCCACTGGAGACGCAGCAATGTGTTAGGGCAGTCTGGAAAAATATTTTTTCCAAGTCTATGATTTACCTTTCTGCTCAGGACTATTATACACATGGCTAAGACAGTACAGCCTTCTGGAAAAACAGAAATATGTTCTTTTCCATCTCCCTTTCATCAGGGAAGCTTTGTAGGCTATGCATGAACTATTGCAACCTGGGTTAGTTGCCTGAACAGTTAATCAAGCTTGCTTTATTTCTGGACCTATCTTCTGCTCTGCTATTCTCACCTAATGCCTAACTACTTTCAAGTTGCCCATAATGTTCATATTTAAGCTTAGAAACACTAATAAATACAGTAATAACCATATAATAACCATATAACCCATTTGGAGTCCTAGTTCTTTGAATTCCTTATTGAGGTGTTCTCCAGCAGCAGCTCTCCTGATCTTTCTGTTGCAAGCAGAGCTCTTTGGTCCAATAATAGTTTTCTTGATTTTACTATTTTTCATTTCATTAACTTGTAAGCAATGATGATTCTTCAAATGATTTTTTTTAGCCTGATTGAGCATGTATTAGTTGTAGTAATGTTAATAGCATTAATTATAGTACTTAATAATGCTGGCATCTATTTTGTTTAAGATAATTTTTCTTAATGCAAATATATATTCTGCTAGGTTTAGAGTCTAATTATATTTTATGAATCAAAGTCTGGAATTTGAAATTTAAATTTCAGCTATGAAGACCCTCAAATGACTGTGAGAATTCAAACGCTTATGTTGGTGGCAGTCAAAATTTAGCATGTATTGAAGAGATGTGTTATGTCAGCTGCATTAGGACAAAGAATTAGAAGTCATCATATGGCTCAATTTTTTCCAAATACATTTTTCCAAATAGCAACTTCTTAGGTGTTTAGAAATTTAATTTGCCAATTCAGTTTTAACTGGTATGTTGTAACTACGATGGGGAAGTTGAACTTTAGCCTTGGTTGCTTTGATTCAGGACAAGAATGGGAGTAAATAAACAGGGTTTGGTAAGTCTTTAACATTCCAAACATTTTTTAGAAGTTATTAGTGAGGGATGAACCTTACATCATGCTTTGGAAGTCACCAAACTGACAGTGCAATTATGAATAGGCTGAACATTTGAACAAAAGCCTTCATTTTCACACTTCACTGGCAAATGACTTGAAAAGAAATCCCCAGTTGTAATAGTATTCACCTAAATATTCTAAGTCTTTTGCTCAGGGTGCTAAGACTCAGGCCTTCAGCTCTGTAGCACAGCTAATTAGAAACTCACTGATCAAAGTTTCCTCAGCAAATGAGGGGCCCAACATGTTTAATTCAGAAGATCTCAGAATGATAAGCCTGAGAGATGTTTGCATGGGTTTCCAGCATATGCTTGAGTTCCTGGCAGACTGAAGATCTGATCTTTCCTGGACCTGTGCCTCTGTCCTGCAGCCTCAGATGGGACCTGTGTGGCACTTTCTGTGGAACTGCCGTGCCTGAGGCTGGGTTCACAGCCCTGAGCGAGTCTCCAGCATGGGTGTAGTACAGGACATGGTCCCAAACAGCTGTGAAACAAAGTATTCATGCTCTGAGCCCATGGAGATAATTCATTCAGGAAACACCTGATGAAGTTTAAAATGGTTTTAAACCCAATCTGAAAACTAAAGTTTTATATGAACCCAGACAGCCAATGCTTTGAACACATGCCAAAAAGGCAGCTGTCCTCTAGTGACTGTTCACCCAGGGTAGGATCTGCTGAATTCCCAAATCCTCAAGAGGAGTATTTTTCATTCCAGAAGAAAACTGCTCCCTCCCCCGGTGTAAAGGTTGTCTTGCCTTTCACCACCAACCTAATACCTCCAAGTTTCTGAAAACACTTTTTCAGCAATGAAAGGTGACAGTTTTAGCCTCAGCGAAAGGAGTCCTACATAAATAGAATCTGACCTACACAAATCTCATTTACTGGTGGTTTCTGAAACCTGTTCTGTTCACAGATAGATGATCTCTTTTTATCCTTCCTGTTCTGCCTACACCACTTTTCTGGTCCTTCAGAGATATATGAAAGCAAAGGCTACACTACAGCCTTGAAGGAGAGGATCACAGGCTTTTTATGTAATTTCTAGTTAGAACTGCTGTTGTGCTCAAGAAGAGATAATAGATGGGTAGGAGGAAGTTGAGGAGCTTGTTGACAGATTAAGCCAAATTGTAACTATGATGAATAATATTTCTGTATTAGCTCATCTTAAAGAGATTGATTGAAGCAAACAAATCAATGATTTTTTTTTTTTTTCTTTTTACTTACTGTTATTACAGTAGTGGTATTCCCTCCTATGCTACCAGGATGAGCCTGGGCAAAGTTCTAATAGGAAATTCCATCCACCAGGAGAAACATTACACCTCCGTAAGAGGTTGTTCTCATCTTCGACAGTAACTATCTCATACATTTTGTGTCAGAAATGGAAACACAATTTGAATTGCGGAGCTAATTAACCAGGGACAGAGTGCGTTCCCCATCAGCGCCGGCTGAGCGGCGTGCGGGCAGCACTGACCCCAATCGGGTGCAGAGCTGCCATGCAGGCATCGCCCAGCGCGGCTCCCGCCTGCCTTATGTAAGAGGTCACACACCAGCCGGCCTTTCCTGGCCTCCAATGCTGGTGTGACTGCCTGAACAAAGCGGCTGCTACTCTCTGTTGCGGTTCCATGGCGTGAGATCACAAACTGTCGAAGACAAGAAAAAGCCTGATCGCCTCAGTGCCGTGAGGCCGGCACTGTGCCGGCCGCTGGCCAGGCAGGAGGCGATGCACTTAAAGCGCCGGGAAACCGCGTGTGGTGCCGGGGTCAGGCATTAGCGGGGCCGGGGTCGCTGTCCCGCCCCACGCCTTCCCCCCGGCCCGAGCCCTTCCCGCTGTGTGCGGCGGGCGGCCGCGTTCCCCGGGCAGCCGCGGCGCTCGGAGCGGGCCGGGCCGGGCTGACGTCAGACGGGGCTGGCGCTGCCCGCGGGCGGAGCGGGGCCGGCGGC
>VZTJ01004211.1:1247250-1291044 GCA_013397795.1 Orthonyx spaldingii | reverse complement strand
ACGCGGCTCTCGGGCAGCCCAGCCCAGGCCAGGCCGCTGCCCGGCGGCGGCTGACGGGGACGGAGCGGAGCCGCCGCCGTGCCCTGGCGTGCCTTGCCCGCCCGGCGGGCCCGGGGGGCTGTGGTGGGGCTGCCCCGGTGCGAGAGCAGAGGTGGGAGCGAGCACCGCCCCGCTGCCGCACGGGCAGGGTGGGGACGGAGCTGCGGCCCCGCTGGCGCCGGGCGCTGGCTCGGAAAGCACAGACAGCTCACGGGGAAAGGGCCTGCGCGCAGCTGGGGCAGAGCCAGGAGCTCCAGGAATAGAAAACGTGCGTTGTTCAGAGCGGGAGGGGGCGGGTAGGGTTACAGTTCAACACCGAGCTTGCTGTGCTCTACCCGAAGTACTGAGAGTAAAGGAACCGCGAGGTGTCTGCGGGAGCTGCTCGTCACCGGGGGCTCAGCTCCGTAGCTGGGTCTGGTGTCTGAGCCCTTTCCATCTACACGGATTGCAGCATCGGCTCCACTGCTAGCTCAACTGCATTAATCAAAATTGCTATAGTGATTACAAGCTGCAGGGAGAAACACTTGATTTGTTTTAAAGTGTGTTTTTTCCAACCGGCCAAGTTGGTTTGAGAACAAGAAAGGGACTGTTGGATATTCCACATTATATTCTGTACAGAAAACCGCTGTTCCAGGGAGCAGAAAGGAATCGTCCCACTCCTTTGCTGCATTTACTCTTAACTCATGTTCAGCTTAGAGTGTTGCTGCTTTCAGACTTCAGCCACCAAAACACTTTTATTCAGATTCGTTATAAATTAATTTATCTTTGGTTAAGTTCCATTTTTCATGTTGGTGGCACTGGGTTAGTTTAACCAGCAAGTACTATTCAGATGCAGCTGATCATGCTAGGCTATCTTGTAGCTCTGCAAATACGCTTTTAAACATCATGTGGGTGGACTGTGAATACTGTATAGGACTTCAAATGAGCCCTTGTGCTTAAAAAGGACCAGAGAAGAATATCTAATTGTTTTTGCACCTCCTACTTCAAGTGCTGACAGATTGTTCTGTGTGATTCCTTGCTCCCTCTCCGGAGCTGAAGTTTTGGGCACTTAAACTCTGAATTGGGAGACGGTAGTTGTTGCCTCTGAGGTTACATGCAAGGTGCTGTACAGCTGCTGAAGCTCCATTTGCTCTGGTAGCCCTAGATAGCTCTGAGAAATTCTGAACGTGAGACTTTGTGAGCCGCTCTGTAGTCAGAGGCAGAACTCAGTTTGTCAAGAGAAGGTCTTCTTTGATTCTTCCCCTTTTTGTGTCTAAGTTAAATCTAATTATGCTCTTGTGTAACAGAGTAGGTTTAAAGGTAGCAACAACATTCCATGGCCTAGTCTAACACAGCAGAACTAAAGTTCATGCAAATTCTTTTTTGGCTTGTAGACTATGAAACAGCCTCTGAAAATAGTGCTTTCACCTTACTGGGCAAACTGGAAGACATGGAAACACCATTAGAGACACCCATATCTGTGAAAATGAAGAGCGAGTAGACTGTTTCCTTGTAAAGGAGAATCAAGGGAAGAGAAGTGTATGCTGGGGTGGTGGCAGAGTGAGGCTCAGCTCCTTTGCACTGCTTTGTTACTCTGGAAGAATAAATTTGCCTCTATTTCTGGAGCTTACTCTCTGTAGATGGGTGACAAGAGCATATTTAGACCCCAGAGCAGGACCAGGGACCACGATTAAAGCAGGACAGGAGTCTGACGCGCCGTTTCAGTGCACTCTCAGCTGAATGTTTGTTTTTCCAGTGAGCTGGTACAGAAGTCAAGAATAAGAGGTTTATCCTGGAGTTCAGACTTTACCTACAGGTGGTTCTCACCATCATATCTAAACCTGTGCTGGGTGTGGCACTCCTTAGATATGAAATGCTGATGGTTATAATCTTGTGTGCTACAGTATTGGCCCAATACTCTGAAGACGGCACAGCTACGAGTAATATCCATTAGATCAGGAAACAGATGGATGCTTACTAACTTTATATTTTACTAGAAGATTACAAAACTCTTCTTCTTCTCCCTTCTCCTCAGTTTTAAATGCATTCCTTGCCTGGGAGGAGTTCCTCTTGTCTATCAAATCTACTGTGCCACCTTTTGCCCCTTCACCCCCCTCTCTGCCCCCACTTGATGCTGCTACAAGTAGAATGTTATTTGTTAGGTTTCAGTATCTCTGTCTCATATGGGTTTACAGGCCCCACAAATAATTTCTAAAAAGCAGCCTTCTCAAGGGAGGCTTAAAATGCTTCTGTTCTTGCTTTTTTATTTCAATTGCACCCGAATAATGAAGTTTTTATAATCTCTTTTAAAACAATAATCAGAAAACTATTAGGCTATAACATAAAAACTCATTTTCCAATATATCCCATGCTTGATCTCTCTTTTCAGCATGCTCATAAACCAGAATGAAGTGGCCAAGTACTTAATGTCGTGTGTGATAACTTGAATTTAACACAGAGTCCTTGCCGTGCTATTTCAAGCTTCATTTAAAAGCTGAGGAGAACTGAGAATCTTACTTTATGGGCTTATCTTTTACTTATTTCAATTCTTCTTGGAGTGAGCTAGTGATGATTTGAAAGAAATACAAGTCATAAAATCAGCTTTCTCCTTCCTGTTTACAATGAAACTGTTTCAGCTTTTGTTTTGACTGGACTTTGAGCCAGTGAATGACAAACACAGAAAAGGAAGTACAGAAAGAGAGAAGAGAGATAGGTAGAAGTGAGGGTGCTTGGTAACTTGAGACTGCAGAATACAGGAAGTACACGTATGTAGAGAGAACAACTTTGCAAGGAACTGGTGGTGAGTCAGGAAGCAGTCATTCCAGTCTGTCTCTTCCCCATTTCCTAAGAGCAGTAGCTGTAAGGTCGTTGTTTTCCAGTTAAATATGAATCTGCTCTCTGATAGTCATGCTGGATCGCAACACTTGCACATTTGTTACCTCCTACAATCCCAGCTGTGCCTTCTGAGTATCATCAGCTGAGACCTACCCTGTCCCTCTGCAATGTGAGCTCGGTACATGCAGCTGTAACAGGGGATACTGAGATGCCTCTTTCTAATGTATTATTGTGAAATACTGAAAACTGCTTTTCTCCCCCCTCCCCCTTCCTCTTCTGCCCACTAGATTAAGCAACAATGGCATTTGTGAAGAGCGGATGGCTGCTCCGGCAAAGTAAGTCATGGGTCTTTCTCTTCCTTCTCTCCCTGCCCACCGTGACTTCTTCAGAAAACATCAGAGCAACTTAGTAGTTCTCATGTTTTCTTAAAACAAGCCTCTAGCTCTCTGGGTTGTTTTTGTTGTTTTTTTTTTTACTTTTTACTTTTAGGACATGTCACAAAATGACCTGTCATGACCGCATTCCCATGTGACCTTTGGGTACTCCAGTGGGAAACAGGATATACCATTTCTGAGATATCTGACTGGCATTCAGCTTCAGATGCTGCTCTGTCATTAGTGCTGTATAAGTGTGGACTTGGAAACTTTACCTGACACCTCAACTTAGTGTCTTTCAATTAGTCATGCTCTCTGCTTGTTCCTGCAGCAAGTTAGAACTCAAGCGTCAGGTCATGCACTTAAAATAAAACCAGTTTTGCTTTGAATCCTAGCTAAAATATGGTACCCAATTCTCTTAACATTCCCAGGTGGGGATGTTGTAATACAGGATTTTGCTTGGCACTTTGGAATGTTGTCAGGGCAACTGTGAAGGATTTCTTGGTTTATTTTTTATTAACTCTAGAACAGAAATATTTCCTGATATGTGCCCTCAAAAGTGACTGTCTGATTTTTAAGGCACTATTTTACGGCGCTGGAAGAAGAACTGGTTTGATCTGTGGTCTGATGGCCGCTTGATATTCTATGACGATCAAAATCGCCATGATATAGAAGATAAAATCCACATGCGAGTCCATTGCATCAACCTCAGAGTGGGGAATGAATGTCGAGGTAATAATGAAATCTTCAGGGTTTGTGTATCCAGAGATTCTATACAACTCCAGTGCCTGCCCAGCATACCATCTACAGCACTACTGCAGAAGTAAACATGTCCAGAAAGTGTGCAACTTCACTGTTCTTGAATTCCCCCCCCCCTTCCAAAAAAACTCAACCCCACCAACTCCTGAATTGCTTTAGAGATGCCCAGGGTGTGGTATCACCGTGTGACAGCTTAGGTTAGGGTGTGGTACTTTTAAAACCCCTGAGGACAGTGTACCATGCATGCAGGAGAATGGGATGTTCACAGCAGACTGTGTCTGATACAGAGCATTCCTGGTGTAACCATAGTGCTGGCTGGGCTGAGGGGCAGGGATAGAACTGGGAAAGCTCAGCAGGTGTTTTTCCTCAGTTCACTGCCAGCATTTGTTAGTGCTCCCCTTGGTGCTGACACAAGGGAAGGACACAAGTGCTGGAGAGTACTTATTGCTAAGTATGGGTTGGTTTTGCTGTAAGACACTTGCATTTCGTAGGAAAGGTGTTCAGAGCTGCTTACTTGGAGGACACCCTGGAGAGTAAGAACAGGTTATTTCCTTCTGTGGCTTGTTCTGATGCCATGGAAGGCCCTAGTTTTATTTTGTCCAGACTTGTATAAACTGACTCCCTTCTTGTACATGTGAGCCTGTAATTCTGTTTATAGGTACTTCATAACTCATCTCTGTTTTTCTCAATCAGATTTCCAGCCTCCAGAGGGGAAGCAGAGAGACTGTTTACTGCAGATTGTTTGCCGTGATGGGAAGACAGTCAACCTCTGTGCAGAGAGTGCAGATGACTGCCTGTAAGACAGCCAGAAGATAATGGTTTTGCTGCATCTCCCTCTTTATCTCTCTCCCTAGTTATTTTCCTCCCTTCTAACTTTCAGAGATACGTTTTAAGAAAGTTTTCACACAAATAAAAGCAGGTTTTCAGTGACAAAAACCCCCATAACTCTCCTAGAACTTGCCTAGCTCATGCAAACTAACTGCAAGTTAAATCACTGAAAACACTGAAGGGTGAGGAGGAGTAGAAGAATCTGATTAATATGATTAATGCAAGACTTGTTAAACAGATCTTTTTAAACTTTTGCCATTCTTCAGGAGTACTTGATGCAGCATAGCCCCAGGACATCCCATCAGCAAAAGGAAGGATAGTCCATTATTGTGAACTCTCAGCTGAGCTGGGCTGTGCAGAGTTAGATAACTTCCATCATCCCTGTTTGCCAAGGAGCGTGGTACATGCAGCACGCTCCCAGCCCCATGGCAGGGGAGGGTGAGCTGTACCAACCTCCTGGAAACTGCAATAGCAGCAAGGCCCCTGCTCTGATGAGCACAGATGAGCTGTTCAGGCTGGGGTGCATCTCTTCTATTACCTTATCCTAAGCATGACTGCATATTTCCTACCTGTTGTGCTTGCAGCAAGGACCTCCAAAACTGCATCCATTCCTCCTCATGTTCCTCCTCAATCTTTCTCAGCTCTGCAAAGAAAGTAATTATTTCTCAGTGTTGGTGTAACACCTTTGTGCATTCGAGTGTATCGTTAGGCTTTGACACATGCAGTATCTTAAACTCTGCTCCTGCAGTACCTCTAGTTGCTAACCTTGTTTGTTCCATTGACTTGAAAGAAAAAGGTGGCATTAATTTTTATCAGTGTTCCATTAACCAATGGGGTTTTTTGCAGGGCGTGGAAAATTGCTCTTCAGGACGCCAGAACAAACACGGTGAGTGTCCTGCCTAGACTTTACACTGGTAGAGAAGCAGCACATCAGTGTTACATGTGGGCCAGCAGTTTACTTCTGAAATCACATTCCATCCTTCTCTGCTAGAGAAGAACAGGGTCATGAGCATGATAGTAAGGCTTGTGGGTGGGGACAAGAACGATTCTCTGGATCACAGGCACATGTGATCCTAGCAGCCAAATCCAGGCAAATACGTGCTGTGTGGAAAATAATGATTTTAAGGAATGATTTCTCTGAGTGGAAATGAATGTTTGGAAAGCTGATCTGTGGGCACTGAGGCTATGGGCAACAAGCAAATCTGCAACCAGCAAAAATGAACTTTTCACTCCTAGTGTTTGTTGCCTCCCAGGTGGGTGCAGTGCTAAAGGAAGCTTACTACACAGCAGCTGTTTGTTAACGTAGATCCATCACACTGTGGGATGCTTCTTGGCAGAGCCATGGGAAGAGTGAGATGCTTGGAGGGAGTGCAGGCATGCTGAGGAGGAGTGTATTACCTCTGCATTGCCACGCTAGCTGTGGAGAGTATCAGGAATCGTAGAAGCCTCTTTGTGAGTCTTCTGTGTCTTTGAGCAGCCACTTGTGGGTATTGCTAATTTGCTCTTGCTCTAGACTGCCTTCCAGAGTACTCTGCACTGCTTGCTTTCCCTGGATGACTAGACTGAACCGACCCAAGGTGTTTCTGTTTCAGCTTTGTAGAAGCTTCTGTCAGTTTTTGATGGGTCACATTAACATTGCCACTGTACTGGGGCATCTGTCAGATGATATAACTTAGAATTGTGGATACCCAAAGCAAACATTGTCATGGCAAAACTACCCCAGACACGATTGCCTCTGACTGCAGCCATGCTACACTGCCTGTGGCCTTGAATGAGAAGTGAAAGATTTGTCCTCACGCAGAGGACACAACACTCATGGTCTGTCTGCTCTAGTTTTAGGGGCTTTATCTCGCCTGTGTGTGAGACAGTGGCTCATGGTTTCAGGAAATGGGAGCTGCTGTTTTCATGCCTCTGACACAGCTGCCAGCCTTGCTAGATGGCTCAGAACTTGGCAGTGCTGACCTTGGTCAGCCCAGGCAGACCCCTGCTACTCAAAGCAGAGCAGGTAGCCCTCTACACAAGTAGTTACATAAATTAACACTGTCCAAAGCTATTAAAGGTCTCCAACAAGGACTTGGACTAACTGGGTAAATGGGTTTGAGTCTGTAGGTGTGTCACACACTTTTCAAAAATTCCAAGCATCCAGCAGCGCCTCCTAACTTGACTGGAATAGCAGGGTGATCACCTTAGCTTTGAGAACGGTATCATTTACAGGTGTTTGCAGCCTTGTGCATTGCTTGTACAGAGATCCCTGTGGCAGGGCAGAACACATTCACTGCTGCGAGCAGATTGCTCAGGTGGTGGAAATACCACTTCATATAGTATTTTAACAGTGTTTCAAGCAATCCTTAGAATCTTCACCATGAGTTTTGACTTATAACCATACTATGTCCTCAAATGACATGATTTCTTCATTTCAAGTACAAGAGATAATAAAACATTTGCTTTTGAGTTATTAAAATGTTCCCTGGTGCATTAAAGAAAGGGAGCTGGCTTTTGCCTTGGGGAAGGGAATAAGAGCATCACTGTAGATTTCGGATACTAGGGACAAGACTACAAGGGTAGTGTAGAAATCTTAATTGTCTTTGAGAATTTATTCTAGATGGACTCAAATGTTACCACCTTTGCCTCAGGTACCACTTTTGGTTGGCTACTGCATTTGTTTCCTTTAACTGCTACTGCAGAACTTGGTGATACCACTCTAGGGTGCCAAGAAGCAGCCAGCTTAGTTGTGAAAATTTCTTTATCTGAAAAGAGAAGATGAACAAGAGGGTAATTTCCAACTCTGAGGCTATGGAATGAGAGAAGGAGTCAGTGTGCTTGCATGTACACATATGCAGGTCTGTGGCACACACCCAGGGAAAAAAATTTAAGGCTCCTTTCTGTGGTTTATCAGGTATTTGTATTCGCCCAGGTCTACTCTCCAGGTACTTTCTTTTTGCAGCCTTTACAAGGTACTCACTGCTTTCTTAACATGCAGCCTGGCTAAAGGTTACTTTTTCTTTGGGGTCATTAAGTTTTAATCCTTAGACTGCTCTAACTGGCTGTCTGTAGGAAAAGCTGCTAACTGCTCTCTCTCCATGGTGTTTAGGGCTATGTGGGATCTGATGTGATGTATGATGAGACAGCCATTTCCTCAGCCCCTCCTCCCTACACAGCTTATGCCACACCATCACCTGAGGTAAGAGCTGCAGCCAGGAAGCATTAACATGAGCGAGGCAGCAGGAGCAGCCTCCTCCAAGCACTCACCAAGTGCTACATTGTACTCCTATATCCAGCTTTAAAGCTTGTTCAGCAGGAGAAAGTAAGGCACTATCAATCTATTGCTGCTCTTATTTGAGAGGGATTTCCTTTGAAAGGGACCAGGCACATTTGGTTGGGAGGTGTGTAAAGGGGTGGTTGCTCAGTGAACTTGGAAAATAAAGCTTCTGAGAGGGCAGAATTTATTTGGCTGATCTTGAAATATCTTGGCTGTGCAGCTTCTACCATAAGGAGGTGTGACTACACTTTGATGTTGTGCAAGGACTGGAAGGGTGTAAGATCAGGAGTTTTAAAAATAGGCTGTAATGACTGGAGCCATCACTTTTAGCACATAAGGATTTTGTTGTACCAAGATACCAGAGCAACACAGTAACTCCAGGGCCTGGATACACAGTTGTTCTGCAGTGAAAGAGCAGCTTTGGGACCGAATCAGGATATATTGGGGATTTCTGGATGTGCTTAGTGATGTGCAGTAATATGTGAGGGGACAGTCTGGAGCAGTATTGCTTGTTGCACTACACGTGCCCTGCTCCAGCCCCTTGCTCTTGTTAAGACCTAACTGTGGTGCTGGAAGCTTCCTCTCTGCAGCCTCCTCTTTTGGAGAAAAAAATTACTTCTAAAATATACAACTATAGAGTCTTTGTCTTAAATCTGACATTTACTTGCAGCGTACCCTCTAGGAGGGTGAGTTGGGGATTTCTGGGATCAGCTGCTGCCTTCCTGGCACCTCTGAGCTCCCCAGAGAGCTGTTGGCATGAGGGCAGAGAGGAGAAGCTGCCAGGGCTGCTGTGGCTCTGCCTGATGATCCAGGCCTGCCTCTGCCACTGCCTATCCAGGAAAGGAAGAGAGTAAATGCTGCTTAGGAGTGCTTATTCTTTCAAGCAGCTGTTCTGAATTCATTCCAGGGAGCAGACTGGCTGTAGCAGTACAGACTGAATATGTTAGTGAAACTTTAACTACATTAGAAACGAAGGCAAATTGAACAGTGTGCTTAATTGGATCCATAGCAAAGTGCACTTGTGTAAGAGCCATTTTTAATTTCCCCAGGTTTATGGCTACGGCTACGATCAGTACAATGGTGCGTATCCCCCGGCAGGGCCTCAGATCTTCTATGCCTCCAACGGACAAGCTTATGCTGTTCCCTATCAGTATCCATACCAAGGTAATCATCAGTGTCACCACATCCTCCACCTTCTCACAGAAGCTGTTTGAGTCTGCCTTTCTGGCTTTAGCTCTGTTAATCACCATCCTTTAGCAGCCACCACTCCTGCACACAAAGAAAGAAACCTGACCTGTAACTGGAGCCAAGTCCACTCACCCTTTCACAATAAAGGGGGTGCAGTGAAATAGGTATTAAGGGATTTAACCTTCCCAATGTGATCTCAGCATAGTTACATTGCTTTATAAACTCTTTGAAGCACACTGAACTCTGTGACAGCAGCATGTTTTCTAAGGAAAGGTACAAGAGCCAGAAGAAGATGTGATTTTGTGATTCAGTACTCCATGTTGGGCATTGATGGAGCTTTTCACTCAGCTGCTGTTCTTATTCCTAGTTTAATTACTTAAATGCAAGTTTCAAAGGTAAATCGACTTCCAGAATGAGGCTGTAGCTGGTTCCTTCCCCATGTGCTGGAATTGCTGTAAGGCAGCATTTCAGCCATGTAAAATCTTCTGTTGCTCTGTTCAGGTTTGTTTAGCTTTCAATCTCAAAAACAGGAAGCAAAGAGTAAAATTGTAGCGTGACTTTTAATCAGTCACCTTAATTTAGGGTTAGTTTTGCAGTCCTACAGAACTGGGTCTTTAGAGTTGTATGGGTAATAAAAACAAGAAAATGAATTGTTTATGATCTGACTGCAAACAAGAATCTGTACTGAGAATTTTTTTTTCAGTTTTGAGGGAGATTTTGTTTTCCATTTGACATTTTTCATGTTATTTCGTCTTTTCCATTTTTTTTACAAGGGAGGTGCATCAGCCTTTAAAGCTTTTAAAGTTTTCTTCATCTAAGTTACTGAAGTCCTAAGATACAGATGATATATATGCAAACACAGAGGAAGGTGTGTTCTGTTGGTTCTGAGCAGCTGAAAAGCAGCAGCTTATTGGAAGTCCCAAGAACTGTTTTCAAAAACTTCCAGCAGGCCTTGGAAATCAAGCAAACCCATATGATAACAATGCAGCAATCAAACAGTAACTCCTGTGAGCAGTTTGCAAGTCCAGTGTGTTAAGGTGCTGTTACTGGTTGGGCACAGTCACCAAGGCTCAATGCTTTCCTTCACCAGGGTCACTGCAACTAAACCTTGGGGTTCAGGTTCACCCCAGCAACTCCCTTAACCCCTGGACTTTCAGCTCCATTGGTTGTTCTCTGCAGACATAATCCTTCTCAGCAGGGAGAGTCACACATTGTTCAGTGTCAGTGAAAGCCTTTTCTAGTTGTATTTAGTTGGATTACTTAAGAATCTGTTACAAAACACCATTGTGGGATTTTCAAGAATATTTAATCTTCCTGAAATGTCTGGAAGGGAAAACAGTACTGTTGCATTTACTTTGTAGGTAGGAGCTAAGTCAGAAAACATGACAGGTGAAGCTTGTACAAGTCTGTGACAGAGCAAGGGTCAATTGGTGGCTTCTTGAGTCTAAGGTTAATTTCTTACTACTGGCCAGTTTTCATCTGGACAGAAATGTAGCAGCTGTCACCACCCCACAGATCAGTCCAGCATGTGAAGGCTGAATTGCAGTAGGCAGTTAATGTAAATAAGTGATGCACAGTTTCACACAAATTACGGGCTTGAGACCTGCCAAAGATTTTCTCTTGGGAGAGGGGGTAAGGGGGAGGAACTAAACTATTTGTCTTAACTTCAAGACTGAATCCATTTTTAGACCCATTTCTTGCATTAAATCCACAAAGTGTTTCATAGAATGATACAAATAATTCATAGGTTCTTTGCAGAACAGTGTTCACTTTTACATTTGTGAAGAGTTTTCCTCACAGGTATTAAGCTGTTAGAAGGCTAGAGGTGTTGCTAGGCCCTTGGATTTAATTAATATGGAGGCTGAATCCAAAGCAGAAATGTATTCTACCTTGTGGCTGACAGAATCTTAGTATTCAGTTGAAGGAAGAAGGTGAAAGGATGGGCCTGGTTTGAAATTGCAGTGTATGGTATTAAGATACACATTTCTTCTGCCCTCCTCCCAACAACTTCTTATTTCCTAGGACCTTACGGCCAACCCCCTGCAAACCACGTCATCATCCGAGAGCGTTACCGTGACAGTGATGGAGATCTTGCACTGGGCATGCTGGCTGGAGCAGCAACTGGAATGGCTCTGGGATCATTATTTTGGGTCTTCTAGATTACCCTTTCCTTATCTCTGTAGTTCCAAACCCCTTTATTGTGTGCAATAATATGTTGTTTACTGTTAAACTTTGAAAAATGCAATAGTTATTTTTCAGTAGTGACATCTTAATAACTGATTCTTAACTGTCTTAATGAGAGTTTAAAGGCACTGTTTAGTTAAGTGGTTGGAGATGGCATGTGCTGCTCTTGAATTC
Source organism: Orthonyx spaldingii (assembly GCA_013397795.1). Lineage (NCBI taxonomy): Eukaryota > Metazoa > Chordata > Aves > Passeriformes > Orthonychidae > Orthonyx > Orthonyx spaldingii. The sequence goes on along the minus strand of VZTJ01004211.1, from coordinate 1,279,425 downwards.
TGGTCTGATGTTCAGAATTAGAAGGATCAATACGAGCACCAGTGTCATGTGGTAGCAGTCACCTGCTTTATGAACAGGCTGTTATTGTAAACACCATAGGAAAAAAAAAATTTTTTTTTGGGAGAGGAGTCAAAGATCTAGTTCAAATAAGAGGTTAACAGGAGTCCTGCATTAGTATACACATACTGCTGGCTTTTAAACATTCCCTGGAAAAACATATAGCTCAGCAGAAATTCCTTAGACAGTCTGCCATTCTTCAGGGGTTTTTTTGTCTTCAGACTTGCCTGCAGATGGTAGTGTGTTTTCTGAGGTGGGGTGCTATATCTGCCTCTCACACCATCCAGGTGAAGTTGTCTTTGAGAATGTATGAGCAAACCACTAAGAAGAGGCAGCACTCCTCAATTCTTTTATTCTCCCAGAAATGTGAATATCCAGTGGCAAGGAAGACCAGTGTTTGTTGTTCTAGCTCCCTCTTTCTCCTCAATGACTCTTTTCTGGTCAGGTGGAAGCAATGGATCTTTAGCTTTGCAGATTTCTGCAGAACAGCAGCCTCAGACTCTGCACCAGCTGCAGTGTTGAGGCCATTTTCCAGTGTCTCTGCGCGTGACTGCTGTCGCTCTGCAGAGTCTGCAGGAGCAGAACCAACCTGAACAGCCCTGCTCTGTTGGGCCCACCAGCCCCTCTGCAGGCAGGAACAGTCAGGAGGGGAGAGACGAGCAACACAAGCAGACCTTGCACACAGGCACATCAGCTGCCTTGGCAGGGCTAGGGTAGGATGCCTGCCTCAGCCACCAAGGTTTGCTGAAGCAGGTTCCTTATTTGCAACTAATTTTGAGCACAGCTGAGCCTGAGTTTGTTGGATGCACATTTCCCCCTCACATTCAGCAGGTCTCCTCTTCCCTCCATGACTTGTTGAGGAAAACACTCCATGGAAGCTGGCTGGCTTTGCCTGTATGCATGGTTCCTACACACAGTGTGCTGTGGACTGTCCCCTGGAGTGCAGCTCGTTTTGTGTGTTACATGGCCTGTTACAATCCATGCTGAGCTGTGCTTGGCAGGGGAAAGAAAGCTCTGAAGAAATGTATGGGCTTTCTTATTCAGGTAAATGAGGCAGGGTGCCTAGGTTGAGTTCTTATAGTAAGAGGACTTATTTTTATACTTCCACTCTTAGCTTCCTGTATTCACATACTGTTTTAATGTTAAGTCTTACTTATGCTTCCATTCAGAAGAAGGTTAATTTCCTTATGGTTCACAGGGTTTCATGCCAGAAAAGATTAAAATAGATGAGAACTTGCAGCCATATAAATTTAGCTGAAGTTGCAGTCTTCTTCATCCTAAAACTCTCTTGGCTATATCCTACTTATTTAAGCAGTAGAGGTCCTGGACAAGAGTTTGGGTGGCAGACAGGGGAAGCGCTAGGCTTTCACAGCCCTTAGGACAGACTAAACCAATTGGAGTCACTGGAAGTAGACAGACAGATGTAATCATGGCTGCTTTGCTAAGAGTGGGCCCTACTCCAGGGAAGGTGAACTGCTTTCAGGAGGCTGGTTCTGAGCTGTACACCAATGTGCACGCATGTCCTTCCACAGTTTAACACAAGCTGCACGTGTTCTGCCAGTCAGATGTGCTGAAAGGACATCCTGGAAGTGCAAAAGAGGACTAAAGTGAAAGTTTCCTATTGCTAGTCCAAACCAAAAGAAATTGCAGTACAGTGCTGAAGTTTAGAGACCTGGTAGCCTTGAGGTCAGAAAGGGATGGAATGTCAGTGAACAAACATGTCTGCCCTTCTAAAAAGCCCTTCAGGAGAGGAGGTTGCTTACAGGTCTGCACTGCTGTTTGGTTTGTGCTTCGCAATAGCGAGTTCTGCAGAATGCCTCCATCTCCTCTTCTTCCTCTGTGATTCTTAACTTGTAAGGAGTAGGGGAGAATAAAACAATTGGGCAACGTATGATTTTTAAAAATTTCATAATGATTGGGAAAGGATAACACGAAGTGGATCAGCTGGGTTTTTTGTTTTGGTTTGGGCTTTTTTTTCCAGAAGAACTGTTAGTCACAGCGGGGGAACATGTCTTTTGTGTTTTCAGGAGATAACTCTGTCTAGGTCCCTGGTTTCTTCAACTGGAGTATATAAAATAAAGACTTGATTGCAAAACATTCCTGAGTTGAACTTCAAAAGAAATTATCTTTTTAAAAGTTCAAATGTAAGTAATTCTCCGTTATGAAAATAACCTTACCCTTCTCAATGGAAAAACGCACTAAAAATTGAAGCCAAAGATTCTAGGTTCAGCTTGGAAACAATAGGCTGCTTTTATACAAAAATCGTGAACTACTTTTCTGTCTCAGAAGCATAGGCATTTAGAGGCCAGAAAGAAAATGTACAAAACTGTGCTAGAGCATAAAAGCAAGAGCACAGTTACCTCACTGCAGGTGCTTGTAGCCTTTCTGATCTCACTGCAGAGACACAAGTGGCAGCATCCTGGTGCACAAAGCAGCAGCATGGGGATTGCCACCTGAACTCACTGGTTGTTGAAGCTCAGCTTTGCTTCCTGAAGATATGCCCGTGTCTCTTGTTGCTCAGGAACAGAGTGGAGCTTTGGTCAGATCCCCAGTAATGTCTGACTGGATACACAGTCGTGACTTAATAGCCTTTCTCTGCCCAGCTCTGCACTTGGTGTGGATGCAGTTGCTGTGGATGCTGCTGTGAGCTGAAGGAGATGGGATTTGGGGCTTGGAGGGACTGCCATGCCAGGTTCTGCAGACCAGAGATACCACAGTGATGGGATCAGGCAGCAGGTGTGGCAAGATGATTTTCAAAGCAGATGGAAATGATAATTTATTTCTGAATGGTGCTATTCATGGCTGTAATTCCACTAATATCTGCATAGTACCCAAGCACACACTTTCCTGCTTTAGGCCCAATACTTGAGCCCCCCTAAAGCTATGGGAGGTTCACAGGTAGCACAGTGCTACTGTTTTTGTGCAGTGTCCACTGTCAGGTAAGGATAAATCTGTTGTATAGCAGTGACAGTCTGTTCAGGATTCAGTGTCAGTGCTTATGGAGGTCACAAATCTACGTATTCATCTGGGACTGGTTACTTTTGGGCTCTCAGTTACAAGCAGCTGAAGCTTCCCCAGAGTGTGGTGGGAATGCTCAGCCTTCTGATAAGTCTGACCACATTAAAGAGGTGAACCAGGGCCCCCTCCACATTCTTAGTTACATCTGAAATGTGGCTGTAGGCTTCTTTTGCATGAATTTGGGGGAGATCCAGTCTCTTCTAGTAAGTGGGTAAAGGCTTATGGACCAGGGAGGAGGGGTGGGAAGTGTCTGTGTACAGAAACCTGCACTGACTTCCAGCAGAGTCACATCCTCCCCAGTGCCGAAGCACATTCCAGGCAGTGTCGAGATGGAGCTGCCCTGCACGTCGTCCAACACTGGCTTACTTTTGTTTGCTCTTCAGTGAAGATTCAGTAGGTGATGGAACCAGCTACTCAAGTGGAGTAGAGGAGAAGATTCACACCCATGTTCCTCAGATGTGTTTGTGCTTTTCCTCCTCAGCATAAGACCAAGATATGTGTAAGTCACGGAGGGTAGCATGCAACAAAGGTTTCCCCTCCAGAATCTTTATGTTCTTGTGCACTCCCTATCTTTACTGCAGCTTTTACTGTATGTCCTCATTCTCATTATTGATTTATAGCAAAATAACCATAGCAATAAAATACATATTTAGTGTAACTGTTTTGTCTCGACATGTTTACTAGCCTTTATTCAACACTTCTCATTTACGTGGACTGTAGACAGCTCAGGCTGACATACCTTGGGCATCTCAGTTACTGTTTAACAAGTGTGATGTAAAGTCTGTGAAATCAGCAAAGTAACTCCACTCTATCACCACTATACCAAGATTAGAATTAAGACCTATTTCTTTCTAATGGAGTTGAAGGCTTTGACTCAGAAGTGCTTAATCTTGGATATATGCAACGCTGATCCAGATTTACCATTTGACATTGTGTTATCAACAGATTTGTACTGTTTAGTGTTACACTAAGCTGCTTGGAGCACAGATGTTGCTCTGGGCAAAATGCTACTGGTTGCTGTATTGGTATTTCCTGTTTATGAATTGCTTCAGAGCAGTTGGGTACAATCAATAAATTTGCTTTGACAGAGACACTAAATGACCACAACTAGCTCTGCCTCCCAAAGGCAGACAATCTTGCATGTTTGCAGGGAATTAAACTTCTAGTCAGAAGGACCACAGTACATTTTGTAAAACAGTATGCCTGCTTTATGTACATTTTGTTTATACTGCTGTGGGGTGGTGGGGTTTTTAGCCTCTAAACTGGGGAAGGGATGAAAACACAACTGCTATTTCAACCCATCAGAGTATGCACTGCTTTTCTCCACAGCATGCTATGTTGACTGTGTTTATTTTGTCAGTCATCAGTTCCATATGATGGATTCACTAGGCTAAGCAGCACATCATGTATACTTAACCCTACCCACCCGAGACAAATTTTACTGAAATTCTGCACCTGATTAAGTTAGGGACCTAGATTTGCTGTGCAAGGCTTAGCAGCTCCACACCTTCCAGAGCTTCCAACAGTTTAGAGAATGGGCTTTGCCTCTGTTCCTGCATTCCCTCCTCCTGCTGCATTCCCTGTCCTCTTTGTGGTTGCAAAATGCAACTGCCATAATTGGCTTGGGTTGTATTCCTAAAAGTACCTTTCTTTGTCCCTGTCTTCTGTTACAGTTCTACTGCAGTGCATTGCAGTGAACTCAATGTTCCCTCTATTTCAGCAGAGCTGAAAGGGTCCCCCCACCCCGTGTGCTGTGAGCAGTCACTAACCACAAACCAGAGCTGGTCCCAGCTGGCTGGCACAGACCCTCTTGTTTGAAGCCTCCTGAGTACCACAGAGCACCTCATTGGGTTTCAGAGTTTTTGAGGCATCTCTGAAAGGCTCCAGGACTCACAGGGCAGATAAAAAGTCCAGTGTACCTGCATTACTAATTTCAAGTTTAAGAGCCATGTGATGATTTTTAAGGTGCAGGTTGGGAAAGTTTCAGACCAACAATGTTGAGCTTAACCTGACTGACTATGGTGGATGCAATACTGATAACCACCCAATCCTCCATGTACTTTATGTACCAAAATTAGCCACGCATTTTGCAAAATGTGACAGGTAAAGTCAAAATGAGTGACCCCTGACAAGCCCCCTGGGCTTTCTGGGGCCAGGTGCATGGGGGCTGAGGTAGGCTTACCCCAAGCAGCAGCTGCATCTCCTGCCATCCATCAGCTGTGCTCCTGGGTGCCCCCAGGTTTTGAGGCCAGCAGAACGTCCTGTAACTGAGTCTATGCTTCGTGAACTCATGGATGACATCAAGCTGGTTGGGACTGCTGATCTGCTGGAGGGCAGGAAAGCTCTGCGGAGGGGTCTGGACAGGCTGGATCCATGGACCGAGGCCAGTTGTGTGAGGTTGAACAAGGTGAAGTGCCGGGTCCCACAGTTGGGTCACAATTATCCCCTGCAGCACTCCAGGCTGGGGAAAGAGTGGCTGGAAAGTGGCCTAGAAGAAAATGCTCTGGCGGTGCTGGTCAGCAGTGGCTGAGCACGAGCCCAGGTGTGCCCAGGTGGCACGTGGCCTGTGCCAGCAATGGTGTGGCCAGCAGGACCAGGGCAGTGATTGTCCCCCTGTGCTGAGCAGTGGTGAGGACACACCTCAAGTGCTGTGTCCAGTTCTGAATTCAGGAAAGACATAGAGGTGTTGGAGTAAGTCCAGAGAGGGGAATGGAGCTGGGGAAGGGTCTGGAGCACAAATCCTTGCAGGAGCGGCTGAGGGAGCTGGGGGTGTTTAGCCCGGGGAAAAGGAGGCTCAGGGGGCCCTTACGGCTCTGCACAACTCCCTGACAGGAGGCTGTAGCCAGGTGGGGGTCAGCTCTGCTCTCGGGGAACAAGGGACAGGATGAGAGAACATCGCTTTACGCTGTGCTGGAGGTTCAGCTTGGACATTAGGAGGAAATTTCTTTCCAGTAGCGGTGATTAGGCATTGGAACGGGCTTCCCGTGCCCGGCCCCGGCGGTGCGTGAGGCCGCAGCGCTGTGTCCGGCCCCGCTCCCCTCACGCCCGTAGATGGCGCCGCGGCCCCGCGATGGCGGCGCTGGGCCCGCCCGGCCCCGCGCTGAGCGAGGCCCCGGCAGCGGCAGCGGCAGCACAACCCGCGGGGCTGCGCGGTGCCGGCGGCATTTCCAAGCCGCACGCTGATCAAAAGCAGTTTTTCGTGAGAATGCTCAGGGACACGAGTGTAATGAAAGGCATTTCCATGCCGAATTTCCATGCTCAAATCCCCTAGCCGCTTCAGCTGAAGAGCTGTTTATGATAAAGGCGCGGGGTTTTTCTCTTGCTGGGAGGGGTATTTTGGCTCTCCCAGCGGATGACGGGGCTTTGCCGGAGCCGGGTCCGAGCCCTGGGCAGCCGCACGCTCGGAGCAGCCCCGAACAGGAGCAGTGGTGTGTGTGGCGCTGGGAAGGTGCTGCAGGGGTTGCACAGCCTGGCAGGGGCTGCTGGCAGAGCGCAGGAGGTGAAGGAACGCTGGCGATCGGGGATCTGGCTTTCCCCACATCTCCGCTTTAACGCGGCAAGATGGGCTGCGAGCCCTGGCCTGGGATTAGGATGCTCTGGGTCAGTTTTCCCAGCTCTGTCACAGGCAGTTTGCACGATGTTGGGAAGAGCCACTTCGCATTGTCGCATCTCACTTCTCACTCTCCCGAAACAGAGACAGTGATGCAAAAGGAACAGACAAGTTCATGAAAAGCTGTAAGCTGTTCCACTCTGTGCATGTACTGAGGACACAGGGATATCAGCCTGGCCTGACGTTTTCAGAGGCCTTCGATACGATCATAAAGAACAACAATTAACAGTGTTTAAATAAGAAACAGCCTAGAATACAGAGGGCAAGGGCTGGCAATTCAAGAACAGCATCGTGTTTCTTTACACACAGAATATATGATGTGAGGGCTGGAAGATATTTTAACCCTTCCTTATCCAAAGCAGACTCAGTTCCACCACCTTGCAACACGTGCAGCAAACCCAGAAGCCCAAGCCCCAGGATGGCCCATGGTCCACAACCTCCACCTGATGCAGGTGGACAAGGCCAGCAAGACTGAGCATTATTCCCAAGCGGGGAAGGAAAAGGAAAGAAACAGAATTGTCTTTGGACAGGTATTTTTAAAAGGAAACGTTAAATTTCAATGCCTGTTTCAATCTCACTTTAGCTATGTAGACAGGAAGGATCAATTTAGAAACTGCCTACCTTCAATTCACAGCAACATAAGCAACATCAGCATTTCACTTATGTTGCCATCTTTCAAACCACTGCCGAGCTCAGCAGATGGAAATGCAACTGCGTTGTGCACATCAGACCATGCATGACTCTGAGTACATTAATTGATTGTCTGGAACTCGAGTCTTTACAATACTTTTTATGTGCTTTGCAATGACTGGCTGACAAAGAAGGGGAAAAGAGAGAGACAATTGTTCTTTAACTACCCTGAAAAATACCAAGGTCACCATTTCACTACCTGAAATTTCTCCTGATGTGCAAGTTCAGTATAATGCCATGGGATGGTATGTGGCTTGTTCTGAGTCTGCACACGAAGGCTGATAATCAGAGGCCTGAAGAAGACACATCTGGGAAGAAATCCCTCCCACCAGCATAGGATTGTTTGTCTAGATCTAGAACAAATCCTAGTCCTGATTTCTCAATCAGCTGCTCAGCATCACAAACCACTTTCAATTTCTGTGTGCCTCAGTTTGCAAATGTGACTTAGCCATCTCCCAGTGGCAAGAAAGTTTCTATTCCCAGGAACATGATGTGCATATGGTCTTCCTGTATTTCCACATTCTGGCCCTTTTTGCATCTTCCTCATTAAATCTAGGTAATGTTTTCAATCTCAGATTTGGATGGCTGAGAAATAATCAGGAAAAGAATGCTGGCTTCCTATGCTCCTCCATGATTGTACTGAGGGATGTTCAATCACCCCAGCAGCATTATTTTTTCTCAAAACTTTCTCTAAAGATTATTCACAAAGTTCACACCATAGCATCCTGCTGAGTTAAGAAAGCAAAATTGTACACGTACAGGCCAGAACAATCCCCTTGAGTCAATCAATACCTATATTTCTGACTGTTTTAAAACCAATTGTTTCAGATGTCACTATTCCAAACCAGGTTTTGTCCTGATCAATATCTCTGACAGCTGTTCAGATAACCTACCAGTGGAACTAATTGCTGATAAAGCTATGCACCTATGCTCAGTCAGGCTAGGACGTGTTTTCCTTATGCAATTCCAATAGAAAACCTCACATGAATTCAACCCATGCATGCAAAGCACAGCTACTTTCTGGGATGGGCATATTTCAATTTAGCAGAAAAATAATTTTTTGGTGCGTTGTTTGTCCTCACCACAAAAACAAAATCTGGAAATATTTCCATTATTTCACTCTGTATGCTAAATTGTAGGCATGGAAATAACTACATTGACTTGAGTGGTGTGTACCATACATCTTGAAATGCTTGTGTTGTTGGATAGGACAAGAGCCTTCTAAAAACACAAAGCTCCCAAAATACATTAGTCACTTGTGGGGGAAGTGGGAGGAACCCTCCAAAGTGCTGGATTTGTCAATACATGGTGCAAAAGAGGCCAAAATCTAAACCAGTATAAATAAGCAGAACACTAATGAATCCACATGCCAGCCCGCTCCTTGGTTTTACAGCTGATGAAGGCTCCTAAGGATCCGTTTTAAGTTAAGGAAATGTCCGTGCCATTAACAAACCACTCTGCTTCTCCCTTCATCAGAAGTATTACCAAATGCTTCAGAAGCGACCCAATCCCGTGTTTTGCAGAGGCATCAGTATACTCCTGCATGCACAGAATCACTCACAGATGCTGCAGCACACTTCACCATATTTTAGTGGCACAGGGGGAAAGTAAGAAGTTCAGAGCTGTGGTAGATTGGCTCTGTTAGACACTGTGGGCAGGAAGGAGAGATTTTGGTTTTGCTCATATCCCAGTAAACCTGAGTAAATGGGACATAGTGAAGCAATTCCAGGGAAGGGAAGTGTCCTGTCCCTGCACTGAACCAACTGTGAGGTTCCAAATATTGCTGGTATAAGCACTTGCAAGAGCATTTTGGTTGAGATCTCGCTGCTGATGAAAGCCTACTTTGTTTACTAAAACTGACTACGTTAATATTCAGACCAGAGCAGATCAGCTTTTCTGGGGGTAGTTCTCAAAGCACAGCTCTCGTGAGCACCTCACCTGGATTTCCAAGCAGGAGCTTGCACTCTTCTGCTGAGCATTTACAGTGAATACAGCGATTTCTTTCCTCTTCCCACACTCCAAAACTGGAAACGCCACTCTTCAGTACAAAGCAGACAAAGATGCGATTTTAATGCACCTATGTGAAACAGCAGAGCACTGCAAGCTGCCAGGGACTACAGCCAGCACCTCAGAAGAGGGAACACTTTTAATCTTCTAGCAGGGTCAGTATTAATCAGATTGCTGTTTGTATAAAATAGTTCATTTCCCACCCTGAATAAAACAGAGGCAGGAGCAGCCCCAAAGTTTGGTGGAGCACATGCCCAAGTGAGGAATGACACAGGTGAGCGTGTTCAGGGAAACCAGATACTGTCCACAAGCTCTACAAGTGTGGCTCAAGTGCTGGCTTAAGCACCCAACACATGCACCTTACTGTCATGAATCTACCAAATGTATTAATTAGTTTGAAACTTTTTTGCATCCCACTCTCTGCAGAGGTTCTCTTTTCTACCTATCCGATATGAAAATTCAAGTAGTTGGGTTAATACTGCAGCAATTTCTGTATCTGAAGTTAAACCTGTAATTCATGTAGAAAATAATAATAATAATAACAACCATAATTTTAAGCACCGTGGATATCTTTCTCTAGAAGTGCCTTAGTATTTGCTCCCTTCATGATACTGAACCAGCTGTCTGCATCCACAATTTGGTCCTATTTCTGTGACATCTGAGTCTTACACTAACATATGAACAGGACACCAAGTGCTTTACTTTGCACAGAAGTGACTGCATTGGTATGCTACCACAGTCTGCAAAACTGCAATTACATCAGCCTTTAAAATCGAGAACAACACTTTACATTAAGTGATACCAATTACAGAGTAAGTACCTGATGCTAAGAAAAGTGACTGTTATATTTATGTGCTTATATAACTAACTGATTGAGTGAGCTCTTGCCCTTTGCTTATCTGTTGGGTTCTTATCATTTCAGAAAATGAGAATCTACCTCCATGGGCGATCTCATAAGCCAGGAAATGCAGATTTTAAAGTCAGATTGTTGATAGGCCTCTTGGGATAAGAGCAGAGCATGGCTCTGTTGTTATGCTAAAGACAGTGCTCAAACTGCTGTGCCTGCACTGAACCCCTTTTCAGGGAATCACTGAAGGGCTGAGGTTCAAAGGCACCTCTGGACATGATCTGGTCCAATGCCCTGCTCAAAGCAGGGTCAAATAGAGCAGGTTCCTCAGGACTGTGGCCAGTCAGGTTTTGAATATTTGAAGATGAAGACCCTACAACCTCTCCAGGCAATCCTACTTCAGGATTTAATCATCCTCACAGTAAGAGAGCTCTGTCTGTGTTTAAAGAGCTCCTAAAATCAGCAACACAAGCACCTTTGCTGTGCCACCACCCTGGAGAAGCTGCCTGAGCTACTGTGTTGTGTCAGTGACAGTGGCACTTGTAAGTGAAGATGGCCTTTCCCAGTGCAGGGGAATTACAGCCCCAGCACAGACCGAGCTGTTTGTAACCCCGGGCCTGTTTTACTCTGTGCAGTAAATGGAAACAAATGGCTTCCAGAGACGAGTAATGCATTCTGGCAATATTTCAGACCAGTGGTAGTTCAGCACAGCTATAAAGGCCTCCAGACTATACAGAGTTCTCAGATTTTAAGTACTGGTGGTCCACTATCAAACCACCAGAGCTTCAACCCATCCCTCCTTCCGAAAGATACTGCAGGAGCTGGATTACTCTCTTGCAGCAGGGATTGACGCAGTACAGAAGCAATTAATGTTATAAAAGCTTGTTAGGTATAGCTAGAGGGTGGGGACCTTAAAATGCCCCTCTGATTAACCTATACCAGCTCAGGGCCACTTTCCCAGGCCCTGCTCCATCACAGGAGCACGACAACCAACAGCAGCCACTCCCTGCCCTCAGCTCTGCTACGAGACAAATCCTGTTTGTTCTGCAGTTCTTTATGACCACTGAGTATATGACTTTGGTACTGAAGTTTTGATTCCTTTTTTTTTCTGAAGATTATTTGAAGCAGAAAGATGGTTCAAAGAAAGAGAAACAGAAGCTTATGTGCTGTGTTGGTGGCATGCCCAGAGTTGGGATATTCCTCTGCAGAGGCCAGCCAGTGTTTGTGTTATTGTCAGCAAGCTTTCTGCAAATTGCTGTGCAGCTACTGGAAGTCACAAGGCACTTGAAGCACCAGGAGCAGCTTGGTGTTCAGGTCTGTGACCATGGTTATGCCAGTTCTCTGTAGATGGAGCAGCCTTTCAAAACAGAGAGGAGTCCTGCTCTGCAATCCCCTGCCTCAGCTACAGCATGGCCTGAGAGGATCCAAATACCACCAGGGAGGTTTTGAACACCACTGTGACACCCACAGATCACCCCAACAGCAGGGCACTCTGCAGGACTGACCTACCCCTGTTCTGGGAGGGCTCTGCTGGGTGCAGGAGGTACAGAAGCTGCAGTGCTCAGGTGCAGGGGTGCCACTGACCCAGGAGGGGCCTCTGGAGCTGCAGAGCAGGCGGGGCACACACAGGCAATTCCTGAGGGAGGGACACTGTTTTCATTTTTGCTTTGACTTCGCTGGGCACAGCTTCTCCTGGCTGCATGACAAACGTGAGAGTTGTGTCAGGTTGTACAGTGATTTGTGTTGGGATTTCAGTTTCCTGGGCTATGACATGCATCAAAGCCACAACCAGGCATCCTGGGGCCATCAGTCAGGGCTCTGAACCACACGTAGTTTAAGATGAGACATAAGGAAATGGGAAATATCCCTGACGGCCAGTAAAACCAAAATCAAAACAGAATAATAAAGAGCCCAGAAAACAGAACAGCAAGAACAAAAGGAGACTAGAAAACAGGGCAGAAATCATCAGTACTCTCAGAAACAAAAGCACCAGGGACAAAGGCAACCACCCTGGTGTTGGTCTGTCAGGACAGTGGTCAAGGAAATGAGTCAGCCTCACAGCTCTGCACTTTACATGGCTGGGAAAAACTTTCTTGAGCCCTCTGTGATCTCACTCGGCTTCTTCACGCAGGAAACAATCTAACAATCTCCCTCTGCTTGTTTTTTGGTTTGGGTTTTTTTTTTTTTTTTTGGCTTTCCACACACGTAACTCATTAAAAATAAGAAAATATGAGGTTTGACTGTGGTGGGTGAAGGGAACAGCTGGAGTGCATGTGAAATAGCAGGTCTCTTCTGATCCAGAATGCTTCACCACAGGAGAGCATCATAATGGAAGCTACTAATACAGTACTTTAATGAAGACAACCCCCATGCAACATCTGACTGTGTGGATACCCATCCTTTATATGCTTTGGCAATTCTTGCTTATAATCCCACCTACAGCTGACACTGTGCTGATACTTTGCTTATAGACTGGAAAAACACAAACCTCATTTGAAGTGAAAGGAAGAAAATAATTACCTTGCATAACAAAGTCATTCTACACTGAAGGGAAATCAGCTCTACTACTGGGTCCCAAATGACAGAAAGATTGCTAGACCAGATAGCACTGTGGCAGGTGCTTAACAGTAGAGTTCCCACTGGCCTGCAGTCACCTGATGCCCAAACTGCTGAGGACCTCAAAGAAGTCAGAATGCTCTGTCTCCAGAAGCCATATCATTAATGCCAGTTTTAGCAAAAGAATACAATCAAGACATTCTCAGAAGACTACATTATTTATCCCATCAAGCAGAGGATCACAACTGTATCACAGGATAACTAATATAACTAATATAACTGGTATAACTAATATACTTTTCAATTTAGTCTACAAGTCTAGAGGTCCATTTGCAACTACTATTTCAACACTCCATTATAAACAAACTCAGTGTGTTCAGGCAGCAGTATCCAAAGTTCAGGCTGGCAGACCAAAACCAATGCCAGTTTGAACAGTAAAGCAGGCTAAGTGTCCTTTCCCCCAGTGCTAGCCCATTGCTCATCCTGACAGGATACCAGGAACAACAGTGCTCACTCTCTAGTAACTCCATCCAACACGATGTGTATTACAACACCAAAATTAAAATACAGCTTGCAAGAGAATGGAGCGTTTAGTTGTTTCTTTGTGTAAGAAACTCACTTATCTGTGCCTGAGGCTGCCTGGGGGACTTGGGCATTGTTAGCCTGAAGACTTCCATGCTGAAGCTCAGGAGTGCAGATCCTGCACAGGTTAGCTGCAAACCAGTTTCTGCCGGGGCTGCTGTAAAAAATGCAGAACAGCTTTGCACCAGGATCCAGTGGTGGTGGGGAAGACTGGATCCCTGACTGAGTGCTTGACTACACCATTGCCTTTCATGAGCAGCAGACACTGCCATATGTTTTCCTGCAATACTGGCCCAGAAAACTGTGCCTTCCTGATGCCTCACTCAAAACACAGATTGGTCGATGCTGACATCCCTGCTGGGACCCAGTGGCTGCCTCTGTAGGAGTGATGATAGAACAAAGCTATTTGGCTTATTTCCCTTGGAAGGGATTTTGTTGAACCTATTAACAGCAGGAATTTCAGTAATGACCCCTGTAAAGTGTATACACATATACATGCACATGACTCATTTTAGCAGGGTCTATAGGATGAAACAGATTATCTTATTTTTATGGTTTGGTTGAGAAGCAAGATGAAGATTTACATCCTCCATTACATTTGCCACATGAAGTTTAAATCATCACCCAGGACTGCATGCAGACAAACAGTCAGTGAAAATTCAGGCATGTCAAAAAACCAGTCCTGAGTATTTAGCCCAAGTTCAGACACTGCTCCCCTATAAAATAAGTGAAGTAGAAGATCATTCACAGGATCAGGCCTGCAAAACTGCACAGCAAACATTCTCTGCTTGCAGCAGCTCCCCCTGTGAGGCCAAGGTCAGCCTCACATTCCCTGAGAGGAGGGAAAGTTTGAGTGGGTCCAGCCTGGGTTTGGCAAGCTACAGACCTGTGCTGCTGAGCAGCTTTCCCACAGTTCACACTGTGCTATTCACAGCAAAACAGCATCCCAGAGTCACTCCCAGGGAAGGGAAGTTAATAAAAGAAAACTTTCTTTATGATCACAGTTTTACCTCTAAAGGGTTTCAGGAAAGCTCTCAGTGTCAATTATTCACATGGTTTAGAAACTGTACTGCTGTTGCAGACCTGTCAGCAACAGAATATGCTCCAAAACTGGTTTTAGTAATTCCAGTCTCAGTAGCAGCCCAAGAAAGTCAGTTTCTTGTTCCTGGCCATAATTTGCAATACACTGTCTTTTATCAGTGAGCCCCTTGGTCTTGTTACAGCCCCACACCTGTGCCATCACCTCCACAGCACAGAGTCTGAACTGCCTCCATCCCATCTGGTAGAAATTTGCTTTCTACTTGCTGCCAGGAATTGTGGGGAAAAGGAGCAGTCATGTCACAAGAGAAGTTTTTTTCATATATATATAGAGTAAATCAATACAAACAATTTCTTCCTTGATAATTCAATTCCTGCAAGCTCTTTACTAATCATGTTTCCAGAACATGTGATGTTGCAATAAAGGTTTTTGCTATGAAGACTTTCCAAGTGAAAAGCAAAAAAAAAGGCAACTGTAAAACAAAACAAGAAATACTGCAAAACACCTTATCCAGGCGTGAGTGTTAGGCCCTGACACAGCACACGCTGTAATTAAGCTACTAAAAGTGTTAGGCAATTGCTTAAATGAAGTAAACTCTTCACTTCTGTGCTGAACCAAGGCTCCTGCTCTCTAATCACTCTCTCAAACACAAAGGCCACATTCTCAGCACCAATTCTGACAAGTACAGTGACTTTTACAAGAGATCATGCATTCTGAGCACATACAGACATTGATTCCTCCCCCTGCCCCTGCTTCTTCTTTTGAGCTGTGAGGGAAGGAGTTAAGAAAGGTTTTACAGCCAGGGAAGAAGTATCTTTTAGGGGAAGGAAAGAGGAAATAAAACCTGAAAGAAAATTTAAAAAAAAAAAACAACTCAAAAACCCAAAAGAACTGCAAAGAGGAGTCATTTTGTCTAAAAGAACTGTAGCCCCTAAGAGCCAAATCAGTATCTTGGAAATGATCTTCAGTTAACACCTGTCTTTTCTCCTTTGCTTTTTCTGTATTTTAGAAAAGATTACTTGTAAAAATACTATGTTAACACTAGGAGACTCTGAGATTTCCATCATAAATGGAATAAAAAAGTCCCACAAGAGATGCCTGATTTCACAGAGCAGCACTGAGCTAAGGACTATGGCACATGGGCCCGTGTGCTCTGTTGACATTGCTGGTTAAGACCAATCCAGCAGAACAGCCTATTTAACCAGGGAAAAGTGTTTCTTTATTTGTACTTCTGAGGCCCTAGCAATTAATGCTTGAATACAATGCAATTCCCAGATTGTGCTGCAACACCAGTGAGTGCAGCCACCCCCTCTGCACCTGCTGTGGCAGCCTGCAGGGTTTGGGACAGACAAGCTCTGCCCATTCCACGTGGCAATAAATTTCATTTCAGTTCTGTGCTGCAATGCTCTGGGAGATGTGCACAGAATGCTGATTTATTTGAATGTAACCCCTGTGTATAGTTCCAGACCTGAGGCTCTTCCCAGTTCACACCAGCTTGCTTTACACACCTGCCTGCACCACGGAATGTGTTTTCACTTAGTTTGAGTACAAAGGGAGTGGGCCAGTAGGAAGGTGTAGCTACTTTGAGACCCAATAAACACATATCTTCAGCAATACTTTCTCTTAAGGAAGGGAAATTAGTGTTAAGAACAAGATTAGGAAAATACCACCTTAATCAATACATTGTGTTCTGTAAAGTTCACAGCTCATTAGCAATCCAATACCTACCACTAAGCCATTCCCCAACTTCAACGTCTCAGCTAAGTTTTCCCAACTTTAATGTAAAAAAATAAAATCTTATTTTATGTGGAGCAATCCCATGATTTGCAACTCTCCTCCCTCATCTTTATTGAGAGATTTCCAATCAGTCACAGGCCCTATTCCAGACACCCTTTCCTGTGTCAGATCAGCTATATCATACTCGAGGGCAAATATTTCTCTCTGAGCATTTCAAAGTTCAGCTGGATGGTGTAACCACACTGGATTACTTAGACATTGAAAGCACAGTGTGGCTCCCCAAATGCTTTCTCCCTTTCTAAGCTTTATCACTCTTCCTGTAACTCTGCAGAGACTAATTATTTGCTCAGGTTTACAGGGTGTGAATGGGTTGAGGTTCAGGTGTGGTCAGAGCCACTTTACTGCTGCTTCAAATAACTGTCCCAAAAGACAATTTTCCATCCCCTAGGCTGGCTTTGCATTATTTTGCATACAAAGAAGTTATGGAGAGGAAGTTTTGACACTTTTTTGACATCTACTAACAGAAAATAATTTAAAAAATCCTGTTTTCACCTTGGTTCCTTGATGTGAAAGCCGGGTTTGCAAACAATAATTTGCAATATTCATTTACCTTCCTTATAAATACAAAGCAACACAGCCATTGACTGCTGCTTGATGCCACACAGAGCCAAAAGTTCATCCTGCTACAGAGCAGTGGCTTCCCAGAGACCAATGACCACACAGGGCACTTCCCTCACCTCCACTCAGAGCAAATATTCTGCAGGTCTTCACAGCAGAAAAGCAGTTCTCACATGAAAGAGGCTCTAATCTCTGTTTTAAAGCACTTGGAAACCCAAAAAGAAAACAAAAAAGTATGTTAAGAACCCATCCGGCAACCAAGGAATACAGTTTGAAAGTCATTCTTAGAACATGTTATTTTCCTCGCTGATGTTTCTAATTGAATCATACAAAAAGTCTCAAGAAATGTAAGAGAAAGAGCACAAACCAACCAGTAGACTTCAGGAGACACAGATGAAGGGGGGCTTACCTTGGAGAAACTACTTTTAGCAGAACAACTGGCAGAACAGGAACACACACAATCTGAGTTGTGTGTGAGACAGCTTGGCCCTGCTGCTGCCTCTGTCCTTGGGTGGAATTTCCTGGTGTTCATATTCAAACCCCACCAGTGCAGCATTAAAAGTGATGGGGGAGGCCAGGGCAGGCACCTAGAAACAGTA
Organism: Orthonyx spaldingii; assembly: GCA_013397795.1. NCBI lineage: Eukaryota > Metazoa > Chordata > Aves > Passeriformes > Orthonychidae > Orthonyx > Orthonyx spaldingii. The sequence continues at coordinate 1,262,065 of VZTJ01004211.1, read as the reverse complement.
CAGGAGCAGAGCCCGAGGGCTTTCAGCCCCGCTGGTTTGTTCCAGTCTGAGTGGCCACTGCAGGCTGATGTCCACAGAAGCCCATCTTCCTCTAGGCACAATCTCTACCTGAAAGATCTGAGTGCAATTACCACAATCAGCACTTTCCACAGCTTCCTTCCAGAACAAGACAACAGCATTGGGAGATAATATGTAATATGATGTTGAGAATTCCCCTGAACAGAAACACTCCATGCGTGACAATGGAGAAGACAAAAAGTAACCAATATTTTAATAAATACAGTCTTCAGCATGACTTCCTAAATGCTGCAAGGATTTTCCAACACCCTATCCAGACAGTGGGGTCAGACATGCAGCAACCAAAGCAAGCTGACAGCCCTTAGCCTTTCCAGACTAGAAATGGAGCCCTCCTAGCACTGACACCCAGGTGAAGGCAGTCAGAAAACCTAAGTTTAATTAATCACTGCTCCCATCTGATGGAGCCTCCTGCTTAGTTCATTATCCACCTTTGCCTAACGTGTGGAGCTGGCATCACACAGAGCATGGATCTAGATCTGTGTCCCCAGTGCTGAGGCACCTGTGACCCAGCTCAATTCGAGGTGCCAGAGTTCAGCTCCCTGCTGTTCTCACCTGCTTGCTACACCCTGAGCAGCCTCCCCAAATGAGCCCCTCCTTGCTCTGCTCCCTTTCTGCGGGTGACAAAGGGACTCTGGGCTGCTTGGGGGGACAGCTGGATGTTGCCTGCAGTGGTGCAAAGCGGGGAGCTGGAGGGGACACTGTGTCAGTGCCTGCCCTGCCTGTGGGAGGTTAAAGGGCTGAGCAAGGGATGTGCTCAAACCAGGTAAAGGACTCAGGCTGCTGAGCAGGGGCCAGTCATCCAGGAAAGAAACACCTCTTTGCAGTGTCAGCCAGAGGCTGTGGGTCTGGCAGAGTGACGGGTGGCAGGAGGCACATCTGAGGCTAGGGGACAGCGTGGCATGAGCTGCCATGGCCAAGGAGTGCCATTTCCCAAAGGGAAGGCTGGGACAGGTGTGCTGTAGCCATCACAACCGAGCTGCCCCCAGGCCACAGCAACCCTGTGCTGCCCAAAACATCGGCTACTGCTGGGCACTGCAGGTGGCACCTCTAACTTGGCCTTACAGGCTGTGGGATAAGGAGGGGCTGCCTGTTTGCTCTCTTGCACTGTAGGACCAAGGCAGTGTGTCCAAGGGGGTGACAGGGCCCACTGTGCTGCCCTGCTGTGCACCTGGGACACAACTGCTGGCTCAAGTGTGGTGAGGATGGGCAGAGGAAGCCCCAGTTTAAAGACTGGCACCATAAATAACCAACTCTCAGGTCAGGATTGAAGAGAAGGAGAGAAATGCATCTCTGATTAGGTCTGATTGGTTTGAAAGTTTCTCTCTGCACATGCTCTTCAAAATAAAGCACTTCTGAGTAGGCCTTGTGTATTTGGGGGGTTAGGGAGGGAAGAGAAGAGGGAAACCAGGTGGAAGAGAAAAATGCTTCAGCTGACAATGACTGAGAGGGAGAGAATTGCACAGTAACGGGTCATCCATCTACTGGGCAAGATTCATTATTCACAGTTCAGTCATCTGGTTCTAAATTTTAAATGTCATCTAAAGTGCTTTTTGAATTCATCAGTTTAAAAGATATTTACTGAGAAGCAAAACATTGTGTTATTACTCAGAGGCACTGAGGGCTGGGGGACGACAGGCAGCGTGTCGGGTGGCGGAGCGAGGAGCCAGCTAAACTGGAAATCTCTCCTCTGCCTTCCGAGGTGGCCCTGCAGGCACGGTGCTGGTTGGCCCTTGAAGCTGCTCAAGGCTCCATCCCAACAAGGTTCTCATCCTTTCTAAAGGGTATCTCACAGATCTCAGACAGGCACGAGTGAAGAAGGACCATAAACCTGCTCACTGCCAGGAGCAGCAGTGCTCCCAGGACAGCCCACACACACACACCCTGCCACACAGGGCTGTACACTGAACAGCAGATTTTCACATGACCCCACAGCACTCGCGCAAGCAATAATAAAATCTCAGCCACAGTCTGTGATTAGCAATTAGAGATCAGGCCTGAAAGAAGACACAGTAGTGTCCACCTACCCCCAAACGGCGAGGCTGGGGCACAGGGTGCTGAGGCCTCCCTTGCTGCCCCTGGCACAGTGCCCTTGGCATGATCACTCCCACACTAATGTCTTCTACTCACACAGTCATTTCTTCACCAGCAAACCCATGCATACCCTCAAGATATTTAAGCTACGCATTGTGTGATGGTAATAGCTTTGTAATGGTGTTCATCTATCATCCATGTTAAATATCCCTGCCCTGCCCACCCCAATGGCTCCACCGCTCTACAGAAACAAACACTGCTGAGAAGTGTCAGAGAGGCACGCTTGGGAAGGAAAAGGAGTGCAGGGAAAGAACCAAAGTGAAAACTTCCTAGCCGGACGTTCACAGCCTGTGGCCCATACTCAGGGCCACATGACTGAGATGAAACTGGAGCTGACTCAGAGTTGAGATGCAGCACCTAGCTCAGAGAATAGCATCAGTACTTTTGTGGGAATTACATTATTCCCTTCCCATGCCCATGGAGATTGTCAAATGCAAAAAATAGCAAGAAACTTTAAAGGAATCTGGTCATAGTGAATACCATGTTGGAGAACTGGAATTAGTATCCTAGCGATTCTTTCTCCATTTTGTCTGGCTTTCCTGTCTCTACTGATCCCATTTAAAACCCACTGGCATAAAGAAATATTCCCACAGACTTTGGATGACTCAAACGTCCCTAAGTATTCTGTGGTTTAGCTTAATTTCTTCCACTATCTACAGATACAAAATTTTGGTTCTGCTTTGGCTCTGGGTCAGCATAAAAGATGCTTCCAATTTTATTTGAATCACTTCACTCATGGAATAATAGAATTATAAGGATTATAAAGCAATAATCCTCAGCATTCCATGGGATCAAAGCAGTATTCAAATATTAAGCAACACTCAGAGAAGATAGGTCAGGTATTATTATCCAGAGGATAATATCCATAATATCCATGCTCTGATTTTCCAGAGCAAGGATAGGAAGACATGACTTTAGAGCACAGGACTTCTTCCCAGGAGGATTTATTTTGGGAATCATGTGCTCCAGGCCAGTTTGAGGACTCCCTCCATCCTGGTGCCCCAGACTGAATGCTGTGGTTAGAGCCTCAGCCCTGTGCCTGCTCCGTCCTCCCCTCCTTAGAGCTCTTCCCTGCCAACTGCAGCGCTCACCAGCGCTCCTGCCTTTTAAAATCCGAAATAAAACATCAAATATCACCATCCCAAAGTCTGCGGTTCCTCTCCCATCCGCTCCCCCAGCAGGGAGCGTTCCCAGCCGTGCAGAGCCCAGCTGAGCTCCGTGTGCCCGCGGCCGGGAGCGGGTGTGCCACACCCTGCAGGTGCCACTGCCAACAGGCCAAGGGGGACAATCGCCCTCCCCTCTGCCCGCAGGGCACACAGTGACCGGGAACGTGCCCCAGGTCGGGAACTCAGCTGTCCCCCTGTCCCCAGGCCCCGTGTTTTCCCCACAAGACTGAGCCGCTGCCAGGTCCCCGCCTGCAGAACAGGCACACGCTGCTGCTCGGGGGCCTCAGGTAACGCTGCTGCGGTAAACAAGTGATCATCACAAGGGGCAGGGAGGAAATAGAAGCTGCCCGTGGTGCTGCACTGTGTTTACTTAAATAGCTCTCCTGAATAAACAAGCTCCAGCAACCAGAAAGCAAGGACTATCCAATTTTCCGCACGGAAGTGCACAAGATCATATACATTAAGGAAGATAAAGAAATATAGCTGCAAGCCAAATGCAGGTTACAGTGGCTGGAGAGCATCTTCAGGAGATGAAATATTCCTTAAATGATGAAGACAATAATTCACAAGAATGAGACTTTCCAGTGAATTATGGGAGTCCTCTTCCAGTAAGCTAGAAGAAATACGATTCTAAGATTTAAACACACGAATCCATCACTGGTTCTGCTTAAATAGATGTATGGATATATACATATTTTACCATTTTTTATATTTTTATACATATGGCATTTTAGTTCACCTGTAGGTGATACTGGGACATGAAATGCACCAAAAACTTCCTCCACCCCTCATGTATTATAGGCACGGAGAACATTTCTAAGCTCAAGGACCAACAGAGCTGACAAAAACATAAAACAAGCTACAAAGGAAGTTAGAAGTTACTGTGTCACTTTGGGGATGGGAGAAAAGAAAGATACTGGTAGATTAACCTTGGAGCCCTATAAAAACTTTCTGTGACCAAATCCAAGCAACAGTCATTTGGAGAAGTTGATACAACGGACTCTGATTGAGCAAGGTACCTAAAATCAAGTACCTAACTTTAAAAGCAGTATCATTCACTTCAGTGGTGAACATTCATGTGCACAAAGTCACAAGGTCTTACTAAAGCACATTATAGACTAATGCACTTCTTCTTACACTGGATAAATCCCTGGCTTTTTAACAGTTTGCTCAGATATAAATACACATCAGATGTCCAAATATTCAAACTTTTGACCTAAGTTGAGGGCACCTTTTCTGTTCTTTCCAATATATTCTCTGATCTGCTTTTTTATCTTATCCAGCGATTATATGTAATATCTGGCCTGCAAGGAAAAGGAAGGAAGGAAGGAAACAAACCAACCCTGGACTGACAGCCTGGCTCCCAGTGCTGTGTTGGTACGTGCACCTGCACAGGCAACAACTCACTGTGCACCAGTGGCCAAAGATGGTATTTCACAGATGAGTAAAAATCTCTGTGCAATGATGTTTCTGTAATTTGAGGCTGGGGAATTGGCTGGGGTAGAGAGCCCATGTTAATGTAGAAAAAGCTGCCACATGACTTCGTGCTCCATTTGACACAGGAGCTCTATTCCCTGTTCAGGCTGCAGCTCTGGATTTCCCTGCAGCCAGTCTGGCTGTAGGGTCTCCTTGAGAAAAGTGGGCCTGTTCTCCCCTCTCTGCTGCTCCTGCCACATGCTTTGGCAACCTCCCTCACCTCAGACTGTGAACTGTGTGATGCAGGATCCATCTGACTGAGCTCACAGAAAAGGAACTCACCAAAATAAAAATGACGTTTTCCCCTAGATCTGCAAGCTGAGCCGTGTGTGTGTGGGCACACCACTGCTGGACAGGGCAGATGCAGAACATGGAGTGGGAGGCTCAGACCTCTCTTCCCCCGTGCCTGCTGCAGCCCTCTTCACATCTGATTCAACAGAAATGCCAAATGCCCCAAAGCAGGGAGACCTCTGTCCAGGAGTCACACTTCTGACACACAAAAGTCAAACCTATTGGCCAGTCACAGAGCACCGAGCACATTTCCTGATATCTGAGTGCTTAAGTTCGTAACATTCACATGCACAGATGAAGTATTGGTAAAATTTTTGGGATTTCCTTCCAAGTACAGATAGTTTGCATATGGGCTCAAATATATTCTCAGCCAGCTGCAGGTTTGTGGGTACAGGCCCATAGGCACTTTTACACACACACACCCCTTACAAAAAGCTGGCACATCTTTCAGTGCAGGCCAGTATCTCCCTGCCAGCTCCACACCTGCCCTTTCTCACCGAAGAGTTACCCCTGACCTATGCAAATACATGTGCAACTGCCCAGACTGTACACGAGACAAATCAAAACCTTATATCCATCACTGCTTTCCACTGACAGCCTTTATTGCTAGATGTGTTCTCAGCTAGAGCTCACAATCACAAGGTTTTCTTAGCTGTATCTGTATTGATATTTATGAAGTTTGAGGCACATTCTAAACCAGACCAAATGTATTATTTTATTCTTTATTGAATAGTTACTGGTAATGCAAGTTGTCAGGAGAATACATTGCCAAAAAAAAAAAAAAGCTCTCTTAATGTTAAATCAATGATTCATTTACTCTCTTCATGATTAATTGCAAAGTATTTGGAACTCTAATGACTTTTGTGGATGCAATATCGTTTAATCTAAAGGAAAAAAAATCCAATCTGCATGGTGATACTGATTTTTCTCCTATGTCAGTAAAACAAGGAACTATTTACTTCCACTGCTCCAGGTGCTAGGGAAAGCTGTCAGAATCAATATGGAAGCCTGGATACCTCAGTATGGAAAATTCAAAGCTGTTTTTCTTTTGGAAAGGTGGGTCTGTCCCTTTGATACTGCACAGGTTAACACCTGACCAAAACAATGCACTGATTAACACCAGTGGGCTGGACAGAGCTGGCCTCCACCTGAAGCATTCCTGATTCAAAGGGAATCACAGATATTTAGCTAGCTAAAAACCAGACCACAGTCCAGCTTGTCACCCCAATAATTTGCAGACTGCCATTGAGTTTAGGCACCTTTTTAGCTTAGCCTAAGCTACAGCTGCTATTGTCCTCCCGTGGATCCTGATTTCCAAGGGCTGGATCAGCACCAAAGCAAAGCACCATCATGGCCAGATGTGAACTTCCAAAACCAGGGGGCCCTTCCAGATGCAGAGAGATTTCAGAACAAAATACAAGGGAGCACAGTGCTCTCCAGCACTGCTCACCCACCTCGCTGTGTGTACAGCACAGCTCTGCTTTTTCAGCGTGTGATGCCTGCCAGGTCACCAGGGCTGCTCTCCAGGAGCCCCATGGCATCAGCCACCCTGCAGGATAATCCAGCATCCCCACCCCAGCCGAGACCCACTCGGCACACACGGGGTTGCTGAGGAGCACTCCTGACTCTCCCACCTGGCATCTGAACGGCCCGAGAGGAAAGTTTCCTTTCCAGCATCCTCACTGCTCCTGCTGCACCGGTGAGAATTGCCAAGGCCAGTAAGGGCAGCATGCCCGTGGCCCAGCACGGCTGCCGTGGGCAGTGTGGCAGTGCCAGGCCCTGGCAGCCACGGGCTCTGTCCCTCCTGCTCGCTCCGAGCTGTGGGCAGGGCTGGCAGCTCCTCACGGGCGTCTGGTCTCACAGCAGGGCAAAGCCCTGGCTTTGCTTCAAGGAGCAGAGGGGAAAGCTGGAAGTTTAAGGGATGCTTAAAGGACATTTAGATTGGCTTTTCATGCCAATTTAACCCTTAACATGTAAATGACTGAGAAACCAATCCATTAAAGTGCTCTTCTGCCCTTCTGCAGTCTGATCACACCACCAGGAATGCAGAGTGGCTTTGCTGGCAGAGGGCACACACAAAAAGCACCCACGATGCTGCTCGTTGTTTACAATGGTTTTACCTCGTGCCAGATCCTCAGGACCTGCTCAGAGACGAGCTGGAGGTCACAGCTGATCCCCAGGAGCCAGGCCTCTCATGGTGCTCACCAGCAGTGCATGTGGTCAGCATCTTTTCTGCAGGGAGTGCAGAGCTGGAGAGGTGCTTGGAGATTGGGTCCCCTGCCCTACTCTGGCAGCTGAAGTTTCTGCCCATCCACAGATGTATTTATGTTGCAACATGTGTCCAAGAGGAGACTTTGCTAATGTGACATAACATGGAAAAAAAACTTCTGCAAAAGAAAAAGTGATACAGGACAAGAAAGGTTGCTGGCATCAGCAGCAAGGGACTCAACTGCCTCAGGCCAGTGCCAATGGAGAGTGGAGAAAGGACACAAAAACACCTGGGAAACTGGCAAAGCTTGAGACTGGGACAAGAGCTCCAGCCCTGGGTAACACTCTCCTCACATTCAATATTTGGCTTCTGTCCTTGGCTTTCTTCCTTCTGGGATTTCCCTGCTGTGTTTGCAGAATGTGAAGCCCTGTTGTGATGCTGCCCAGGGAGCCGAGCAGGGAGAGGCAGCAGGCCCAGAGTGCAGGAAGGAAGCTGAAAGATTGCAGAGGGCACAAGGAGAGCCTGAGTGGTCTCAGCTGGCCAGGGTGGGTACAGCCCACACCTTTCCTCAGAACTCAAGACCAGTTAGCCCCAGGAGAGAAACAGAGATCAGCTGCATCTCTGCACGCAGATCATCCTGCACACGTCAGGCCCATGCCTGCACGTACTCCACACCACTTCAGGCAGGGCTTGCTGGGACCTTTCACTGCCTGTGCAGCTCCAGGATGGATCCTGTCCCATGTGCTGCACCTCAGGGAGGCTGGGGAAGGCTGCCAGAGCCTCCTCTGAGGCGTCAGACATCCTGCCCAGGGTACCTGAGCACGGGAGATCAGATTCCTTCTCAGCCTTGCAGCCTCCTGAAGCTCTGGGGCTCTCCAGGACACATCTCAGAACTGCCTGCTCCATTTAAACAGAATAGTCCCCACACACATTGCAGATTGCTTCAGAGAAGGCATGAAATGAGCAATGTTCTGTTTATAAATAGCTCTGTCCCATGTTTGCCCACTGCCAGCCCATGCTGGCAGGTGAGAGGAGCAGCGAGTGAGGACTTCATCTGCTGCTGGAGCCCTGAGCTGGGGGAGCAGAGCTTGGCACTGCACCCTCTGGCAATGTGGTGCCACTTGCAAAAAGCAACTGAAAAAATGCCAGACATCTGTGCCCTCACTGTGTGAACTAAAATGGAAAAGAACCAAATATTTTTCTTCACACTGAGATTTATAAAAAGCCCCTATGTGATCTAAACTGACATACAAAATGACTGTCTCCTATTGATTATTTTTAACCTAATTTAGCTGACACTAATTGTACTGGACCTCTATAATTGTACACAGCACTTGGATAGAATTATCATCAGCTTTATGGGGCTAATGTTATGCCAATATCATATTTGACCTATGTTTCCAAGACAGTCAAACATTTACTGAGTATCAGAATATAGCCATTTACTTGTCTTGGGAGGTTATTTTTTCCTTCCCTTTCACATTTCCTTCCACTTTAGATGTACCACACACAACTGAAAGTACTACAGGTTCTCCCTGCCCACCTCACAGCTCTTTCAGAGTAGTGATCCCGTCAGCTTTGGTCAGCTGTCCCCTACACTCAGGTTCTCCTCCATGCAGCCTTCACCAAGTTCACCCCATCTCTTCTCTAGACATGTAATAAGGGAAGAGGGTTTCCTTAGGCCAGGAGGGTCAAGAAACTGAAGTTTTGAGTTGAGAGGGGGGCAGAATCTCTTACTCCTCATAGCAGATTTTCCACAAAGGTCTCAGTAGCTCCTGGAACGTGGCACTGAGGTCTCATGTGCCTCTGATGGCTGCATGATGGTACCACAAGGCAGGATAGTCAAACACAGCCCAAACATTTAGGGCTTAATGAAGCAGACTTAAACTCCATCTGACAACCAACAGCGGGGGAGCAAAGACCAGTGAGTCCAAGTGGAAAAGCACCACTTAATAACTGGATGGATATGCTGTGCTTTAACTGAAGGGTACAGATGGTGGTCCCAGGTTGGACTCCTTGTGGGGAGCCATATATTACTCTAAAAGCATCAAATGCACAGATACAGTGCTGCCCCTCAACATTTTTGTACGTTTTTCATTAGCAAGAGGTGAAAGAACTATCTTAGCTGTACCTGCTGTTTCCACAGATATTTTGGAGCCTAACACGCCTGTACATTATGAAGTGGAATAATCAGCACTGAGTGCTTGCTCTTACCAACAGACACATGTAACCTCCCAGCAGATTCTCCCAGTTTACCCGTCACCCTCCTCTCCAGGTCCACTTCAAAGAGAATCAATCTTCTCCTTCCCCCATCAGCCCAGATTTTTCAATTGCAGGTGCCCTCAACAAGCTGGACTGCGAGGTAGCTTAAGGCCCTTAACTCAATACCTTAAACTGTAAAGTTAGCAAAATGGGGAGACTGTGAGGAAATAGAGCGGGGGAAAATGTCTCTGTTTGAATTATTCTTTCAACCCTGTGTGCTGGGTACCTTTTCATTCCAAAAGTGTTTTAAATATGTCTAACTATCTGCTGCAGTCACCACTGAAATACCATTTACAGGCAATAGGGAGACCAGTAACTGCTGCTGTCAGTCAGAGCACAGGGAAGCTTTATTTGGGCAGTTTGACCACTTCTCAGTGCATGGCCTGCCATAGGAGAGCTCTTTTATTTAATATAACTCTGCACCACCAGAGTATTTCTCTTGGATTCTTATAAGTAGGATCGGTTATATTTTTAGAAAAAGAAAAAAGAAAAAAGAAAAAAAGCTTTATAATTGAGTCCCTCTTAAAAAATGGGAAGAAATGAATCCTGTGCTGTGCCAGGAACTCGGTGTGGGGGTCCTGAGCAAGGGGCTTGCTGTCTGTGGGCATCACTACCCAAGGGAGCCCTGACTTAGGGTCTCCAATAGCATTGAAGTAAAAAGTCATCACCCGGTCACACACCAGTAGTGACAGAATATCCAGAAGGGCAGAGGCAGGAAGAGAGAAAGATGCCCTTTTCCCCATACATTATTAATTATTTATTTTCATTAGAGACTGCTTTTTAGGCTAGCATGTTATGTTTCACAAAACACCCAAAACCGAATTTTTAATCCAAATCTTTGCCATCAGAGTAGGAGATTACCTTGCCAAGGACTGCAAAGCCTGCAGAGTGAGGACTTCAGTGAGCTGGGGAGGGGGCACTCATACCGTGGGCTTCTACAAATAGCTTGCTAATGCACAGTTAATTGCTTGCTACATTTAGTGAACTGACGATTCTGGATTAGAGGAACAGTATTTATGCAAAAAGCGTTACCCTTCAGAAATCTGAAGTTAACAACACATCCATCCACGTACCCATCCATCTTACCACTTCTGGGCTACCTTAGCACAGTCTAGTGAGAGTTGTGTGTCTCCTCTTCATGGAATAACGGCCACAAAGGATCATTACAGAAAAATTGTGAACCACAGCACATCACATCAAAAAATGCACATACTCAAACATGGTGCATGAAACCTTGTCAGCCCCTCTGCAGTCTTGTATCAGAGGGGAAGTAAGAAAAGCCCTAACAATGACAGCCTGTCCAGTTGTCTTTTCCGGAAATAAAAATTGCACTGATTTTAAAATAATATTTTCTTTTAATTTTATATTAAAGTAGATATTACGATATGATTTCCATCCTCTGCAAAGTTGTGAAGAACCATTTCACTGTCTATGGAAACCAGACTATGAATATAGAAGAATTTAATGAAAATGTGACAATCCTTTTGTAAGGACAGTCTCAGCTGATACTCCTGCATTCTGGTTGGTGGAAGCAATACTTGCATTTCACTGCAGAAGTGATATAAAAGAATTTTAAAGAGAACAAATAAATTAAGTGATATTTATGTTAGTATTTACTTAAGTCCCGAAGATGACTTACTCAGAATGTATTCACATAAATTTTTTGAGAAGGTAGCAAAGATTAATTGAAATATTAAATCAATTTTATGACTATAGGGGAGAATGGAGTTCATCCCCATTTGTCACTGTATTCAATAAAGCACTACAGCTTAAGACTTTGATTTACAAATAGTGGAGCAAAGAACCTGAACACCAGAATACTGCTGGGTGTCTCTAAATTAAAGGGCCTGTGTAAAAAAAAGAAGTAATTCTTATCTACTGCTCTTAGACTGGCAGTATATGATGTATGTAGAAGATGTAAATAATAAAAAGGACATACCTAATGAGATTTTCAGGAACTTTCAGCCATGGCCTGACTCTGTTCCCATCGTGCTTCCAACACAAGCAGGGCTAAGTCATGCTCACTGCATTTCTGAAACTCACATTTTATTTTACTGCAGCTCTCATTTTTTATCCTGCCCGTCTGATGCCCTCTGAAATAACCTGCACAGCTGAACCCTGACTGCAGGTGCACACCCTCCATTACATTATGTTTGGTCCTTTCCAGTGGGGTGAGGAATAATCCCCAGGATATGAAGACAAGACTCACACTGAACTCAATCCTCACACAGATGACAAAATGGTTTTAACAATAAGCTGCAGGCACCCTTGTGTTTTATTGCAGTGTGATGTCCATGGTGATGGTGTCTCGTGTGTCAGTGCCATCCTATGGAGCAGTGCCTGGACATTTCTTCACAGGGTTGTCTGAAACCATTTCAAAAACTTCTATTAACTTTCAGCGACTTTGGGGCCAACCTGTGGCTCCAGTTAACTTGCTCTTCCCCTTGGCCTTTCCCTCACCTTTCTCCATTTTGCTGAATGAAAAAGAGCTGTGTATTTAGGTACTATACTCAAGCCTTGGTGCAATCCATGAGTTTTCCTGGCACATAACAAGACTGGGATTGTTATGTATCCTGTCACAGAAATTATGTATCCAACATAAGTGGCAAAAGCATAAAATCTATCTGATATTACAAGTAACTGTTAACTTTTGTTAATTTGGATGATCTGTAATAAAACACAGGTGTCCAGTGTGTCACTGACTGACCTCACATTCAGTAGAACTGTTTAAAATATACCGAACATATTGAAACACAGTCAGAGAAAACAGGGATGAAATTTGTGATAAAACAATAAAATTTCCCAAGTCCAACAGAGCACAAATGCCTTGGCAGAGAACACAGAGCTTGAATCTGGATATTTTCCAGGTTTTCGGACAAAATAGAAGTGCCCTGACACAGAAATTGATCTTACTTATAAAACACATATTTCCCTGCTCTTGCCACATTTTCCTAACAAATGTTTATAATTCTGGCCCTGGTGGGTAATGTTTCTTTTGATAGATTCAGCTGAGAAATGGATGCAGTTTTAAAAACACCTCTGCTTAGCTTGAAGCACCTTGGTTTACCCTAAGCCTTGCACCAGTGGGGCAGTCAGCAGCTGGAGTGGATCCATACAGCTCCATGGATTCCAGACAGAGCCACACCAGTTTGTTACAGGAGTGGACCTGGTCCTTGATTATATCCATGATCGAGGCTGTAAGTGCCTGAGTGAACTTTCCTGACAGCACCAAGAAAGTCAGGGGAAAAGTCTTTGATGACAGAAGATTGCTTAACATCAGTGAAAACCACTAGACTTAGAAATGCAGTTGAAACAAATAATTCCTGTCTGTATTTTTCTCCTGTGTGATGGTGTTATCTGAGTGCATGTATGAATTGAGCTGGTAGAGCTGTGTGCTCTCAGGAGACAGTGCTGTTATAGACTGAGCAACTGCTGGGACAGAGGGCTCAGAGCTTACAGTCATATTTGTTAGCCAGGCTCTGCAGGCAAGTGTTATAGATCAGAAACCCTGTGCAATGCCAGGAGCTATCTAGATGGCCACAAGCCAGTGATTTTTGCTGAAATATGGGCTAGAGGGAGGTCTGCCCACCTGAGCAGGCAGTATGTGGTTTGTGCTTTCTTGGCAAGCCAGAAAGAGAAGCTTTGGCCACATTGATGACCAGCTCAGTCTGCAAGCCCCTATCACAAAGGACAGGTTTCCGAGGTTCTTAGTTGGTGATCTCAATACCTGGATGGTGAAGAGCTGATAATATAGGAGATTGTATTTATTTTAGATGTAATCTTCAGCCAGGGATGCAACAAACATCTCTCCTGCAGTCATACACAGATCAGCTTTGAATGGGGAGCAGGCTGACAGCAGGCTAACAATTCTGTGCACATGGAAAAGACTCCCATTTAATTTCTAATGACCTGACTGCAAAGGACCTCTGACTGTCATTATTTTGCCATCAGAACTTAATGAGCAAACAGGTTTTTGGTCTGCTGCTTTCTCATATCCCAGTATATGAGTAGCTTATGAGAAGAGGACACAGAGGTCCCAGTACTTGTTTCTGTCTCAGCTGGATAAACAGATTCTCAGAATCCAATTTCTACCTGAATATGCAGAATTGCAACATTACACATTCAGTATTCTTCAGCAGACCCCAAGGACACCCTTTGAGTGATTACAAATTTTATATAAAAATGGTGTAAACAAAATTATTGTAAAGTCTTGCTTATTTGTACAGCCCATCTGCAATATATTAATGGTGATAATGCAGCTGTAACATGTATATTACTGTTCTACAAACAAAAGGCAATATGCTTCAATTTCTGAAGGAGCTTTTTCTATATGTCCCTGCTTTAAGTATTTATCACTACTCATGGTATATACTTATTTCAATATGATTGTCTCTTGCATGAGCTGTTAGTGACATAGTTATGAATTACTTTTTGGTCAAGCAACTGGTGTTGTGTTACCTTGAAGCTCTCAAGGAAAAACAGTAGCTTTTATTGCAGGGGATTATTCTGAAAATCTGAACTCATCAATGGGCCTGTTGTTGAAAGCTTAAAGCTTTGATATGGCTGAATGATTAACTCATGGGATAAAAGTATTTTCTAGGTTTTTTTATGAAGGAGAAGAAAAAAAAGTTGATTAGGGTGAGAAGGCTCGGGGCACCTTAAAATTCCCCTGACTGCATTTAGGAACAGAGCCCCAATAGTTACTGCTTTAGGGAAACCTCTGGGGCAGAGATGGAAGCCAGTTTTCCCTCCTCTCAGCCAGATGCACTCCTTCCAGATCAGAGTGCGCCAGGAGGAGCCACCCCACGGTCAGCAGGCTCAGAGGCAACACCCCCAGCAGGAACAGCACTTCCACTGAGACATCCAGCTCCTCCGCAGGAGGAAAAAGACAACCTCAAATCTCTCCAATAACTACAAACAGCTGGCACTCTTCCTGCTGGTGCTCTGTGAGAAAGCTCCAGGTCTGAGGTGAGAAAGCTCTCGGGGAAGGGCCAGAGCGCCGTGCCCTTGGTGTGCCCAGAGACAGCGAGAGGGCTGAACTGCACAGGTGAGCCCCGCAGCAACCCCAAAACAGCCCCGCAGCATCCCCAGAGCAGCACCCCCGAACAGCCCCCGCAACACCCCCAGAACAACCCCCGCAACACCCCCAGAACAACCCCGCAGCAACCCCAGAACAGCCCTCACAGCACCCCAGAACAGCCCCCGCAGCCCCATCCAGAACAGCTCCACATAACAGCCCGCA
>VZTJ01004211.1:1131553-1241773 GCA_013397795.1 Orthonyx spaldingii | reverse complement strand
TTGAAAAAACAATTATAAAAAAAAAAAAAAAAAAAAAAAAAAGAGGGGGGGGGGGGGTAAACCAGAAAGGAAAACACCCCTAATTTCACCAGTTACTAAGTTAAAATAATAAATGTGCAGAGTCTGCTATGTAAGGCTGTGATCAGCAGCCCTGATGTAAACAGGGAAGGGTGAGGATGTGCAGTTGTGAGCAGCCGTGAGCCTGGCTGGTGTTTGGGAGAAGCCAATGGAGCCCCAGCCTTCCCCTGCCCCTGCTCCATCTGTGCCTGCCCCCAGGAGCTCTGAGCCTGAAGACATTTCTGTCTTGCTGAAACAGATGAAGCCATCAGGGCTCTTGGCTCCTGTGCATGAGCCACATATAACCAAGCTGATTTCCCTGAAGTTACAGAAGCCTGCCAGAATGCAGTGTTTTAAATTAGTGAATTCTTATTATTTACTCAGATTAGCTACATGGTTCCGTTATGCATCTTGTGCTTTCTAGAAGGGCTGATGGCTGCTACAGAAAACAAGGAATTTTTACAAGATATTGATAAATTAATAAAACACCAGCAACTCCACTCACTGTCAGGTTCAGAAGGCTTGAAAAATGTTTCCTTCTTGATCAGTGTAAACTGCAGCAATTGTTTTTAATGAAGTGGTACAACTGGAGGGCCAGAGTTTTACTGAGCTGAAGCGGAATCATTCCAGCTCCTCTACACCAGGTGAAAAGCTGCTCTGCCAAGACTAAGGCTCCTTGTCAGACAAACTCAGTGCCAGAAATTCAGCTATATTAAAGACTCTGCAGTGAGGTGCTTCAGAGTGGCCCAAATGTGAAGCCCTGAATGTGAACCTTGACACTGCTCCGAGGCCAGCTGAGCAGTGTGTGGGTGTCTCCCACTCTGTTTTCCAGAGGCTGCACGGACCAGCACCAAGGGTGCACTCAGAGCACAGTGAATGGACCTGTGGCTGTTCCCAGGCACAAGCAGCCCTCACCAGAGCAGCTGGGAACAGGCCTTACCCCTCCTGCCCGAGTGAGCACCTTGCAGCTTCCCCTTTCCTGTACGCACAGGGAGTTCAACTCTTCTCCAAGACAGCACAGAAAGCCACGGACTCAAACACTTCCCAGCTGTCCACCCCACAGTGAGAATTTAATAAAGACACCCACCATTCATTCCTGATATTTTCCTGTGGTTTTCAGTACCACCAAAAAACAGTGGTGTCTTGAAAATGGGCTGGATTCCTTTGGCCAGCAGAAGGCATCCAAGACAAGCTGGACTGCAGCATGCAGAGACAGAGGAGCTTTCTGCAGCACACAGGTCTGCCTTCAGTCACTTAGGCTAATGAGCTTAACTAATTAATGCAGTAACTAGATTGCTGGCAAAACATAAATAGTCCTACAATACAATAATACCTAATAAAAATAATGTCCAAAAGCAGTCTGAAAAATTATACTCCTTAACAATCTCCATGAATTTTTACGAGCAATTGAAGAAAAAGTATTGCAATTTTTAAATCATAAATCTTTACAATTAAGGAATCATCCATAATTTGCAGCTTGAATTCCCCCAGAACAAATAGGCACCAAGGCAAGTCTATAGGATTCTTATTATCTATTGGTGATAAATAACTTGTTCTTTTTTCCACTAAACTGACTTTGACTTTGGGTAT
This sequence comes from Orthonyx spaldingii, assembly GCA_013397795.1. NCBI lineage: Eukaryota > Metazoa > Chordata > Aves > Passeriformes > Orthonychidae > Orthonyx > Orthonyx spaldingii. Next base: position 1,240,126 of record VZTJ01004211.1, on the reverse strand, counting down.
TTCCTTGGCTTTACAGTCAGCAGCATCAATTCAGAGAACTGGTGCTGTGGTATTACACTGGGTTTCCATCACTCGTAGCTGGAGAGAGCAGCAGGCAAACCCCTTCAGAGAGGATGCCTCTGAGGAGTTGTTCTCTTGGCTTGAGACATTACTGCCTCCTAAATGGGCAGCGTGAGGCTCTCTAGGAGTGGGTCACTGACCATCTCCTGGGCTGAATCTTATCTACAGATGTCTTCAAACCATCAGGGATAGGTTGTGTGTTGTGTGTTTGACATGGGCTGGTGTCAAACCGGTTGGCTTTAGGAGAAGATCCAGGAAGGGAAGGAGGCCCTGCCCCTTTCCCTTCAAGTGCAAGGGCCTAGAACAGTGTTTCTCCATGGAAGCACGGATCTGGGGAGGGAATGAGCTTAGGATACCCCACACCACCCCTGGGCAAAAATCACAGGAAGCTTTAATCCCCCTCAGTGGTCTGTGAGCGTGCAGTCAAGCCCCCTGCAGCAGCAGCGGCCAGGGAAGAGCCCTTATCCCGGTTTGTATGGCAAGGCTGAGCTGCACTGGACCCCAGGCAGGCTCCAGGCTACCCGACTCCAAGCCGGCAGTGCCATGGGAGTGGCCAGCGCAGCCAGAGGCCCTTCAGGACAAGCCCTATCCCCCTGCAGGGCCCCAGTGCTGGGAGTACCTGTGCCCAGCACAGCCCTCCAGGCACCACACACTGGGAACACCTCAACTTCAGCAGCTACCAGCAGCCTTACACCCGCTGAGCCACCTCACCGGCCGTGTTCTCTTATCCAGCACATTTACATACACACATCTTAATTTTTACAAATTAAAGGAGTTGCAGGGAGTTTAGAACAGTTTTAGCATGCAATGGCAACTAGCACCTTGGATAAACATGAAAAGCCTTTGCTGAAAAAAAAGTCACAAGCTATCCTGACTGGATTTATATTCTCACATGACTAGTGTTGGTGAGATTTAAGAAGTGGGAATTTACTGTGCTGGGTGCTGTACAAGTATATGGACGTGTGGAACTTGAAGGAATTATACTCTGATTTGGTCTCATGAAAGGTTATTAAAATCTGAGATTCATTATATAGCTACATTTCTGTACAAAATCGATACAGCGAGGTGTCCCCCTCCTGCATTAACTATCTGCATGCCACAGAGTGAACTCAAAACGCCCCGTTGCTCTCCCCACGACTGCAGTCAGCAGCAGCTCTGCACATGATGAATGGGTGACTGTCACACGGTGTGGCCAGCGGGGAGCAGGAGGTTCAGGGGCACATCTGGCAGCACTGTCACTCCGAGCTGCTGCAGCCCCGGGAGCTCCCAGCCCAGCCAAGCGGGGCGAGCCCCAGCCAGCACCAGCTCCCCACGCAGCCAGCACCATCCTGCCTCAGCTGGCACCTGCAAGGGCAGCAAACCCACACCCAGCAGCACTTGCCCAAGAGCCAGAAGGTACTTTTCCTACCAGTGGCTTTATTTGGGCGTAGGTATTTTGAATTACTTTCATTATCATTCCCTCCCGGAGAAAACGTTGCCTTCAAAAGAGAGATCCCTCTACAATGGCAAATGACTCCAAGTGTTAATGATGCCTTTTCCCGGGCTTACCTAGAACAGACACCGGACAAAATTAAGAGAATCAAAAGCAGATATTTATTCAAAGGCCTTCTTGGTACATTTGGGCAGTCAGAGCCCACCTAGGGCTGCACCCGAAATGGAGCACAGATCACAGGTTTTTCATGCTTTATAATTTTTGGTCCATTTGCATATGGGGGTTAGACCTCCCATTATAACCGCAGTAATGAAGTCATCCATCCTAAGCTTGCCCCTCCAATTTCTCTGCTGTTTACATTTTTTGGGGCCTAAGACAGTGAGGTGTCCTTGAGTTTCAGGCCTGAGAGAAATTGTTTTGTCTGAGATGCGAGAACAGCAGCTCCAGAGTTACATAAAAATACAGAAGCTAAAAATCCTAGGGCATCATTAATGCTGGCTCCAGCTGCGCTGCCAGGAGCGTGGCAAGGACAGAAGGACGATGTGCCCGGTTCCTTACTCCAGCCTTGCTCAGTCCTTGCCCCCCTGCCACTGATAAGAAAGTGGGTGTGAAGTCTGGGTTACCTGCCTTCAGCTGTGAGAACTGCTCCAAGCATGCAGGAGTCAGTGTCACCACTGAGGAAAAAGACACTATCTAGACAACTCTGCAAGGCACAGGAAACATAATTCTATGCAGCCTCCTTGCAACTGTCTTACTTACAATTGATATTTTATTGTTTACTTTGCAGGCTTGCGTTTATCAATGACACTTTGCTGCACGAAACAGCTGGAAGGCTTCTACCTCCTTTTCCAAATCCTGGGGCGAACTGTGGTGATAAATGAGCCCTGAAACAGCATGATTTATAGCTCTGTTGCCTCAAGGTGCACTGCAGATCCTTTTGTACAAATTAAATCCTGCTTAAGACTCCTTAAATTTTTCAGGGTGACCTCTCTTCTTCCCTGTCACAATTCTCATTACAAATCACTGAAACTCTACCTTCCTTTTAAAAATGTTATTTTAACTAAGGGTCGCGTATTTCCATTTATTTTCCCTTCCAACTTGCATTGGGCCTCAACCACTGTCAACTCAAAGTGGACAGTCAATGTCTGGTCAAGGAAAACTCTGCTTGTCAGGAGGAGAAGGCTGGTGCCCTCGTGCTAAGTGCACCTGCAGAGACACTGCACTGTGTGGTGATGGGCTGTTCTCACTGCTCCCCTGTTTGCAGAAGCTGCCAGTTCAAATCACAGCTGGACACATATTGAATCTGACTTTCTGACTTGCCAGAACGCAGGATCTTTGATACGGGAAGGTAACAACGATGCTGCAGGGATCACTCGCCCAGCCGGTGCTTTAACTGCTCTTAGCAGGCAATTAACAGCTGGAGCTCTAAATCCAGGCAGGATTTATCCAGCAGCTGGCCCTGGAGTCTGCTTCAATGCTGCCATTCATTTCCCAGGCACTTTGGGAAGATGACTGAATGGCAAAAGCCTCAGGTTTCCCATCTAAGTGGTTACCCTCTTGTCTTGGTTAACTAATATTTCTAAGTTGCCTTGGAATTTCCATGTGGGAGGTGCCACATAGTGCTAAGTATTTATAATGGAGCACTGGAATAAAGATTTGTTAGCAGTAGCCAACAGGTCTCTGCAGCAGCACAAAGCTTCCCAAGTCAGCCTTGTAGCACCACTCTGGGGTGAGAAGTCCTTCAGGCTCTCACAAGTGGGAGTTATCCTGGGGATGGGAACAGCAGTTTTCAGAGAGAAGAACCGAGTCTGTTCTGCTCTCAGGACCAGGGGCTCTGCACTAACCCCAGCCATAGCACAGATGTCCACAAAGGCAATAGTGCCCCGAGTTAAATTAGTTTTTAGGAAGGTTCATTGCATAAAAACATTGTGAACAATCCCAGCATAGTAATTTTGTGTCATAAACAACCCTCACCTGGATGGCGTTCCTCAGACTGTTCCCTGCCCTGAGTGGTACTTTGTTAGCCACAATGTGCACGTGGTATAAAGGATGTCACAACATGTCCTGACATCCTACACTACTCCTCTGGACCAAAATGTGCACTCTGCCCTCACCCAGCTCTTTCTATGGCCACATTTCTTAGGGAGTCTCTTCCCCAGGCTGATCTGAGTCCCAGAGCAGCTTCTAAATGGTCTTTTGGTCTAGGATTGCCCATTATGAGCCTGCAGAAACCTTCTGACTGTTAGGAAGTGTTAAATCTCTCAAAAGTTGAAGATGTGGGGCTACACAACAGAGACCCTGTTGAATCCCTGTAAGATGTTTCAGAACAAAAGGTGCAAAGAGAGATGAAAGAGAAACGAGGCTTTTGAGGCTGCCAGTTCCCCAGTTCCTGTGTGAGGCTGAAGATGACAAACAAGGCTTTGGCTGATGCCATTTGTACAAGTTGTGTGCATTTAATGCAAAGCTGGCAGCAGCTGGCTCTGCAACTCAGGACCTCTGGCCATGGCATGTGGGAAAAAGAAGGCTCTTTACTGAAACAGCACAGGGAAATCAGTACCCACCCAGTCAGCAGGACTTGTACACCCAGCAAGAATGAAGCTGAAGGATGCTGTGATGTTTGTTTTAAAGGAAGATCCATAAAACTTGGCTGTTACAAACCTAAAGGATGCTCAGTAATGTCAGGATTAGGCCCAGGGAAAAAAAGTGATGCTGTTAGACCCAATAAAATGCAAAATGCAGAGAATCTCAGTTAATAAGAACTAGACGTTCCACAGTGAGATACAAAACTGGGAGAGTTCTAACTAGAACAAGCACATATGGCACAAGTCAGGGGAACTACAGACTTCAGGAGGAACTCACCAGAGTTTGATACGTTTGAGATACACGTGATACTCTGAAAACAGATTTTGAGGTAGAGGAACAAATTGTTAAAGAGTCACTGAGCTTGATGTCCTTATAAAGTTGTCCCAGCACCATATGCTTTGCTTTTCTCACATAAGATGTATTTGGTTTCTTTCCCATAAGCATAGGTTATTACTGACGAGCAGCAGAAGTAAAAGAGCTATTCCAAATTTAAATCCAAATCAACCCCCTTAGCAGGTGTTTAGTAGGACACTGGTGAATCATGGGCACCAGTAGTGCATAACTGTGCTGTGTTGTGGCACTCTTTCTGAAGAGAAGGTGTTGAACTGCAATGTACCACTCATATTAGAATAATAACGTTATCAGCAAAGATAGATGGGAAGAACCTGGATGCAGTGGCCAAATTCTCATCCAGTTTTCACTGGGTACCCATGATGCAAGTCATGATAAATGCTGCAGGCCTGCATTTCCCAAAAGAAGATTGTGGCCCAGCTCTGCAGACAGCTCAGACCAGTGAATCCTCTGGGAGGAGGGGAAGGCATCCTTCTTTACATGGTACCATTCCCATGTCCTTCTCAAACTAGAAAGTAAAGAGACAAATAAATGATGAACCCTTTCAGTGGATAAGAGGTGAAATAAATCATACAGAGTTCTAGGCCATAGATATACAATCAGGGAATTTTGAATATTTAGCATTTTTGCCAGCAGTCCACAACACATTCTTATGACAGCATAAAACCTTCAACAGAAAGAGAGGAATGGGCTATTTATAAGGATAAGAAAAACATCCCATTGAATTTACTGATTTGGTTAGTTAGTTACCTAATTATTTGTTTTAGAAATAATACCATGGGCCATGCCTAAAGTGTAAACCAACCTTTGATGACTTGGAATTAGGGTGACTTTTCTTCTGGCACATAGCTACCACTATCATGGTCACTGGGTATCAATGACATGCAGCTTTACCCTCTTTAGGAGCTTGGAAGAATGTGCCGTGACTAAGGAGTTCCTTGGAGTTTGGAGGGGGCTGGACTCTGGGGTGATCTTGACCCTTCCCATTTCTGGTTTTTATTTTATGCTTTGTGCTGAGGCAGCACTTGGACCATCAGTCCCTGTTTGACTGCTCAGTGTGAGCACAGTGCTGACCTGCTCTGCATGGCAGCAGTGCCAGGGGGCAAGGGTTGCCACCCTCCTGCCCTGAGGGGCCACACAGGACACCCTGGTGCCTGTTCCTGGTGTGCCACGGCCTGGCTTACAAGGAAAGGCACTGGAGGATGTTCCAGGGAAACTGCAGGACCCTGTGCACTGAACAGGCTGAGCAGGCTGCAGGTGTGGTTATGTTCTGAGTAGCCACAGCTCCAGCCTGGCTAAACAAGCCCTTCCCACGTGCCAAGAGCCAAACCTAATTCAAGTCCAAGCCACTTTACATTCTGATACAAGCTTCCAAAACTCCACCGGATGTTACACAGTCCTTTTCCTATTTAATTCTGCTGTTAAGAGAATACAGAGTGCATGTGCAAAGTCCAGAGCTGTTCTCAAAAGCCAGCCCTTACACCACACTGGACAATGCATCCTCTGTCCCCTCCACCTGCCACAGAAACTTGTGCCACTGCCTGCAGGCTCACAGTGCCAGCAGGGTTAAAATCTGCTGCACTCTGGTAAACATTTGGCAAGCAACAGTGACTGCAGGGTAAGTTCTGCCTGCCTCGCTCACCACGAGCTTAGGTCTGCCCTCCTGGAATAATGCACTGACATTAAACCTTTCCTGAGATTAATGCCTGGGCACGCACCTCGGGAAAGCAACGTTCAGAATACAAAGCAGGGAGAGCTCCAAGGTCTCCTTTTGTCTTAGGGTATTTTTGCAGAAAGATAAAAAGAACTGTCAGAATGAATTTCTTGGGTAGTTACATGCACATCACATGGACATTCACCCAAGCCCAGTGCAATTTGGCATTAGTTAAATGTACCATTAAAGTAAAGCCTTAGCTAAAAAGCTCCTCGGTAACTCTCCACCCTTGAAAAGCATTTACCAAACCCATATTATGTTCTTGATTGCCTTCACTGTATTTTCTGTGGTGTTTTTTCTTTCAGCTGATTGGAATTCTGAGATATAACAAAACCTTCTTTGGAGTGTGACCTTGAGAGTTGAGCTGTTGTATGCTATAAATAATGGAAAATTAGCTATATAGGCTAAAACAGTGAGGAAAGTAGTTTATATGATTTTCAAGGGCTGTAAGCCCAAGAAGAACTGATGTCTATCAGACTGTTATATAAATAGCCTTGTAATGAGGAAGAGCATATAAGATCCAAGATAGATTTCTGCTTTTTAATGAGATGGGAGAATATATTACTTCAGAATTTAAGGCTATTTTTCTTTTTGAAATTCAGATCTGGCTTTATGAATATTTTATTTAAAAAATCCAGATGATGGTAATAAGTTTTCTAATGCTAAGACATTTCTCTTTAACATGTAAGTATATTGTTGACAAGCCTAATTTTTCCAGAAAAATCACTTTAAAGTTACTAATATACATTTTAAAACTAAATCTCCACTAGTATTTCCAGTACTGAAGCTTTCTGCCATTGGGAGGAGTTACAGTAGAAATTACTGATAACTCTAAAAGAATAATTGCTCCTACAGTCCCTGCTGGAAACTTGTCACAAGGATAACCTTGCACCAGAACTGCATTTTTTGAATAAGCTTGCATCTGACTTGGCACTGGAGTTTCTGCAGAGAGGAAACACTAACTCATTTAAAAGGTACCCTCAAATCTGTTCCATGATTGAGATAACATTTTATTGCATTATCAAGTAAGTTTTGCACTGTAAACTTATTAAAGCAGTAGGTTTTATTGCTTTATTGGAAATTCATTTCAAAGGGATTTCTCTGGTTAGAGCCAGATCAATAGCTGCATTTTGCAGAATGTGAAGCTTTTCTTTTCATTTGGAAATAGGAGAAATTGTCTCAAGATTAATTTCAGCTGCAGTGGAAGGAGGATGTTGGAACAAGGGGGCACAGGATCAGCACCAGGCACTGTTTTGCCAAATGTAAGAAGGAGGAACACATTTCCCCCCTCCACTGATATTGTGGGTAGGTCAGTAAATATCTTCTCAACTGAGAGATGCACGGTTCAAAAATGATTGAGGACAGGCTCACGTACAGGGACACACACATAATCTGCCATTTTCAGGATGTTCTTCCCCAGCAAGCCAGACTCTAAATCCTATGATTTTTCTGAAAGCTGGAACATCTTTTCAAAGCAAGTTAAAAGTTCCAGTTTTCATTTCAGCATGCTGTTTCACTAAGTGCCCACACAAAGTAAATGTGATGTTTTGTTTCAGGTCAAATATTTCATTATGAATAGTTTCCTTGGTCCCCTTTAGAAATGTCAATGTCATAAGGCAAAAAGAATAATGAAAATTTATCTGAAAATAATTAGCCCTTTCCCTAAACAAATAAGAAAAAACCCCCTAGGTGTTCTAATTGCTAAACTGCTATTTTCCAACTCTGGTTCTGGCCAGAGGCATCCCAGAATCAAAACTCACACTCTATCCCCCATTCTTCCACTGATTCATTATTTGAGCTCAGAAAATTGCTTTTTTGTAAGCCTCTCTTTCCTCATCTATGAAAGAGAGATGATGTGATAAATCCTTGTGCAAAGCCTCATAAGTGCTGTTGATGACTCTTACTGTACGACAAGAAGGCTTTTTTTATTATTATTATTCTCTTATAATCTTTTCTGCTTTTTCAGCCATTCATTAAAACACATCACATTCTAGGCCATTAACCCACATTCTGGAGAAGCTATAGAGGCCCTGTCTCCAAAACCACAGAGATTAAAACCTCCTTCAGAAATCTTGGATTTATGTGATACAGCAGCACTGCCGTTTTACACATGAGCACCATCAACAATGCAGAAGGGAAGATGAAAAGAACCGATATTGTTAGGCCTTCAGCATCTCTAACTAGACAAATCCAAGGTATAAATTACATTCTGTATGCCTGAAAATCTTCCCAGAGGACAACCACACATTGCTTTGGGTGACCAGATGTGCCTGTCCCCCCTGGGGACCGAGGCGTGCTCCTCTCTGCAGATGTGACACAGTGCCTGTGCTCTCGTTCTCATGGGGGGTCTCACTGCCCCTTGATGCCTTTTCCTGGGCTTACCTAGAGCAGAGGTCAGACAAAATTAAGAGAATCAAAAGCAGATATTTATTCAAAGGCCTTCTCGGTACATTTGGGCAGTCAGAGCCCACCCAGGGCTGCACCCAAAATGGACCATGGGTCACAGGTTTCTCAGGCTTTACAATTTTGGTCCATTTGCATATGGGGGTTAGACCTCCCATTATAACCTCAGGTAATGAAGTCATCCATCCCAAGCTTGCCCCACTGATTTCTCTGCTGTTTACATTTTTTGGGGCCTAAGACAGTGAGGTGTCCTTGAGTTTCAGGCCCAGAGAGAAATTGTTTTGTGTAAGATGTGAGAACAGCAGCTCCAGAGTTACATGGAAAATAGAAGCTAAAAATCCTAAGGCATCATCCTCAGGGAAAGCAGCTTTGTACCCCATCCCACACACGCCTGCATGGCTGTCCTGCTCCACGAGGCAGCCCCAAAGCCTGTCTGACCTCAGCTGGCCTCTCTTGCCATGACAGCCTTGCCTTAAGTCAACTCACTAATGTTTCTCATCATGAAAAAGTACTTGGTAACCTCTGTTCCACATCTGCTGTTCTTTAATTTCTACTTGTGCTCCTGGTACTATCATCTGGTAGACATTATCTACAGCAAATTAAGAATTTATATACTTCAGGAAAACCTTGACTGGAAGCTCATTGGGGGAGGCTGAATGGGGGCTTTTTCATTAAACTTTTTCATTTCTCTTAAAGATTGAAAAACGTACGAAACAGCTTCTCTGGGGAAGGCGAAATTTCTAACTCTTTAATAAGCACTATTTATCAAAGACATACAATGTGAACTGCCTGCCAGATGTAGAGTACATGGTCTGGAAATTCTTGTATACGAGCCTCATGGCAAGGGGGAAAACAATGGCACTAAACAGAAACACATCACGTGGGAGATGACCATGGCTAGAAATCACAAAAATCAGCACACTGGGTTGAGTCAACACAGGTTTTAAACCTAATTTTAGTTTAAATTTTCATTTCTACTGCCTTTATAAATCTTTTGATATCTTTACAGCAGATACATTCACGGAGCTGACTTATAGTAGAGGAATGTAACTTTTCAGTATCTAGCTCTGGTAAATATTTGTATAGCTCACTTATAATTAAATTGATCCATAAAAGTTTCATTATATTTCAAGAGTCAAGGTCTCACTGTAATGGAAAACTCCCTCCATCACTATTACATTCTAATCAGATTACTTATCTAATCCTTCTCATTTATCAAGTGCATCAGAATTGATCTGGAACGTACAGGAGCTCTTAGTCATTTCTGAGTTTTTTGGGGGGAGTATTTCTGCCTCGTCTTCCCCAGTTCTTTATTTACTGCAGACACAGAAAGAGCACTGGCTCTGTGCAAATCTCTAATACCCACTGAAAGGGACTATGAGGCAGAATCACTCTTAAACATCAGAGTCTTTCTCGACATTAAAGTTGGAAAATGGAACAATTATTTTTGCATTAGCAAGTCACACTGACAAATTCCCTCTGCAGCCTCTTCCTGGCATGCCAAAATGAATCATCAGCGTCTTATTAAGGTGCCCAGGCTATTCCATAACAGTAATAAAGTGTAAATGTATCCCAATTATTCATTTAATGACTTCATGAATATTCAGTATTAAGAAGCAGTAGCCGAGCTCACTACAGTAGGTTATTCAGGACACAGGCTGCATATCCCTTATTATTTCTGAGACAACCTCAGGTTTATTCAGATCTGTCCAGTGTTCATAAACGATAATTCACTGGGACAACACCAATTCTGTGACAGGTACAAATCCATACAGTTTTAGTCCTCTCATTTACATATTTCTTGGGAGAGGATCTAATCTGATAATAAGGACAGATTTCAGGGAAAATCCAATCTCTCTAAGAAATGGATCATGGACCAGAATGACACGAAGTTGGATGTTTACAGTGTTCTTCACCTGGATATCCAAAGCAGCAGGCACCAAATGCTTCCTTACACCTGCTCAACATCCAACGGGATGGTGCAGGGTTGAGTTTTGAGGAACAAGTTGGCACAAAAATGCTCGGTGATGTTACCACGGAAAACTGCTGCTATGAAACAGATGTTCCTCTTTGAGAAAGATTGCCAATGCAAGTGTGAACAGTGACTGCACACTTATGCATTCTTCTCCATCTACTGCACTACCTGGTGCTGTGCTTTGCCCCGGGCCCAGCTGTCCTTGAGAGCAAAATCTCCTACACATCTCCACCAGAACCTTTGGAAACGCGTTTGGCCAGAGATCCCTGGCATCGTCAGGAGAGACCCCCCTCCTTCACACAAGGCTCACAGTGGAGGGCTGGACAGCCCTGATAAGCTTATAGTCAGAAGGACACATTTCTGTTCAAAGAGCTGGCTAGTGCCCAGAGCAAATCTCAGGTGGGCAAGTGAGCAGCTAATCTCCTGACAGAAAATGTAATTGCCAGTCTGGGAGGAGAAAGGGAGAGCAAATTTTGACAGAGCAGACCCACTCTCTTCAGTAAAGGGTCTACTACTATTACGGAAGCCTGAACCCAAACCCAAACTGCACAGAAAGAAATGGGAGCAGAGAGGACATGTCCTAGTGTGCTTAAAGGATAAGGATCAACTCCTGATGCATCTGAGTAAGGAGGAAACAGAGACAAGGATTCACTCATAGCACCTGCATTGTTTAAAATACTAAAGGGAACAGCTTTCATATGTTCTGCTCAGCCTGTGGCTTATTTTCTTCCAAAGAAGGAATGTGTGAACACGTAATCTGAAGGTAGCCTTAGGAGGGAAAGGAGCCACTTTCTGCAAATTTTGCTAGAGAGGTTGTTTGAACCCAAGAATTAAACCTGAAGGCTTCTAGAGCAAGAGTTCCTGTGCACTGGCCAGTCCCTGGAGAGGTGAGAAGCCCAGGGTCCCACGGGTGTATCGAAGCTCAGTGGTTTGCCACCAAGCCAGCCACAGGACACAGAGAATGCAAAGATGAAAAAACATTTGTGAGCTGATTTATGGTTATTTATTAGTTTGACTTTCTCAGTCCTACAGATACACAAAAAGCAATGCCTTCCAAACACATAAGTTGTCATCCCATGAAATTGATGCTGGTTTTGGACGGGTTGTCCTTGGTTTTCTATTTTCTGGTTAACTGGAGAAAATGTTACTTTTACTAGGCATGCTCCCACGGGGACGCCTGAGAGTCTTTTAAAGCAAGGAGCATCAGGCTCTGGATGCACACTTTGACTGCATTAGCTTTTATGAAATAATCTTGTAACTTGAGACATGCCAAGGAACACTTCAAAGAAAATATTTATTTTTAACTCAATTAAATCGGTGAAAAAGACTTTTCCCTACCCCAGCCACATATTCAAAGCACATAAAATTCAGTTTCTACTTTCCTTCTATTCATGAGAAGTGGTTTGCTTTGCCTTAGGCCTCTGTGTTGAAGACTGACCCTAACTAAAGGGTTACATCCTACCCCAGTATGCTTTTGTGGCAATCTAATTCCAGCACGGCTGCATTGACTCTGTTGCCATCACTCCCCTTCCTGGTGCAGACCTTTCCGAGGTCCTTTTGTTGAGGAGGGCAGTTATTAACCATCCTGTGGGAATCACCACAACATCACCAGTGCAAATGGGTTCAGAATGAGAAAGGTTCACACACGGGCTCAAAACCTCACGGAAAGCAGCCTCAGCAGCAGCTGCTCAGCATGAAGAGGCCTGGGTGCACCCCTGAGCACAAAGAATCCCCGAGCAGCCCAGCTAGGAAGCCCTGCCCTGGGGAGCACCACACCATTTTCCCTTGCTCCTGATACTCTTTCCTAAGCTAATGCTGTCCATTTTCAGTCCTGGAATCCCAGTCGGATGCCACACGATTGTTCTTATGGTTGAAACCAAACTTTAGGGCCATGTGTTTGCAACACGCTTTCTATCCACAAGTGGGGTTTGGTTTCCTCAAATTTATGTTGCACAGAGATCCGTGACAGCTTTGGGATGTAAGGAAGCTGGAAAATCTGCTCTTAGGTGCTTAACTGCCATTGTCTTGTTATGCAAATCTGGCTCCTAAGAGTGAATCATCCTACCTAAATTTAGCCATGTAAAAGCAAGCACTTAGTCTAACTAGTTCTTCAGGTTTATGACATTGTCAGAGAAAGATGATTCAAGAACCTGATGGCTTTTCCTGTTGGAGGTATTAGAGTTCCAGTGGAAAACACATTTACATGCGAATTCCTTTCTATAAATGCATGAGTAAATGTATGTGTGCATATATATTTTACATGTTTTAAGCACAAAATCTATGTTTTACTCTTCAGTTTTAATTAGGGATGTGCAAAAAAGCAGGATTAAATCTGAGAAAGTCAACTACTTGCTTGGGTGCCATGATACACTGGCATTCAAGAGGCTGCTCATTTCTAACCATCCCATCTGTGATATCTTTCTCTTTTTAAATGATTATGAAGACTGAAAGATTCTGTTCTCTGAGGATGTGCTCTAGTTTTTCCTTAGTTGGGATGTTTGTCATGAGCAAGCTTAAAAGTCAAAGGGTTTAGGTTTTACTGAAAATACTTTACGCTCCTCTAAGCTTTCCCTGTAATTTATGTGCAAGTGGCTCCAAAGACACAGCTGAGGATGTCGTCTGGGAATAGACTGAAATGTTATTTCTGGGATATTGCATCAATGACTTGAGTCTTAACCTACAGGAAAAGGGATGAAGAAAGAGCATGATAAAAGCTATCACTATGATCAGTTTGGAGACTCTATTCCTACCAGAGGTATTTCTTCTCTTTCTTTGTCACTGCAATCAAGTCTTGTTTACTCCCCGATACATTTGCGCACAGCACCAAGCAACAGAGTAAAGAAGCGTAATTCAAACGAAACATTTCCTAATTATTGTTCCATCTCAGTAATAAATATGTATGGCTGGCTCCTGTGCACAAACAGATGCCCTGGGAAAAGGCTGGGCTGCAGAAGTCAGACGTATTTATTGCAGAGCTGTGCAGCAGGGCGAAGGCGCGTGCCAGCGTCACAGCCCCTGCCCAGAGCAGATTCACTGCTCAGCAAGGGCTGCAGCAGAGGGGACCTCGCTCACACAGCCCCTGCCAAGGACAAGACAAGGAGGTCTCAGGTGTGAACCTCACCGAGTGACAAAGTATTCTGGGATAAACAACGAAGGAAACTTATCCAGGAAAAGAAATCTGGTGCACACTACTCAGCCCTCTGAAACACAATGGCAGTGCTCGTGTATTTAATGTGAAACCAAAGGCATTCTTAGTCATTTTGCTGGTTTGAAGAAGTTTTTGGAACTACAGTTCAGAAAAGCATCTAATCTTTCTCAGAGCCTCTTTGTCATGAAACAAAGACCAGCTACTCTTTGGATTTTCCATTTTCCCCAGATTTTTTGCTTCTCACAGCCATTCACTCCTTGGCTGAGACCTCTGTTGCTGCTGGTCTGATCCTGACAGAACTGCAGGGATTTACCAGCCACCCTCACAGAGACTGGCTGATGAAAGAATATGGTGCTTCCAAGCAGCATATTTAATCACTTCTTAATCACTTTTGCCATCTTCTGTATGTTGGCTCCAGGGAACAGTGTAACCACTCCTTATAAATACCCACACAGGGCAGTTAAGAAATACTGTAAATGAAAGGAGATCTTTACCCCCACTAACATCCTGCAGTGTCACATAACCCTGTCCAGAGCTCACCCAGAAGCTTCAAAGGTCTTGCATCAAAACCCCCTACCAAACCTCAGTATTTCCCACTGACCTCTGCACACAAATATCACCCAGCTTAAAACTGGGAACGCTGTAAATGTGATATGCTTCTCCATATCAGCTTTAGGGAACATACTGTGGCCACATGGGTGGTGAGTTTTGGAAGACAGGTCATAGAAAATGAAGGAAATCTAATTATTAGAGAGGGCTAGGAGTCCTGTAGTGCACACAAAACTAAACACAGCTCTGTGTGAGACTCGAGGCACCCAGGCAGGAGTTCCTTCAGGTATTACAGCAAGTTTCAAAAAAAATCCATCATCACAAACAGTTTTAATTATTTCCAGCCAAATGCCTGTGACCTTGGCAAAAAACAATTATTGAGCAGGCTATTGATCTAGTCAGTAAATAAATACACTTATGTCATCAGTAAGCTAGAATCCTCCTGGGTATAAAACCAAAATCTTAAGGACTACTAGTTATCTGGCATATGATTTTAATTAGGATTTATTGATTAAGGGTTTTTAAAAACAAATGGACTTTCTTGATAAAAGGCCTAGCACAGGATTTTCTGCGAAGTTAAATAATGTCTGACTTGCTGTATAACAACCTGTGACCCACATCCTAATTACTTTGCTATGGAAGTTTGCTTTTTATTTCAGCAGAAGAATGCAGGCAAGGTTTATTCTAAATACCATGAAAGTTTTGGAGGGAGAAGGCCTCAGCTAACAGAACCACACAGGGAGCTGTTAATGCATGGTCCTCACCAGCTAACCAGAAGCATTGCAGTAAGATAAATAATGAAAGAAAAGAGAAGAAAAGCACAAGTTGTTCTTAAATGTTACCTCTTGTAACAAGCTGGACACGAGACCAACAATAACATCTCCTTGGAGCCCACTCTAGTTCAGTGCCTGCTTAAGCACTCCCTAGACAGTCCCACAATTCCCAGGAGGTGAAGGTCACAAGCTGTTTGTGTCTCTGGGCTGCAGTCAGGCTCATTTTAGCCTTCGTGCTACTGTGGGTGACAAAAACACCTCTGGGAACTGCAGACGGCAACGCGAACTGCCTGCGGAGGAGAAGCTCCATCAGAAGAAGCTCCTCGCCCTCTCCATTATTTTCCGTGAAATGATTGTTCAAATCAAAGTTCAGCTCAAGGTAAACTATATGCACTGATATTCCTCCTCCTGTAAACTGTAACCAACACATTTATGCAGCCAAGAACCTGGCCCTATTCAGCAGCAGCTTAGGCAGTTTTCCACACCTCAGATGAAAGCCGCAGCATCCCTCCCCTGCTCTCCCGTCCCAATTTCCTGAGCAGCATATAACGTGATATAAATGCAGAGCTCCCAATCTAAGAAACAGATTGTTAATTTGCCAGTATTACATTAGAGCTGAAAACTTATCCTCTGAGGAGGAGATATTTCCTTTCAAAGTAACCATTTGTGTCATAATCTTTTATCCACCCGAGTCAGGAGGAATCAGCACTTCCTGAGATGCCTGTGGGGAGCCTCAGGACTCTGCCTTCCAGGTAAAACTAATCCTGTTTCTTTGTGTCACACAAAAAGCATATGACCACCTAAATCTCTGTGCAGCTCTATTAGAACCATTTAGTCCAGAAAATGTCATTGACATTTGGTTTTTCTGAAGTATTTATGGAAAGGGAAAAAAAAAAAAAAAAAAAAAAAAAAACAAAACTCCAAACCCCTCCAGAGATCTCCTGATGCTTGAGTGACATAAATATTCACTAGACCATAGGAGACTGTAGTCTAGTTTGTTTAAATTCAATTATGTCATTGTCTGCACCAGAATGACAGGGGACTAATAAAATGCATGGCATACCTGTATGAGGGAGAGAAGGAACTGGCTGCCTCACTGGCAGTGCTCTGCAGCATGAAATGGGGCTGTGTGAGCTTGTGTACTTGGCTGATGACTTTGCCTTTACCAAGTGCAACCCCCTGTCTAAATGTCACCAGGAGAGGGTGAAAACTTAAAGGCTGTCATTTGAATTTCCTTCCCACTGGGTAATTATAAATGAGACTGTAGGCTGGTTTATTGTCTTTTTCTCAGTGCAGCTAAAACTGTGTAAACATTGATGACAGTCTCTCACAGGGGTAGCTCTGTCCCTCTGCACTGGGGAGCAGAAATGTGGACCAGCATCGGAGCAGGGGCAGTGACCTCACTACAGCTCCAGACAGTATCAGCCAGCTGGCTGAAAGCAGGAATGTCTCTTCAGTGTGAAGTCAAAGCTGCTCTAAAAGCAGAAAAATTATTTTCTTTCAGAACAAACAAGAAGCTTTGATCTCTCCCACAGCTGAGAGAACCCAATAAATTTCACTTACAAACCAATTCTTTCTTTTTCGAAATCTGAAAATTAAAGCACATCCCTAGACTTATCTGAGACCTGATTTCTGGATGCCAAAATCTGAGACAAGTCCAGTAAAAGAGCAGCTCCAATGCTTGATGGAAGTCAGTCAAGGCAAGGCTGGACTTGGGATTTCAGAGGCTTCCCCCAGAGCAGCGCCGTGCCCGGGCATCGTGGGGGTGCCCAGGTCAGAGGGGGCAGCCAGAGCAGCCCTGCCCTGGCAAAACAGAGCTGCAGCCTCCAGAGCACCAGGTCCTGGGCTGGGGGCCAGGCAGGGCGTGGGGACCAGCAAGGGCCTGTGCCAAGCTGCACAGACCTGAGAGATTTCCTGATGGGGATGTACGCCCACAGAACAAGCTCAGTTTTGACAAAACTGTCCTTTCGAGTTCAAATGCTCTTTCACTGACCAACTCCCATCTCTGGTCATTCCTACTTCAACATGCAGGCAGGCAGGCTCACTTAAAATACCAGCAGTGACAATGGGACCTCCAAAATAAACAATCTGGCTGTTCCCAGCCCGGCCCAGAGCCTGCTGGCCATCGGTGCCTTTCCAGGAGACCATGGTGATCACTGGCAGCTGCATGCTTTAAAAATGACACCTACCCTGTTCATGTCAATAATATCTCCTTAACTGCTAGAAACTAGTGTTTGGGTGCCTGAATGCTTTTCTCTTGAACAGGTTTGCCCTTTTAAACAATTTATATCTGTGTGCTTCAGAGAGAAAATAAACAGCAAATTATAATGTTGGGTAATGTTTGCTAATTACTCACACCAATGAAATTCACCTTTGAATGGTGTTGGCTTTCAAACCAGTACATAAACCAGCAGCTAACTTATTTATTAGCTCTGAAAAGGAGCTGAGGATCAAAACACAATGATTATTCTCTTCATTCCCCAGGGCTGGCTGCTGTGCAGGTGCTGAAAGAGAATAAACACACTCCTGAACTAGAAATGGGAATGGAATTGTGAACGAGTGGCCTCAAACCCAGCTTTAACAGACTAAATTTAGCCCCAAAAATTTACACAAATAGTTTTTCAACCTCATTGCAAACAATAGCAGCTGCCTCAAATCTATCCTGTAGGAAATGATGGGACAGGATTATTCCAGCAGAACATCCTGGACCTGGTGCTGATGACAAGAGCAGAGACACAGAGTCCATTCTTCGATTTGGCTTCTGTTTGTCACAGAAAGTCACAAATACTTTAGATTGCCTTGCAAGGAAAACCTAAAAGATATGTGACATTCCAGTTAAAAATCACTAAGCAGTGTGATTTTTGGTTCAAGAAGTGAAGACAGGCAAAAAAGAGTCAGCTGAGGAACACGAGTCGTGACAAAACAGAGAGTGGCCTTGCTAGGCTGGGCCAACAACCCTGCCAAGCCCAGCAGAGCAATCCTGAGATATTCCTGCAGTGATTCTGCCTCTGGGAGAGGAAGGTAAAACATTGCTGCTGGCTTAAGCTGGCTGTGAGACTCCTGTCCTGGTGTGCATCCACTGAGTGCAGAAGGGGCAACCCCTGCTCCCCCCTGCAATCAACCACCCACATCATCACCCACCCCAAAATGAGCCAGAATGGCAGAGGTGGCCATAATGCATTACATTTAGAGCAGAGAACAGGCAAGAAAGAAAAAAGAACCATGATTTTTTTACTTTATTCTGAATTAAGAACAGAATAGTTCTTTGATTATTACTAGTGCTAGGATTTCTATTCGAATGATTTCCCACAGCTCTGTTATGGGCAAGAGGCAGGGGAGAGAAGAAGGAAAAAAGATAATAATAACAATAATAATAATAATAATAATAATAATAATAACAATAATAATAATAATAGTAACAAAAAAAGCCAGCACAGGCTGTTCTAGTCATTTCAAAGCACAAAGTAATCAGATGGCCATCTTTCTGAGCAGGTGTGATCAGTGAGAGGAAATCAAATGTCTTTACTTTTCCTTTTCAAATTGTAGGACATATAATTGTATCCTTTGTTGTATCCAGGTGCTCCATCCCCCTTGCTTTAAATCACGTATTTATGCTTCTTTCCAAATAGCAAAGAGACTGAGCCTTAAAATAAAAATCTGGATAGTCAGAGTGATTAATACACAAGGTTCCACAGGCTTTGGCACAGAACATTTGCATTACACAAAGCTATAAAAAATAAATATTTAGTTTTCTCTGAAGTACCAGAGCATCTTTATTGCAAACCTCTTTTCAGCAGTCTTTCTATAAGTTACACATCACCTTTATCACTTTCTCCCCTTGTTAGTCTCTGGGTTGAACTAGAGGCTCAGGCAGAGAGATTTTAGTAGGAGTGAGAGAGCAGGAAGATGCCTATGTAACATCAAGTGGAAGTTTGATGCTGTATATAAATAATGAGCTGTCTTCTCTTTTAGACTGCAGTAAAGAGAATATTCAAAATGGGAACAGAAATTCCGTATTTCTGTTCCCATTTTGAATGGCTAAATGTGAGGATTTTGGACTCACATCCATCCCTGTGCCCCCGTGACATGAATAACATTCAAATCACACAGAAGCCACACACAGCCCTATGTGAGTCGCAATTTTGTTCAACCTTTGATTTTTAGACTTTCGATGATGTTTCCAGTTACAATCAGGCAATGTGACTGCCAGCAGTCCTTGCATTGCCTTCTGAGGGAAACAGGCTGGGCAGGGGGCACGATGGCAGACTGGGGATGTGGTCTGTGACTTCCCCAGTGGATTCATCCAGTGGCTGCAGCCCTTTGCCTGAGCTGTAAATGTGTCCCCAGCTCCCTGAAGGACAGGATTTTACAGAAAAGGTGGAACTCGGTAGATAAATGATGTCTGAGGAGACAGATGTTCCTGCAGACGTTCCTCCCACGCACATGAGGAGTCACACAAAACCTTGCTTTCTGTGGCCCCAGTGCTCCCAAGCAGGTCTGAGGGAGACTGCACAAGATCTGCACAAATATTTAGTCTCAGCTCTTCCCCCCATTTTGTTAAAGTACAAATTAAACACCAAACCACACTTCGATGTCGAGTGAACTTTCCATTTGTTTAATGATCTGTGAGTTTGTTCAATCCCCCCATTTGCTGCTTGTTAACCAGGAGCAGCACCACTATTTACTGCTACAGCTGCCAACCAAACTGGCCTTAATAACTACCTGCCCTGGGCCTGCCTCCCTCCCTCCCTTTAGAGGCTGTGCCTTATCAAGAACACACTTTCATCAAGGTGGCTAAAAATAACAGAGTTCACAGCCTGTTTTGTAAAAGCAGGCATGATTTTAGAATATATGAAATTTCCACCTGTCTGCTTTCACCTTCCTTGCTTTGTACATCCTTCCCATATTTCCTGCCAGCCTCTGGTGGCCAAGGAACACGTGTTGCACCATGGATGGGAAGGACATGGGTCCAGTCTGTTCCTGAAATGACACAGCTTGGTCAGAATTGATTCTGCTGATGTGCCCACTTGCCAAAGCCAGGCACTCCAGCTGAGTGCTCAGTGTGAAGTACTCCTACACTGACCCCCACACATCCAGCCAGACTGTGGAGGAAAGAATTAAATTCCACCACCACAAAATCCAGAGTTAAGGTATATTTGCATCATCTAACTACTTTCTGATATTAACCTTGACATGAATGTGCTTCTTTGCCAGAAAAGGTGAAAAAAGACTTGAAGCCTGAGCCCTGGCTTTCAGTGTTACCAACTTTTTTAGTGTTATGAGAATGATTTAAAGAAACCTAAGGATGAATGGATGGTCAGCCAGACCCACAAGGTCCCAGCTGTGCCAACAGGTGGTACAAACACTGCACAAAAGATGTATTTTAAGAGCTATTGGGAGGCTGGTCATGTTCTAATCAAACTGGTTCTTTATGCCTTTAGAAAACTTCAGCTTCCCCCTAACCTCAAATTACAAAATTGCTGCAGCAGCATGCAGAGCCTTTTACAACAAAATTGTACATTTGGATGGAGAGGGAGGAGAGAGAGGAGGGAGCTGTTTCCATGGGATAGCTTGGCCTTAAAAACTTATTGAATGTTTTGGTTAGGCTGGAACATTGTTCTTTTGCTATAAAAAGCAAGGATGAAATCCCAGTTTTGTCAAGATCAGTGAGCAGTTTGCCACGAGGATTCAGATAGGCTGGCAGTCTGTCAGTCCCTAGATCCTTTCAGAGAAGTTTCTACATTAACTTTGACTGCAGAAAGAAAAACAAAGGGCAGGTGTTTTGGGTGTTCACCCCCAGCCCCAGGCTTTAAGACATTCACCAGCAGTGGGAAGAAGCCTGCCCCCTGCCTACAGTCTCAATATCAATAAGAGGACAGGTTTCAGAGCTCTGCTCCCCTTCACAGCCACCCTACACTGGCTGCTGGTTTGAAATGATGCCATCAAATGGCTTGGGCTTTCCCAAGCTGCTGGTTTGGTAAATTGAGCTGGAAGGCCTCCCTGACCAGCCTGGCACACCACCAGCTGTGCCCCATCCCTACCCCTGACCATCAGTTTTTGGGAAGAGAACTTCCAGCACTGTTCACAAACACCATTACAGTAACTCAACCTCCTTTAGTTTTTTTGGCTCCCTCTCCCATGAAAGTCTTCTGAATATTGCTCAATGTTCTGCCACGTGATCCAAAGTGGCCTCCTGAAAATCTGAGAGGTTACAGAGTCACCGAACGGGTCAGGCTGCAAGGGACCACAGTGGTCACCTGGTCCCACCTCCCTGATCAAGCAGGGTCAATCATTTTAACACTTTCTGCAAAGACCTGACTTCCAGCCATAATCCTGGCACTGCACTTTGGTAACACGGGTGTCAGCACAGCTCCCTGAACTCATGGCTGCAGGAATGGCAGCTCTGTGCTGGGTTAAACTTTAGAGGGAACCCTTTGAGCATTAAAGCCCGTGAGGGACTCCCTCATGTCCAGTCAGAATCCTGTCTATTTTCAGGCTATGCACTTGGACACAACCTGTTCTGAGCTCAGGACCTGGTGTCTTCCACAAAGGCACCACAGGTCAGAGGTACAGCCCCATCAGAGGTGCAGAAACTCAGCACCCCTCAGCAGATTGTCCCAGTCTCACTCAAAAACTCATTTCTACTGGATTTCATCTGACTTTAGCTTCCAACCATTACTTTTGCTCTCCTCTCCTTTGCAGGATCAGAGCTATCATCAGCTCATGGTTTTCTCCCTTGTTTCACCACACAGTGTAATGAAGTCTCTTCTCAATGTTCTCTCTGACAAGGTAGAGATTGCTTCATTTAACCACATCTCAGTCTCACATACCAATGACTCTTTTCCTAATCCACTGGCACCTTTATATGGCTGCAACTACATCCACCCAGGAGATGGTCCTGGGAAAATTACCACAGGGAAGATCAACCTCTCCCCTTCCGTGCTGATCTATACTAGTCCAAAACTGGAAATAAAATGATTCCACACATCACTCAAATGTGGACTTCCCTCTGAATTTCCCTTGAATTTGTTAAGCATTCAGGTATTTTTTACTTGTTTTGTCTGGAAAAAAAACCAAAAAGGACAGGGTGTCTTTTCACCCAGATGAGCATTCACTTCATAGATTACTAGTGTTCAAAATGAGATTTAGAATAGCTCTCAGCTGTATAACCTATATAAAATTGTCCCATCTTATGCTCAAGGAAGGGAAATATCCTGCTAGAGCAGTTTTACAATTTTATTCAAAGGACTCTAAAATACATTTTTCAGCTTTCCAGAAGTACTTTTTGCTACTGCTGCTGCTAATGCTTTCCAAGACTCAATGCAATTACTTGTTAATAAAAACATGTTTAATATGCTGGCAGAAAAATTGATACCACTTCCATTCTCTGCCTTAAAACAAATGAAACGTAGGAAGGAATTGAGCTGTCTCATTTCTGAAATGGGAAGCAGATTTTTTTAAAGTTCAGATCATTACCAAGTGTAATATTCATATAACAAGTTTAACTGACCTTGTGCTCTTACTTCTCTGGAGCTAACTTTGTGGGAAATGTATTTCTTACAAAACCTAAAAAAAGGAATACTGTTTCAAAATCTTCTGCCCTGCTCACCAATCCAAGTGAAAAATATCTCCAGTTGGTCATGATGGAACCAATCTGTGTGGGAACAGTAAGCTGTGCCTGCTGCACTAAGGGGGTGGAATCAGAAACCCTGACCCACAGGAGCAGACTCCAGCCATGGTGCTTCACCAGCTGCAGGCCCTGAAGCAGCTGCACTGTCCCTGTCCCACAGCATGGGTGCTGAGGGGGTGCTCTGTCTTTGTGCAGCTGCAAATCACCAAAAAGTCACTCTCCCCCTGTGCTGTCAGGGGACAAACGGCCAGGGAAGCAGAGCTGGTCACTCTTCCCACCTTTTTAGTCCCCTGTGCATCAGGCCTAATGACCTTAAACAAAACCCAGTCCAGGCTGACCTGAAGCTGTTCAGTGCAGCCATTCAACAGCCATGCAGTTATTCTTTATGTCATTAAACTGAGACAAAGCTGTTTACTTTGATGCAGAACCTGTCTTTGCCTCAGAATAGGGAGAGCTCAGTTCAGTTCCGGCTTCTGCTGCAGGGAAAAGGAGGACACACGTGTTAGGAAGTTCCCCAGGCAGCTCATGATTTGTGTCTTGCAGGGAGGAGAGGTGAGGCTCTCCTCAGTTATGGCAGCACTGACACAGGGAAGGAAAGAGAATGACTCCGTAGCCTAGGGCTCGAGACTCGGGGCAGTGCTACGGGGTAGGGCTGCTCCATTTTAACATTTGGTTCCTTCTACTGAGTGCAACAGTACCTACAAGTGACTGAAAATACGACCAGGTCAGAATAAGTTATGGTTTGGTCCCTGTTTTGTGTGGAATAACTGCTCAGGTTCAGAAGGGAACTGACCTTGGATCGCCTGCTGAAGGGAGTGCCTGTAAGAAGCCACCTGAAACACCATTTCTGGGCCTGCTCACCCACCTGGGGAACGACCTATTCCACCTGCAAGAGATGTGGAGAAGGGCTCTCAGCATCCCATGGGCTGGGAGAGGTGAGCTGATGGGAGAGTGTGTGAACAAAGCTCCTGGAGCCTTGCAAAGCCACAGCTCAGCTTGCTGCCAGGAAAGAGAAGGGCGAACACAAGGGAAGGAGAAGAATCTATGCCAAAGGACAACACTGACAAAGAACAAATCAGTGTGAATAAACCACAGATTTTTCTTTGAACCACCTTCTCTGACATCACAGAGGGAAGGGAATGTGGTGACAGCTTTGCCACTAGGGACTTACTCAGTTTTAAGATGAGGCTGGATAAGTTTCCAGATGGGATTGGAGGGGATGGATGGCAGTAGGAGAGGGCCAGACACAATAACCCAGAAGGTGCTCTGTAGATGCCCATTCCTGAGTCACAGCAGCACCACTGGAGAGATTTGGGAGGTGTAAGCTCTGGGGTGGGAGTTTGTTTGCTACCCTGCAGAGAGCTAGCTGACATTAGATTTGAACCCCGATTTAAACAAAACTTTTGAATGTAGTACCTGCAGGGCAATACCTATGCCCAGATTTTTAAAAGGAAAGAATTAATTTGAAATTTTGATCCCTTTTCAAGGCCTCTACAGATCTGTACAATAAAGAAATCAGAGTCCTTATGTTTGCTTTTCATCCATTTCCCTAGAAATAGGGACAGAAATTATTCTTTTGTCTGTCTTCCCAGAGTTGTCAACCCTGTGGGACAGTGACTACTTCTTACTCAATCTACATAGTGGGACTCTGACCTCTCATGAGTCTGTTATCTCTTACTGTTATTTCAGTATAAAACATGTACATGCACAGATATTTAATGATATATACCCTAAAAACTACTTCCTTTTCATAGGTACTCCTCTCATAGGGATAGAGTACTTCCAAAACAATTAAAATTCAGATAAATTGCCACAGAGGAAATTAAAAGGATTTCCCTCAGCAGAGAATACACGGCGAGTCCCCTCGTCCAGGTGCACCCCTGTGCAGTGGAAGGTTTGCAGTTATGTCAGCACACAGCCCTGCATGAACAGCAGCTGCTCACAGGCCTCCAGCTCATCCTCCTGCCACATCAGCCTTCAGTTAATGTCAGGAAGTGGTTTTATGATGGTCAAGAGAATTCTGGCCACTGCAGGTAAAATGTTTTGTCTCATCAATATTTACTTTTTCCTCCCTGTGAGCTCTGCCAGGTTTCATTTTTTTTTTTTTTGCTTTACCCTGTAAGATCTCAATTATGAATGTGCAGAGCTTAAATTAGGAATTGGAAAAACCTCTTAATATTAAGCATTTCCAGGAAACAATGTATAAAATCCTGCAATGCTCCACATGGATGGTTCAGAAGAGAAGTAATCAACCAACTCTGTAAATGTCAAGGGGAGGATTAGCCTTTACTTCTGATGAACCCAATTCTGCAGCCACATTAAAAGATGCCTTTGCATGTGGAACTAAAAGGACTATTTCCTGCTTTAACAAAGCCTTTGACTTTCCTGTAGCTGCAAGTTTATCTCATTTGCAGAACCAAACCCACCTTGATCTAAGAAGCTGAAACACCTTTGAAGAGCATTTAACCTCTTGCTGAAGTTGACAGAAGAGTGTTATGGCTGAGTATTTCAGATAAGCAATTGCAGAAAGGGGATTTTTACTTTGATTTTTACTTGGATTACAAGATTAGTCCACCAGCTTTGAAAAGCCATCCAGGAGGAGCCTGGCTCTGAATGTCACTTACCTTGGTGTGGATATTTCTTGCTGTTCAGGAATGTGAAGGGCTAAAGCAAAGCTTGGTTACCTTAGATGTTCCACACAAGTACAAACAATAAGGAAATACAGACAATCAGAATGATACATTTCTTGCCACATTTGGTGAAAAGTCCCTCTAATACATCTACACTACCCTGTTTGGTAGGGGTTTGAGGAGCACAAGGCCCCCACAGGCTCCCCTGGAGCTGCAGGCACTCAAATATTGCCTTGGGTCAAGAGCACAGTGTGGCACTGCAGGATGTGAGGCAGGCAGGACCCCCTGTGCTCCCAGGGAGCTGCACACTCGAGTTTGTGGCCACAGCAGCCAGCTTCAGAGGCAGAACACAGCAAGCAGCAGTGCAGGCTGAGGCTGGCTACCCTCGCATGCACTGATGTGTGTGAAAACAAAAAATCTCCTTTGTAGGCTGAAATATTGATTTATCACTTCTTGCAGATATGCATTTTATGCACAGAGCAAGATTTAAAAAAACATTAGGGACTTTCTTGGGAAAATCTTAGTCTGTTTGAGTATAATGACACAATCTTACCGGGTGTCAGTGGGCTGGTCTGCAAAGACGAGCTTGGAGCTGCAGGCATCAGCAGAGCAGCAGGGCAGTGCCCTCTCCAGCCTGGCACAGGCCTGGGGTGCCCAGGCAAGGAGGGCAGGGTGGGCTGGGGGCTGGGAACAAGGGCCAGCCAGGGGTCCCGTGAGCATCACACAGGTCCACAGCGATGAGGGGGCTCCAAAGTCCAGCACAGCAGGGCTGATCTGACACACAAGAAGCCACATCCAGGGCAGGTGAAGAGCATGTAGAGCCTGGTGGCACAGCCAGTGGGTATCTGCAAGGGAAGGTCTTCAAATACTTTCTCTCAAGATGGTGAGTATCCAGTGATGTCCTTATTCCAGCATTCTGGTGGCATCCATGGTGGAAATTTACTCGACTGCAGCAGAAAGGACTGGGCAGTCTGGGAAAAAAACCCAGCAATTGTATAAAATTAAAATGGTTTTGCTTCTTTTTAAAAAATAAATTATGTTTACAAATGGCAGTAAATTAATATTAAAACATTTTTTTTTCAGGCACAATGACACAGTGTCTCTGGCATTTACAGGAAGCAGAGACACAAGAGACAAGTTTCTGTCTCCTGTTCCTAGTACAACCAAAGGAAAGGAAAAATGCAATTATGAGATTTATAAACTACTTGAGAGATATTTCCGTGGTAAACTCTTGAAAATCTTTTGTAGCACAGATATTTCAACACACCCAAATAGTCCTGAGCTCTTTATTTGCCCTATAAACAGTGAGACAGTGATTTCACAATCTGTCAAATGTAGAAGCAAACAAAACCAAACTGCTTGTTGAACCAATAGAGAAATGGACTGTGAGCATCACAGATTTTTGGCCTCTTTTTTCTCTGTATTCTCTATTCTCAAGCGATCCAACACTGTCAGACTTCAATATATGATCACTTATTGCCAAGCTGTTTTAAAGGAAAACATAAGGAAATGTATGTTCTCCTATCTCCTTTCTGGGACAGCAGAAACCTGAGCAGGATTCTTGGGAAGACTAAAACTGCAGTGTGTGGAAGTTAATGAGCACATTAACTGGGCTCCACACACAAAACACTTAGAGACATCTCTAACTTCAGGGACAGGGGAGCTCATGCCAGAAATAAGCTCAGAAACACATTCATGTGCATCTACAGCAGATCTATTGACACCAATTGCTACTTCATTTTTAAAGCATTTCTGAACTGTTCCAGTCTCTGCTTTGGTAAATGCCTCTCCCTCCAGATCCTCCACCAGACTTGACCTCTGGGTGGGAAGATTGTTTCTTTAAGCAAATTAAATATGGTGTGGGTTAAGACATCCTCAGTTTTCCCAAGAACTGATTAACCTTTCTATTTACAGCCAGTACTGTTTTTGGAACTACCAGTGTGAGCCCTGAAAAGTGAGGAGTGCTTTCTCCTGGCATCAGGGGTCCCATGAGAAGCTTCATTCCTTTCCTAGCATTAGGTACCATTTGCTCACAAGATGAAGGCTTATCAAAGAAGGGGTTAACTTCCCAGAACTATTTTTGTTTAAATCAAGTCAGTCAAATGTAGAACTAACCTCTGACAGATTCTGAGTAGATTCACAATGCATGAAATTTAAATAGAGAAATTTTTCTTAAAAAAAAAAAATCCCTTGAGTCAGGAGAGGTCGTTGTCAGAAACCATAACTAATGCAGCAAAATGGGAGAGCATCAGAGGGAGTGAATGGTCCTTGGCAGCTGTTTGATGGTGCTCCTCTGCTGCAGCACTCAAGGCTGACCAGCACTGATTTTGCTACTGATGTATCACTCCCTCTGCTCTGTCCTGACTCAGCCGCTGAGCCCCCGTAGCCTGTGGCACAGCTAATTGTGATTCACCCACTGGCTCCCAGAAAACAGGCTGAAAAGTTAAATACTGTAAAAATATTCAGCCTTAGCATGGAAGGTCCTTTGAGGTGAAGTTCCTCCTTTGCTGTCCCTCTCTTTCGCCCTTTCAAAATGACAGCCACTGAGAAACAGAAGGCTAAGTGTCCTTTGGGACACCCAAATCTAAACATGGTTAAATTAACTCTGGAGCACAGCATCTCCTTTCTCTGGACTCTGCCTTTTAATTTATATCTTTGTAACCCATTTCTAATGTTTCTAGTCCCAGTGGTTTCTCAGCCCAAATTCTATAAGCAGGAGCTGACATTTTACTCTACACACGCTGCAAGATGTGTGAGCGTTTTCCTGCTCAAGGCTTGCTTTGCTAGAATAGTTTCCTCCCTGGGTTGCAACCACATTTCTTGGAATTTTTTTTTTTTCAATTTTTATTTTTTTAAATTCATCAGGAGGATGGCTGAAGCATGAGTTCTCTGCCCCTGCCCTGCTCCTGGCCATCAGGCCACAGACTCCCCTCCCAGCTTGCAACAAACAGGCCCCAGTCCCAGAGGGGAAAGGATCTATTTGGAAACAGTGGTAGGAGAGGGAACAGGTGTTTTCCATCACTTTTGTCCTCTACTGCATATTTCAGAGCTGATAAACCTGGTGAAGGAGCTCTCAGGCTGCCTGGGGTCTGGGGTTTCTCAGTGGCAGGGGCGTGTGCAGGTGGCTCCACAGCAGGGCAGGCCCCACTTGTGCAGACACTGTCACATCCCCACCGCTGCTGTGCTGGAGGGGAGGAAGGTTTTGGTGGTGTCAGTCACTTTCAGCTCTCTGTTTGAACTTTCCCATGGATATCCTGGGCCTCAAGCCCACTAGTAATCAGTTGGACACCTTCCTCTTGCCTCTGGATCTCTCCCCTTCTCTTGTGACCTTTACCAGAAGTTGCCTTGCCAACCTTCATGCAACAGGAAAGCCTTGCCTGTCTTACCTCATGAAGTGACTTCCCGAGAAACTCGTCAGAGCAGCTGCAGCCCCAGTCCTGAACAGAGGAACAGCTCTGAGTGGCACCAAACAGAATCCCAAGCCAAGGCCTGGGGCTGAAGCCTCCTCTGCTCCCTCACAGCCACCAGAAACACTCGCCTCAGCTCTCATCCACCTGCGGGGGACCCGGAGTGGAGACTCTCCCAGCCTCCCACTTCAGTAAGAGTTTAATGCTCCCAGGATAGCTCAAACTTGTTCCATCCTCTATGGATATTAACAGCCACAATAGGTAATCCTAATTGCCAAAGGACTTAGGCTGTCAGCACTTTGGGGATTTAGAAGGGACTGAGTGCCAAAATTCTTCAGGCTGCCTCACAAACACGGTCAGTGTTTGAGTCCCACGCCTCGCAGAGCACAGTTCAGCCCCAGAGCCAGTGGCACTTCACAGAGCACGCTGGCTTTGCAGGGCTGCCTCCCTCCAGCCCTGTTCTCTGCTCCTGCTTCCACAGATAAACCCAGCCTGGAGTACTGGGGATATTGGCAACAAGAGGTGTTCAGGACAGCAAGCTGGCTTGCTTAGTCAAAAACACAGCTGGAGCTCACAATGCCTTCAAGACCTGCTAAAAAAAGTGCCCTTCCCCCACCCCCATCTAATTTTTAAGAGGGAATTCCCATTTGTTGCCAAAATTTCTTTATATCACATAGAACCTGAGGAAAAGGGGTACTTCTGGGTAGCGTCTGGTATAAACAAAAATTAAATCAGCAAAAGTGGGCACTGACGCTGCCACTATGGGCAGAATGGAGGGAATGCAACAGAGTAAGATAACAGAAAGAAAACATAATAAATGCAGATGATAAGTTTAAGTTTGATGCAATGACAAAGGAGGAGGCATCAGAGAAATCCACTGAAAGGAGGTGGTGGGATGATGTGATATCTTTGGTACTGCTGAAAGATGCAAGCAGAGGAGAGGGAGCTGGGACAAGCAGGAACTCTAGCCTTCAGCAACTGCTGTAGAAGAAGAAAAGACATCAGTGGAGAAAAAGGAGATGCAGCTGCCCTGGCATCATATTTCCTTCTCACACTGGAAGAGCAGCCTTTATATTTATTGAGCAAACTTATATTCGTAAAAACATCATAAGCCTTTCCATTTTTATTTTGCCAGTTATATTTTCAAGTCATGAGATCAAAGATTTTTTCAAAGGCAATGAAGAAAATTATTAAAGGAATATTTAAGGACAATGAATTAACAATGGAAGACATTTTAAAAAGCTGGCTATGGAAAATAATCAAATAGGAATCAGAACAGCCTTTCAGCTGAGTTTAGATTATAGCAAGCAATTTCTTATAGCTCCTTTTTGCTCAAAGTCTGTGACTCAGGCATTTGCCAGCTCAGATCTGGGCTTTGCTCTGCAAAAGAGAACACACATTGCCAGCACTGCTTTCACGAGGAGCCTGGCAGTTCGCCACGTTACAGCAATCTGAGAACAGAATCACTCCTTGTGTATATTTCAGCTTTTATCACCACTACGAAAGCCTATGAGTTTCACTACCTTTTATCAGGAAACACCAGTCTTTGTGACCAAGAACTGCACCTTAACCAATAGGCTTGGTCACTCTCATTTTTTGGTACCTTAGTTCAAAACTATCCCACTAAATCCCACACCAGATACATCCCTGAGTTCTTTTGCTTAATGTAAATATCAGCACGTGGTCCTACATCAAAAAACAGCACAGCATGGCATACAAATTCTGTCTTTAGTCAGACAACTGCCTTTACATATTTTCATAAAACGTGCTTTAAACCCTAGATGCCATGAGTTCTATTTCTTTCGCTTCATTGCAAATTGATGTTTCGTACTTAAGAGCATGAGCTCCATTCTTAGCCTTATCTGTCTGAACAACCTCAAAATGCCTGTGTGTGTCAGTCTGCTTTATGGAATGCATTTTGCTTGACAGCTCTCTGGCCTTTTTGCCTGTTTGTAGAGCTCAGTACATCTCATTAAAAGCAGTGGCACCTCATGCCCACTTCAAACACAGTGAGGCCTTCTGGTGCAATATGATGTTTGTTCAGAGGTCTGCAGGATTAAGGAGTATGTCTGAAGTGACAGCACGCTTTTTGTTTCCTTCCTTATCCATCCATCCATCCATCCATCCATCCATCCATCCATCCATCCATCCATCCATCCATCCATCCATCCATCCATCCATCCATCCATCCATCCATCCATCCATCCATCCATCCATCCATCCATCCATCCACCCACCCTTTCTTTCTTTAGCATACTCAGCCAGAGGGCAGGCTGAAAAACTAACCTGGTGCATGTCTTGACTCAGTTCTGGGAATTCAAGGAACCCTGATCTTTGCTACCTGCAAATCCTTGTTGCTTTGATACCTGGGAAGCTTTCCTGAGAAAAAAGCATGGGTGATTTGTTGGCCTCCTAACATGGTGTTGCCACTAAGACAGAAAGGACACACACAGATAGGACAGGAGAGCGAGCTGTTAAGTCAGTCTGCACTCCTGCATGTCACAGGCCCACATCTCCTTTCACTTATTACGATGTGTTTACTTCTACCCAGTGAGGGCATGAGGTGAATTTCAGTTTGCTCATGCACTTAGGCCTGCAGCTGTAGCCTCAGAGCCAAGGCTGCCACCTCAGGCACATTTTGTTCAGCAAGCATTGGCAATCTGCCCTCATCTCCCATTTCCCAAAAGGAGCATAAAGTTTTTGGGTTTTTTTAGGGAGGTGAAGTTGCAATAAACATAACATGATGATGAGGGTCATGCCAACAGAGCCTTTGGGCTGAAGCTGGACAGTGAAAAATCAGGTGCATTAGAAGTTCATAAAGGAGACAGTAGGGGGGGAAAAAGGGGTATTTCATTTTCTCTGTCTTGCTGAGCCAGTCCTCATCAGCAGAGGTTTCTGTAGCAGAGGTATTTGGTACCAGAGCACTGAGCAGAGCACGTGCACTGGGCCCAGTGTGCCAGAACGAAGGGGCACGTCAGGGCTGCTCTGCTCCTGCACAGGCTCTGCAGCCTCCTTAAAGAGCTGGGTTCTCAGGAGTTAGACACAAGATGTGAAAAAGCAGAGACTCAACGTGTCCAAAAAGTTCTGACAGAATGCAGTTGAACATCTTTAAGTATCTGAATACACTAAAAGCCTGCTATAAAAGCCTTGTAACTCAGAGACAATGTACCATGAACACAGTGGGTTTCCATGCAAATCCTTAAAACATTACATCTCAGTTTATGCATCATTACAGACAGCTTAAAAAGGTTTTACAGAAATATATTTCAATTTTGAAGTGCTAGTAGTCAACTATTCAAAGAATGATGAGATAGGAGAACTCTTGGCTGCTTTAGGATCATTTAGGGATGACATAAATGCCACTGAACCATAGAGGGTTTTTTTGGGAAGTTAAATAGCTGGCATTAGCAGGGTAGGGCAGAAATAATCTCTATGGTAAGCACAGGCTTTACCAACACTTACTTTATTTCTTCAGAAAGGCAGCTGTTGCTATTTCAGATTAGATGAGTCTCTTTGCATTAAATGCAAAAAATTAGATTTTTGAGTGGGAGAAACGCACACAGAAAATGGGAATACTATTTCTTAAAGTATCAGATACCTACAAAGGAAAGGGGTAATGCCAGCTCTGAAGGGCCCACAGAATAAAGAAGTTATTACTGAATGAGACCAAAGGTGTCCCCATCCCATTACCCTGGGAAAACCCTCTTTTTTCATATAATGAAATAGTGGCCCAAGTGCTGATGAAGCTCCCCTGCCTTGGTTATGACTGGGGGGATTCATGGTATTTTATTCCCCCCGTCACTGCCACTACAACACTTGTCCACTGTTGCTGGTCTGGAATATGCCTTGTCCACCACTTGTGTTTCATTCATGGCTTCTGGAAAAAAAAACTGATGCAGAACTTTGGTCAACAGAGTTATGAATATACAAAGGTGGATGGCAGCATTGAAAGCCAGTCTGAATTTATCAAAGTGGAAGGCAAAACAAAAAGAGTTCCCAACAAAATGTCACTGACATTTATATTAAAGGGGGGGAACAAAGCCCAGATCTGACATTTAAATATAATGCCACCTGTGTAAAACCTAAACCTCATTTTTTACAGGCAGTGAGAAAGCTTCAAGGCAACTCCCCTTGTCTGTTTGTTACCTGTGCAGCCTTTCATCATAAAGGTTTCCATTTTTTTCCTTCTCATGTTCTTTAAAAGGGATATTGAACAGTGACTGTGCAAAAGGCAAGGCAGCAAGGATTAAGTGAGTTGAAGAGATCTCAGGACAGGTAGCAGAGCATCACATTTAATTCCTTTGGTGCTTATTTTAATAACATTTATCATGATGAACTCTTAAGTCATTACAGAGTATAAAATATGCAGTGCTGTGCTTTGCCATTTAACATATAATTTATCTCCTCATTGCTGTGACGAAGACATTATTACTTTTTTTAAAACAGCTTCTTATCAGGCAGGTTCAGCCACATACCATTGGTTTTATTTCAAAACTCTGCACAACAGCCATAATCAGCAACTGATGCCCCATTTTTTTCTTCATTACTAAAAAAAAACCCCAGGCCACTTGTCAGAGTCACTAATCAACAAAGTTACCTGCAGGTGAAAGGTAGGGAAAGGAGATCTCACTTATCACAGACCTTGTTGCCAGGCTTTTTGTCTGTCCTTGTCTGGTTAAATGCTTCACAGATCCACAGGGTAGAGGAGCAGGAACATTTCTTTAGGTCAGAAAAGGTGCTTCTCTGACAGACTATGTGCAAGACAAAGAACTGCTCCATGTCACCTCTACACATCAGACCTATCCATTTGTGATCAAACCACAGTACATTGTCCAGGTGGACGTCTCATCTTGATCTGAAGTGACTGGAGTACTTATTTCATCTCTAAACAAATGACTAATTTCTCTCCTTGTGCAAGTACTTTCACTTCCCTTTAGTTTCCAGCTACTGGACTTTGCAGGGGGGAACAAAGAGCCCTGGGTCAGAAATCTCCCAATGTGTACTTGCAGCTTTCTGCCTCCAAGCCCACCTTGGCAAGGGACAAGGACTGATGTCCTCTAATGTCTCACTGAAAAGTTTGCTTGAAAGTCCTCTGCAGAGGATAGTGAAGGGTACTGCTTAAGGTTCCTTAAACCTCTGCAATCTGAAGATCTCTGTTTCTTAATATTGCTTTTAGTGTGACTGGCCCAGGGTGAGCACCAAACATGGTAAAAAAGCTCTGTACCTCAGCAGGCTTTCAATCCACTCATACAGGGGGAAGCAGTGGTGGCAGCAGGAAACAATCAGACCAGAAAATGAAAGATGAGCAGGAGTCAGAGCTCATCAGCTGCTTCAACTTGAAGCATTTTGTGGGCATTTTGAGAGAGGTAAGATCTGAAAAGCGTAACAAATCCAAACACAAGACCAGAGTGGTGTTATTGCCATCATCACCATCTTTGTTCACAGATTGCTCCTTTGCTAATTTTGATGATCACCTTTTCAATAAAGTACAGGCTGAATAACATGATCTACACAAACACACTAACACATCCTAAAACCAGTGGCAATGACTCAGGAAAGTAAGTCAGGTGGCCAGTTCAGCCCTGTGCTCAGTGAGCAGAGGCAATTCACAAAAACATACCATGCACATAAAAAATCATCAGGAAACAACAGCCCAAATGGGCACCATGCCCTTCATGTAATTTAACTGTCTGGCTGCAACTCTGGATGTCTCATCACGTGGTGGAAAGTTTGGAAGTGCCTTGAGGACAAGGAGCCAGACTGTAACTGCAAAGCACAGCAGATTAGGATAACTGGGGCTAGACTAGACCAGACAGAATGGGGTTCCTCTCTACATCCTCATGAAGTTTAAGATTTCAAAATAATGAGAAAGAGCTTCTTGATTTCAGCTGCACTGATTTTAGCCC
Organism: Orthonyx spaldingii; assembly: GCA_013397795.1. NCBI lineage: Eukaryota > Metazoa > Chordata > Aves > Passeriformes > Orthonychidae > Orthonyx > Orthonyx spaldingii. The sequence continues at coordinate 1,205,565 of VZTJ01004211.1, read as the reverse complement.
CAGGTGGTGTAAAAGCATATAGATTTTGATAACTCAAAGTAGACAATTTGTTAGATAAGCTAAAAGACATCACCTTGCTCTCTACAAATAATTTGGTGAAACAGCTGAAAGGGCTCCCTTCACACATCAGTTTTGGATTTGCATCAGAGCTGAATTACAAGACCTAAAGAACTTCATTCGTCTATTGGTTTACTCACCTTTTCATGAACTGAGTTATATTAATGATCAGTTCACAGATGAATTTGCCAAGCCAGTTACCCTGACACAATTCTGATGAAGACGGGAACCCCTAGCAGCCGAAGTGCAGAGTCCCGTGGTCTCTATGCACTGTGGAAAGGAGGAGACACACGCACTTCACAAGCCCAGCTTTTTGCTTCTATTGCATTCAGGGAGAGCCTTACATCTACACGGTGCTTCTGCAGAACAGAGCGTGGCAATGCCTCCGCTCCAGCAGCCTCCCCGGGGTGCTGCCGCCGCTGCCCACCCCAGCAGGACAGGACAGCTCTGACCGGCTGGCGTGACCCTGCGGAAGGTCGGGGGTGTGCTACGGGCACAAAAAGCAGATGAATAAGGAGTTCTCCTGGAGGACGAGTGGCAGCCGGGGCGTGCGGGTCCCGCCCGGGCTCCAGAACCATGCCGGGGGTGCGAACTGCGATATTCCTCCTCCCACCTCGCACACAACAGGCTCTAAGCACTCCCTGCTTTCCCTGCTTTTAACCCCCACACTCGGCAGATATTTAAGAAACACAAACTTCAGTTGTATCTCCTTCTGTTGGCAACTGAGTGGCTGAAAAAAATGTTCAGTATTAGCTTCCTTTTCGCACACTGGCTGTCACCCAAGGGTACTTCAGAAGCTGTTCTATTTGTCACAGTACAGTAACCCAGCACTTTGGGAATCATAATGTATCATTTCATAGCTTTGGTGGATAAATAGCTGTAATTTTCATTAGTCCTTCTTGAATAAGCTTTCCTAGAGTGCGAGGTTTTAACTAAAACTTTGGCTTTGTTCTGCTAACTAGTAAGAGATGATGAAATGACAGAAATCATAATAAAGCCAATGGATATATTACCCTGTATATATACACATATTATATAGAGCAGAGGAAGGGCTTCATTGCTAAGAGGTGCTTGTGGGACTTGGCAGCCTGTTCTAGCAGCTCTCTGTGCACCCGAACAGCGAGGCCCCACCTTGTGCCCGTGGGGACAGCACCTGCAGGGGCAGCCTGCCTGTCACACATTTATCAGGGAGGGAGTGGAACTCTCCTTCCTGTGGATGTGAGTGATGTCCCTGTGCCAGAGGTGCAGTTATGCAAGAAATGAACAATCCAATACTAAGGTGCAGGAAGGAGCAAAATGTTATTAAGCCTGTGTGCTGTAAACATAGGCAAATACCCCCCGTCAAAGACAGATGCTCTTTTTTCTAAAACAGTAACAACTGAGAAAAAATGTCAGTATCTCAATCACAGGAAAAATTTATAATGTCTTCATGTGCAGTTTTCCTCAATTAAAAAGAACATTAAAGTACACAGAAGCATCATGGAAATGAAACACTGAGTGGAAATGCGAGGAGATTAGAAATTACATTCTACTATGGTTGTTTATTAACTTAACATGACTTAGTGCTGCTCTCATGGGGTAGGTGGACCAGGCAACCTAAGTTATTCCATCTCTTGCTGAGCCAGTATTGAAGGTTTACTTATAAGCATTTTCCTTGGCATCCTTTACCAATGCAGAAAACACCTATTTATTACTCTACCGTGCTGGTAAAACCTCTCACCCATCTGCTGCCCCTACATAAAACCACCTTGATGCTCAATGTAACCCGAACCCTACAAACAAAGCAATCATGAAAAAAAAAAAGAAGTTGTTAAGTAAAGGCATTTTCTTTCCAGACACGTCTGAAAGCACAGAAAATGGATCCTTCCCCAGCTGGAGCAGATTTCATCTTGAGCATTTGTTATCTGATAGAGCACTGTAATTGACAAATTATCATGCAATAATTTTTGCCACTAAATATATCTTTATAGATTTCTCAAGTCTTGCTGTGTTTCTAAGGGCATTAATGCAATCTCTTAATATCTCAGCTACCTCTAAACAGAAGGCAGATGCCCTTGATTAAGTAATTAGTTATGTCAGTAGGAGAAATCATCAGCAAAATCATACCTTCCTTTGGTATGAAAGAAACAAAAAACCCCAGAGCACAGATCTGTTGCACAAATTAAAAAATCCATTTATCATTCATCAATAATTCACCTTGACACCTTGCATGCCTCTTGTGCAGAGGGCAAACAGCTTCGAGCCCCCGGGCACAGAAACTCCTCTGGAACTGGGGAAGAGGCCCACAGGCAGCTGGCACCTCCAGGCACAGACACTCTGAGGCTTCCCCTGCTTCTCCTGTGGGACGGGGGCCAACGTGTGCCTCCCTCCCTGCAGAGAGTGACAATCCAGAAACTGTGCAAGACTGTGTGGTCGTGTTTACCTAATTAACTTCTCCTTGGCCAGAAGGGAAGATGCGGTCTGGCCTCAAAATCTGTTACAAATAAATCCCTGGCAGGGTAGCAAACCCCTGAAAATGCATTGATCTGTCAGCCCACATTCACAGGCAGGGGGATCGCTGAATGCCTCCTTCTGCCAAGGAATTCACCAAGAAGAAATACAGCTAACCCTGGTGGTTTTTTCCATTCACTTATAAAAAGCACAATAACCACATCTTAAAGGCTGAATCACTGCGAGAGCAATCTTGAGAACTAATAACATGAAAGCCAGTCCTGATGAGACTGGGGTGACAGAGCAGCTCTGCAGCTGCTTTCCCCATAAACACGTGGAGCAGGAAACCTGCTCATTTCCTTGTAGGCCAAAAAAGATGCTCAGGGGATATAAATTCCACCCATTCCAAACTAGAACCAGATCACATTGGTTTAGAATCCCCTCTGCTTTCAGAATGATTACTGTAGCAGTATCACATCACTTTTTCTGTAAAGTCAGTTTTATTTCCAACCACTTCACATAATAACAGTTGATAATTCATTGCATATTATTTTGACTCAGTGCATAGGCTCCCACACTGTGAATATGTTCATACTGCAGAAGCAGATCTTCACCTTCCCCTCTGCTTTGTGCTTTTCTTACTTAGCATTATACAGGCTGTGAGGAGGTTGCTTTCTAAATGCACATCCTTCAGCTCCTGGCCCTACACATGGATGAGGTATTTGTGCTTTCACATGGCTCCTTCTAAATAACGCCGTGGTTTGTCTGAGTTCAGCTGTGTCTGGTGGGTAGATGATCTGGGCTTGCCAATGCTGTTTTGTAGTCTAAGAGCACCTGCTTAGTATCAGGGTTACATAGAGCTGAACAATGAATGGTTTAATAGATCTGATCATGCTCCTCACAGCATTGTCAAGGAGAAAGTAATAACAGCAAACGTGCCGATCTAAACCTCACTGTGTTCCTGAAGTTGGTGGGCAGTGTAGTGGTTTCTCAAACTTGATTTTACTATTATCACCATCTGATGAGAGAGAATAGACCTCTCTCCTACTCAGCAATGAACCAGCCTGCCCTGCCCCACAGCCAGCTCTGTGCTCTGGTAAACCTCTGCTGCTCACCGTGACAAAGCAATCCTCAGTGAAGCAGTATGACCTGTGCCACAGCTGAAACTAAATGTTAGTGACTCCATTTGGCTTTAAAACTTTACATTGTGTGAGTTTCCTTTTCCTTTTTTTCTGGACTAACACTGTCCAGATGAATGGGCAGTCATAGCGAGATGGTCAAGAGCACCTCGAGTTCTGCAAAGACCCCTTTTTCTACTGTACAGCAGAAAAGGAAAAAAAGAGACAGAACTGAAATAAATGTTTGTCTCTACATGGGATACTGTCAGTATGGTTGTGAAATGGCTTTAGAACTGGTTTCAAAGGAACATAAAATGGCTTTGTAATTACAAAATGGATTTGGAATGATTGAAGTCAAGTACATGTTCTGAAAAGCATCCTAAAAACATCTTGGCATTACAGAGCCTTAGATGTTTGTTTTATAGTCTATCTTGGGAGCAGATAAAAATCTGGTTTTTTCTAGACATTAATGTTTGCTATAAAGTGTAATGAGCAAGTTAGCAGGACAGAGCAGAGGAAGTATGACCATGCTCATAAACAAACATTCTGAGCAGCAGCAGGCTGCCTTCCTGGTTCAAGAGCTGCTGGGCAGGTAGTGCCACAGCAACTGAGGAGAAGCAAGTGCATGGGAATACAGCCTCAGGATTCAGGCAGGCCAAGAAGCAAGCACAGGACATGCTGAGTTGGAAGGAACCCATGAGGATCGTAAGCCCAACTTCTGGCCCTGCACAGGACATTCCCTAGAGTCACACCATGTGCCCAAGGCTATTGTCCAATGAAGAATCATAAAAATAAATTAACAAGTTATTTGTGTCACCTAACTTCTGTGAGCCAAGCAACTCTCAGGTAGTGTTCATCCCTCCACTGACCCCAGAGGGGACACCATCTTCACCAAACAGTCCTTCAGCTGGATGTCTAAAGCTGATGGTAAAAACTGTGCTGCTGTAGCAGATAATGAGGCAGTTGGAATGCATTCACTTCCCCACACCCCACAAATCTGCACATCTATGCCTTTGCTCCTCACTAATTAATTCCTGCCCTCATTTGGCCAATGAGTTCTTTTTCTAGCTTAGGAAGAATTTGCAATATCCATGCCTTGGTCTTTTGAAGTGGATTACTTTGGACCGCTAATAGGACAACGGGGGAAGTCCAAGCTCCACGCCATGAAATATTTCCATCTCTTTCAGCAGAGAGCCCACTCATTGGATCTTGGTCTCAGTGATTTTATTAGTCAGACTCTGGGGGGCACTAGGATCTCATGATGAAAGACGTGGGATAGAATCACTGCTGTTTCCCACACTCATATTTGCAGCTATTTGGATTTTGAATGTAAAATCAGGGCCAACAGTGATTAAGTTTCAGATGAGTCTCATCACGCTTCAGAATTCCCCTACTTCCACTTCCACAAACTCTCTCTGGACCTCTTCAGCTGGGAAACCAGCACAGACAGAGATCTCAGGAGAAAACTGCTTATCTTCAGTTCTGAGACTGAATGTGCAACGTGAGTTTGCAACGTGTTAAATGCTTGAAAAGTCCTACCCGCCCAGCTGGCATAGCAGGAGCACAGACATGGGCCGAGCACTGAATCCCAGAGCTGCTCCCTCTGGACTGCTTTCCTCTTCCCCCTGCCCTTCACAGGACATTAGTTCAGCTCTTGATCCCAAGCAAACCTAGAGAGCACAGGGACGTGAGCAGGTTGCTGTTTTTTCCCCATGGCTCCTGCCCAGCAGTGATTTTCTCCCCTCAGAAGCACAGGGTGGGGTTCATGTTCTCTTACAATCCTTGTCTTGCTCTTCTCAGTGATCATCTCAGCTTACAGGGACAAAGCAATATCCAAAACCTTTATTAAGTGCAATGAGAAAATTTCTCCTGAGGAGCAGTTAAGAAGACAGGGGCAGAAAAAGCATGATTTGAGGTAGGTGCAGGGAAGCCTTCAAGGATGCCAGTTGCCTGGAACACCCACACAGTCATTTGCCCTGTTCACAACACTAACAAGGAACCACTACCATAAAAATAGCAATAAGAAATAGATCCAATTGCAAAATCCACATTTCAGCCTGCTACTTACATGGATTATGTGATCATCTCCCCTCCCTGACTGTCTGATATGGTTTGCCAAAATGGCAAGAATGGCAAACATTATCATCAAACATGTGACTTGCAATTTAAGCAATAAAACTATGTAACTCCCTATTATGTAAGGCAAAAATATCACAGAATTTATGGAATTTGTCTAAATATGGAGTATTTCAAATGAGAATTGCCTGCTAGGAGTCTACCAACCAAACAATTACACTGAAATATGTTTGAATAAACCACACTTATGGTTAAATGTACAGATTTTCAAAGAGCACTGAAAACCTTGAAAATCTCTGCAAATTAATCACTGCAAATTATTCAGTCAGTTACAATTCCAGTCTGTGCTTGGGAGAGTAAAAAGCATGTAATTTATTTGTCTGACTCTCACAAAGTGTCCACCCATTCCTTTAAGCTCGATTTTCACCATGCTTTATGGGCACTGTTAGACAGCTCTACAAAAGCATTTTAACATCAAACTGAGCTTCCCAACATACACTGGGCAGAGACCAGAACTTCCAGGTGAAACCCCCAGGAGGGAATATTATGTGGCATCTTTGGTAACTGCAGTCCCTATTGTCTTTAATTTCTAGATTAAATGCAGACGGAGGTGGGGAAAGAAAATCCTTTTTCACAGACTGATGTTGTCATCTGAGGATATTATCTAACTATAATTTATGCTTTAAGGCACTTCAAAAGGAACTGATATTTTTATAGATGCCTGAACTCTCATGATCTGTACGGCTGCCAGCTGTTAATACTAAGGAGAAATAGAAATTCAGTTATTTAAAACCACACAGAAACAAACCAAAAATCCAACCTACAGAGCATACAAAGAGAATTCTAATTTGACCTTTGTATTTAACCCAAAGTCAGAAACTGCTTGGCTAAAAATGGGGTAAGTGCAAGACTCAATTCAAACCCACTCAGAGGCTGAGAAAGCTGCTGTTTATCTGAACCTCAGCTAAGTGCAGACAAACCCAGTGCACAAACAGCCGCCTTCACAAGCCTCAGAACAACTTTTATTGTGGGAAGAGTGCCCAGCCTGTTCTCTCCCAGCAGTGCAGAGGAGCAGTGTGTGCTCACACACATCTGCACTGGCCCTGCCACCACTGAGGCCTTCAGTGCACCTTGTTCACTCTCTGCTTTTGATACACGAGAAGGTGTCAAGCTTTTGCTTGGCACTCTCTAGAACTATTTTGGGCCTCGAGCTAAACAGTCTAAATTATCAAGAGCTGGGGTTTGCTGCCCTACACTTGCCTGGACAGTCCAGCCCAGCAGCAATTCTCATGCAAACCAAAGGGGTTTCTCAGCAGGTAGTGTGTTGGTCAAAATGGGAGAGGGTGACAGTGCTTTGCCTGTGGAGGGGTCCCACACTGCACCCCGTGGCTGTGGCTGCAAGGACAAAATAGACTTTGTCCCTTGTCCCACTGTGCTTTGGTGATGCTGGGGTGTCCAGATATATTTGACTTTTCCAGGATTTTGTCTTAAGATTTATCCTTCACTGCTATCATTTTTGTGGATGCAACTGGAACTCAGCTGGTCTTGAAAGAATAGCTCACTGAGGGAGCCAAAGCAAGCAAGCCCTTCCTCCTCTGGCCACTACACCTCCACCTCATACCTGCTCCACAGTTTTCAGAGCCTTCCTGTGTCTACCCCCAAGGATGATGCAAAAGCCAAGTACCACACCTGTCTCGAAACCCCTCAGCTCGATACCTCTTTTTTCTGTCAAGGGTACTAGAAAACCCTGCATGTTTCTTACACCCAAACAGCATCACTCTTCAGTAAGTCCAAGCAGTAACTGCCAAGGGAAACAACATTTTCCCAACAACTCCCCCTCTCCATCCTGCACCCACAGCTCGGGCATCCTCTGCCAGTCAGTTAAGCAAGAAAGCTGACTGAAATGAAAGCTCCTGCTTTCCACGTCCCAGCACCTGCCATCCAAAGGCACCTCCCCTGAGGGGCCCTTCCACCCAGCTCACCTTCCCTCCTCCTCACAGCAGTGAAAACAGTGAATCCAGAAACCCTGGCCTGATTTCCCCTGGTTGCCCTCTGCTTCCCATTACAGGAGTAGCTCAGTTTGCTCGTGAGCACGATGTGTTTGAGATAAACTGTGCACAAGCAAACTGCAAGCAGGCCCTGGCCACAAAGCACCGGAGGCCTCATCCGGAGATTCGCCTCTCCCCACCTTCCCCTGCTCCAGCTGCTGACATCCAGCAGAATTCCAGCTTTAACCATAGTTTTGTTCACTCTCCACAGAGCAGTAATAAAAAGTTCAACTGGAGGGGGGGAAGAAATACCACAACTAGTCATTCCCACCAGCCATACATCTGGCCCTTAATTACCCTATGGTATTTATATAATCAACAAAATATTCAACTTGTATGACTGATCATGCTGGAGTAGTGGAACGCATTAGCAAATAAATAGCAAAACACACAAATTTGTCAACAGATGGATTACAACCCAACGTAATTAAATGCAAAATAGTTCTGCTTTTAAAGCAATTGCTCATAAATTAGCCTGTCAGCAAATGTATGCAACTAATTGCATGAAAAAAATTAGGCCATGAGACAATATTATCTGCACATAGTCTTTCCAAACAATGTAAAAATGATTGGGTACATTATTAATTGAAAAGAAGTCAAACTGCATTAGTATAATTGCTCTTTTTTGTGCAAACCTATTAGAATAATTTATACCGTATTTACTCCTCTTTACATTTGATGATAGGTATTTAACTCTTGTTTGTAGACTAGCAATGACGATTTCACCTTTTTCTCAGCTTAACAAGCACAGTAAGAATTCTGTCTGTCTGTGTCAATGGTGAACGAAGACTGTGTCCCAAGAGGGGTTAAGGAGAATGGCAGCTGAGGCTGTCCTCAGAGATTGAGCACTTTTAAAATGAACCAGAGGCTGTTACAGAAATCAAAGGTGGCAAGAAAAGCTTGTTTGCAGAGAGGAAAGACTAAAGAATGGTAAAACATGTCTTAAAAAAAGTGCATCCATAATGACATTGACAGCCCTGAGCAAAGCCAATTCAGAGCTGTGAGTTTTCACATCCAGAGCCTGGCTCTGTGATACATAATTAAAGGTTTAATCCCATGATTTTCAGCCCAGGATCTACCCAGGCTGGACTGGGGTCTGTGAACTACTGATCAAGTGCCTACGAGAGGTCATGCAGAAGAACAAGCCTGTTCCTCACACTACCTGTGCAGGAATTGGCATCTCTGTTTGGGTCCTCAGACCCCCACTATCTTCTCTTCTCTTCTCCCAAATGGCTGAGAAGCATTTGCAGCCCAAGGCTGACAGTCATGAACACAAAGATTGCTTTGATTTTAGGAAGCTTTTCTTAAGTTCTGTAATCAGGATCTATATTGAGCTTAATTCAGGTCTAGTGCTGCTACAGGTGGGGGGAGCTTCTGCTGACATCAGAGAAACTACCCCAAAAGAGAGATCACAAGTGTGATGCATTTCATGTACCTAATTAAAACATCTGCAATTTGAGCACAGGTAATGAACTGCTCGTAAACAATTGGTGAACTAAGAATCATCCATGTAAATTATTCAGCGACTAATGAATACATTTGAGAGAAAAAAAAAAAAAAAAGAAAGCTATTTACTTATACTGAGCATTTCCCCCCCCCTTTCCTCTACAAGAAGTAAAACTGACAGAGAAGTAGGAAGAAACAGAATTGCATGGAGAAATTACCAGTCTGGTGACAGAAACACATCGCTCCAAAAAACTCACAAATGAGCAAACTTGTCAGCTGAACCAAAATGATCCAACAGCAATTCCCACCCACCCATGCGGGACACTCTTCCCAAAGCCATGGATGCAAGAGGTTCCCAAAGCAGAGCCTGTCTGTCAGTGAGCAGCCTGGCAGCCAGAGAACTGCCCGGGGACATGGAGACTCCGCATTCAAATTCAGCACCTTGCTCTGTAGTGGGAATGAAGTCTTAATCAGGCTACAGAAAGTTCACAGCAGAGTTGATCATCTCTGATTGATGGTGTAACAACCGTGGAGTTGTTGGATGAGAAAAGCAAAGACAGAAGGACTTGGCTGTAACCTCCAGCACGTTCTCCTGGCACACAAAGGACATTCAGTAACAGCACATGGAGTGGAAGAGCTTCCTTAACCCAGCCCAAGAGCCCCTCCAGCCCCAGCCCCTGGCCCAGCAGTGGGGCGTGGCTCCTCACAGCAGAGCGTTGTCACTCAAAAGGGCAGAATGACACCTTTCATCTTAATATCTCACCATGAGGAAAGAGAAAATCACTTATGGGGTCAGTATTTGCAGGTAGCTTCAGGGCACCACAAGCAACATTGTGGACGTAGGGATGAGTCTTCCCAACCTCCAGAGAATAAAATTTGGTTCTTGACGGAGTGCTTTAGCAGGTGAAGTCCAATGAAACCTGGCATTAGTTGGTAATGAGAGAGCTTCTTTGGCATATATTTAAAAGCTGATATTTATGGATAACTCTCCAGAAGATAAATAATCCCAGGGGAAAGAGGCTTGTAATTGCTTGGGTTGGTGATCTGGGACTCTTCTCTGAGATGTTCTTGCCTTGAAGGAAGGGGAGCATGTTGGGGAAGATGAAATAGGAAAGCCTTATAAATATGATTGCCTGGCAAAAGATGCTGAGAATATGGAAACTATAGGTGAGATTGAAATGAAAACAAGCTTTGAGTTACCAAACCCCAGTTACTGAACAACTGGAAAACAATGGCAGGGCCGACTGAAGGTAATCCCCCCTTTGATGAAACAATGCCTTCTGCTTGCAGACAGGTCCAAGGGTCAGAGCAGACCCTGCCAACTTATCAGAGGGTCTAAAAAGTAGATTTTAGAGTTTAAAATGTAACATCGTATGGTAATGCAATGATTCTTATAGGCTGTATGCAAATGTTATAAGATTTGTAACTCATACCACATTGGTTAATGAGAATTAGAATATTCAGCACAGAAGATGATTTATTGGATTGTAAACGGGAACCGCGGTCACTTTTTTTTGCCTCTTTTTGCCGCTTTTTCTATCCTTTTCTGCCTCTTCTCCAGCTTTCTTGCTTGCTCTCTTACTTCTCTGACCTGCTTCGAGCTGTGTCTGGCAGCTCCCTGCAGGTCTCCTATACCCACACCCTTCTACAATAAACTTCATGCTGTAAGACCTGGCTGCAGAAATCTCTCGTCTCCATCTGTCCCGACCGTCCGAAACCGAACCACACAGCACCCCCGCAGGAGCACACATGGAGGGAGGAGGCCTGCTGGTGTCTCTGCTGCAGGGTTTGGTACGTGCCAACGAGCAGCAGCAAGGCTCGGGAAGGGGGTGAAGGAGAATGTGCCATTCCATCCAACAAGGTGAGCTTCCCATTTTTAAACTTGGAAGTGATTCTTCAGCAGAGATTGAAACCACTTCAGTCTCCACATTGAGGGCCCACAGCCTCTTTGCACACAGGCCTGTAGCTGTGCGCCTTTAAGCACAAGGGGCACTCGTGGCCAAACCTGTGGGAGTCACTGAACATGAGTGTTGAAAATGAAGTTACTGCTGTGAAGAAGTGGGCACCACAGGATCCCTGAAAACACTTTTAAGTTTCCATATTCCCATCCAGAATTTAACAGAAGCAATTTTTGTGCTGCCTATAGCAAATCCAGGGGGATCTGGAACTATTACAAAACCATTTACAGCCCAGCCATATGTACTCTAAAATCCTGCAAATTTGTCATAAAAGAGAGGAAAGTTCTCTCAAAATTAGTTTTGGACTTCCCAGAAGGAAGTTCAGGGCTAAGATTTCCTCCTCCTACTCTTCAGATTTGGAAGATACAGCCTGACAGTGCTGGATCCAGACAATGTTAATACATACACAAGTACATTTCATACACAAGTACATTTAACCAGTCTTTGGTATTGCAAAGAATGTCTCTGCTTTTCCTACATCAAATTCCCTAAGCAGTTTTGGAAAGGTACAAAACCAAGGCTATTCAGAATTCCTTGATTCAGACAATGCAGGGGAAATGGAGAAATTGAGCCAAATGAAAAGTGAAAATAAAGAGTAGCAAATTTAAACTCTTCACTCCCGGGCTAGTTAGCTTAGAGCATTATTGTCAGCACAGGATTCACCCTAAAAATCTTTATTTCACTCCACTGGAATTACTGGGTACAGCTTTTTCAAAGTGAGTGCTTGCTCCTGAGAAATTTACATTACATGAAGCTTGGGAACATGATCAGCAATTTAATTTGGCAACTCAGCTGCTCTTTCAAGCTCCTCCAGACCCGCAGGGTTAGGAAGGGCAGATCAGGTGGACCTGGAGCAGTGTCCAGCACCTCTGCCCTCTCAGACCACTAGGGAAAAGCTACAGGGTGGTGGGTACAGGGCCATCTGTATGTTGTGTACTGGTGGAATCCCCCAGAAATGCTCTGGCTTTACCACGAATGGCAATGCTAAGAAGAGGAAAAAATTTAAATGCACTGGAGGGAAGCTTCTGGGAGCTCTTACAGTACACATTACCTTTCCAAAGATTTTTGCTTGGGGCATATCCTGTTGTGAAGTATGAAGAATTCCTAATGTCCTGAAGGAGGCACTGGGGAACTCTTCAGAAAGCCCCCATTACCCATCCAGGTGCTGCTGAGCAAAGGAGACTCATTGATCCTGAGTCTTCAGAAAGTCTTTGAAAGACAAAACAGAAAAAGGATTTTTTTTTTTCCCCTTTTCACATTAGACTCAACCAAATGGTTGGACAGAAGCATAAACTTGCTTCACAGCTGGCAACTTCCAATTAATCCAGCAAATACCTTAGGATGCCTGTTGATTAAAGAAAGCGAGGAGCAGAACTGCAGAGACACCAACAGCCTTGGCAAACACGTGCACCTGAGACAGAGGAATTTCACAGCATATAAGGTGTCTGTTGAGGCAAAGTTAGGCCCTACGTAGAGAATTTTAATGTATTCAGCAAGTGGAAGATGAGCACTCAATGTAGGACAGTGTTGAATTATTCCTGAATTGATAATCAACTGTGCTTTCTTCCCCGACTGCAAGCTTTGCTTCACAAGGCTTGCTAAACTTTTACAAGAAACACCACAAAGCTCACAAGCATTTCCAGACGATGGGGAAAAGATCTGCTGTTAATTATTTGTATTCCTGTAGAGCCCAGGAGCTGTGGTGGTGGGCTTGGAACACACGGAGCTACGAAGAGCAGAGAGCAGCTCTTCCCCCACGTGTTACAGAGCCACAGCACATCGGTGCCTGAGGCAGAAAGGCAGCCAAGGAAGCAAGGAGAGGACACAGCAGTGGTGTTAGCAGCAGTCAGAAATTGCATAAACAGTGTGGCAAAGCAAGCTTTAAACAGAGAATGGCAGAGAGGAGAACGGCACATCCTGTGGGAGGCTCCTTCCAGATGTGTGGGGCCTCGCGGCTCCGGAGCACACAGATATGTCAGGCTGAGTGAGCACAGCTGCATCCCTGGCTGAAAAGGGAGACACTGCCCTGACAGCGTAAGAGAAGGGAAAATGGGGACATGAAGAGATAGGGCAGGGCCTTTAAAGTTAAGGCAAACGGTTAATGCTGCTGGTGGTGGTAGGAAAAAAACCCCAACGAACTACAAAACAACAAAAGCGAGGAGCAGAAGGACACACAGAGAGGTTCCACAGCTGAACCAGCTGGCAAAAGGCACTGGAGGAAGCACTTTAGACAGCTGCATGTAGGAGTCTCTGTGAAAGCTGAGGACAGTGCTGTAGGAATTCAGCTGGAGGAGCCCTGATGAGAATCAGAGCTGTAATGAAACGAAGCTACACCAAAGGGTCGAGTGTGAATCAGCTGTAGCACAGACATTAAGATTTAGAGAAAAGATAGCCAGAGACAGTGTCCAAATGATGGACCTGTGTGAGGGAGAATGCTGGGACTTTCCATGTCAACTGCCAAAGGAGAGACGGCAGAGTGCTCATTTTATTCTCAGTATGACACTTCCTTCTGTGCTTTAAGACGTGTAATCTGGATGCATGCACTCGAAAAAAAAAAAATCAAGATTTGCCAATGTGGGTGGATAAACCTGTCATTATTAAAATGAATCCATTAACTATGATGCTTTATAAACTCCAGATGATCTCTCTCCTATTATCCCATAAGGAGATTAAAATTTTTCATTGTTGCTTTTATGCAATTTCTTTGTAAAAGGAAATAGCTCAAGGTTAAATTGAAAAGCCTTTTCCATCCAATAAAGAGGCCATATTAATTTTCCCTCATCTTAGAGAAAATATATGGCCTTGTGAGACGTGAAGGCTCTAAGTGTGCCTCTTTCTGGGCTCCTTGCTGATCTGTTCAATAATGGAACACTGCTTTGGCCAGCCATCTGCTTTACTGCACTGCTCTCGTAGCCAGCGAGGCTGCCCATGTCACGTCCAATCAGTTAAGTTCAATCCAAACAGATAAAAGTTTGCAAAATACATTTTAAATCCCAGGAACAAGCAGTTAAGCCCTCTCTTGCAAATTAGGTGTTCGGTGACTCTGATCCCCCTTGTAATTTACTGCCTCCAAGAAAGGAAGTAGAAAATAAGAACAATGTTTCATTCCTGGCAGCAGTTTAGAGAATGAATCTTGTACAAGTGAATGCAGCTCAATTAGCAACCATGACAAAAAGTTACATTTTGGCCTGTTGTGCACAAATTCTGCATTGAATTTAAGCATAATACATATACTCACCCACACTCACCCTCCCACCTGGTTTTACAGCTGCAACAGAAATCCTGACCTCTGTACAAGGTAACAGGTATGGCTTTACCCTGACCTGGACAGACAAACTTCCCAGGTTCTTTAATTATCATTTCCCAAGAGCCAAAACAAGGCAGTGTTTCTCCTGGCACATACCCCTGTGCTCCCATGGTATCATTTATGCACCTCTCAGCATTCCCTGCTTCCTGGTCTCTCAGCATGAGCCCAGCTCTCCTCTGCTCACGCCCTCCCTTCAGAGGCTACAGCCAATTCCACTGCCATGGCTAACACTGGGTGCCACAAGGCTCTTCCACAAGCAAACTGATCCGTCTGGAATGAGCTCTATAATCAGAGTACTGATTTTCATAGCAGAAGTGCTGGCCAGACATCAGCTTGGAGCACACGCAGCAGCCACGGTGCCAGCACACACCGGCTGTGCAGCACGCTCACAGTTAAGCACGCTCATCCCACAGGTTCTGCATCACCCGTCTTTCCATGGAAACATGGAGCCTTGCACAATCTGTGTGGGTAGCAGTGGTGAGTTCAGCAGCTAAGGAGTTACCTGGTGGCCAGTCCTTTGTGCTGGACTCTACCAGCACCTTTCAGCATGTTTTGGGGTATAAATACAAGTGAACACCCTGGGGCAGGGCAGGGCAGGCCTGGCCTCGTGGCACCGTGCCTGGCGTGACTCAGACGAGGGCTCACCTCTCTCCAGGGGTGGGAGCACTGCTTGCTCACGGCAGCTTTGGAACAGAAGGGAGAGCACATCCACTGTGCTTAGGGCATTAATGGCCTGTGGCTGTCACTAGGGACAAACCTTTCCTGCTGCTTTCAGCGGGATGATTAGAGTTTATGCTGGAATGCAAGTTTCCATTAGCAGCCAAGGTAAGTGAACATCAGGAAATTATATGAAGCATCAGTTTTATGAGCTGAAAGATTTATTACTTCCACCCACACAACTGAAGGCATTATTTTAAGAAAGTGTTTAAATTCTTAAACCTTATTCTTCACATATCAAAAGAAAGAATCCACTAGAAATGCTCCCCTCCCCCCAGTTCTCATATGAACCTCCCTGGGTGCCTTTTAGTGGTTTTTGATGGATACCTTAACTTCTAATTGTCTCTTCAAAGCCTCTTCTGATTCTAAAATCTATTGGATTGTCACACCTGCAGCCAGGTGTGCTGGAGTCAGGAATGAATGCCTGTCCCCAGGACTCAGGACCAAGTCTCCAGGCCAGGCAGACAGAGCAAGGATGCACCACCCCAGACCACACATGCCCCACCTGGTCACCACCACTGCCAGGACCTCTGCTCCACCCCTGCCTCCACCCTCCACCTGATGGAAGCAGGAACAGTCCAAGAAGTTCCCTGTGTTTCACAGGCCATGGTCACTTCTGATGGGGAGTGGAGGAACAGTCCCAGCAGAACACATGAGGGCAAAAATGAAGATAAACACAGCCCATCCCAATTTTCCCAATTTTCCTCTCCGTCCTTCCCTCCTCCCCATGAAGCTACTGTACCTTGTTTTAAAACAGGTTTGCTATTTATCCATAACACCACAAATACACCACACTTGCTCAGCTCACTTACTAAAAAGTATTTTCATTTAAAACACACAAAATCCCCAAACAAAACTGCTAAGGTCACCAAGTGAAATTATGTATCAAATGGTTTATAAACATCAGACTCTATAAAACAAAACTGGCCAAAGCAAGGATTCTGATGGTTACCATAAGTCTCTGTGGAAGGCTGGGGTTGTTTTACTGAACTAGTCTTTTGTAAGTACTTGATCTGAAGACATACCAGTTTGGGAGACACGAAAAGTAACCTGCCATCTGAACTAGCTGGAAAAAAATCAGTAGGGAAAAATTAAATTGAAAGCCTTTGCATGAATTGCCAAATGTCATAAAAATATTCTTTTTCACCTACAGATCAAATAAATATAGGAATCTTCTGCCTAGAGATATCTTTCAAGACTCCTATCTCTTGAACACAGGAGCTGCCTGCTCAGAAGAATTCAGAGTCCAGCTCCTCCTGCCTACAAATCAAACAACTGCTCTGAAGGTAGCAGGAATCAGTCTAAAAAAAGAACCTAATTCAGCAACACAGACAACATGTCCTTTCCTCTCAGTAACACTTCAGTGAGTATTCCAGTGTCTGGGGCTTTTTCAAACCCCGACTTTTGTGGCAGCCTTCTGCAATGTCTTCTCACAGATGTGAAGGAGGGCAATGAAGCTGTGCCCGGCCCCGCCGCTTGTCTGGGCACACACAGTTACAGAAGCAGGGCTTGATGCTTGCCTGCCACAAGTCAAATTAAGTCTTCAATCTTTCTTCACAATTCGAAGGTGAAAACCCCAATCAATAACACTCACGATCTTCCTTGAGCTACAACCAAAGAGCACAGGCCAAAATCTCTGTTACTTATTTTTTTTTCCTCTTCCCCACAGCAATCCTTCTAAAAATTCAGTCTTGCAGTTCAAGCTTAATTGCTCACTTTGAGACAATCCAAACCTCTAGGAGCCCTGTCTGACTGAAGGATTTGTAGTAACTTTGATGTTTTTGTAGCATCAATGCTCAGAGGCACTTTTTCAAAAATTTACACAGACTCTGTCTCATCATATATAAGCAACTGGACATTAACAATCTAGCAGTAAAATGTAAGACATTTGCATAGTTTGGAAAATAGCAAGGCCTATGTTTAAGATATCTGTCCCTATGTAAGTTATTAGAGTACAAGGATCCATACACAAAAATCAGTCTTAATTGTCCTGAACCAGCTTTCAGCTGGATTTAAGAACACATCACTCTAATTCGTTGCAAGTAGACACACAGCAAGTGAGAAATACCCCGACCAAAAGCACACATGATGTTCTGCTCCCAAGCTGTTATTTTTTTGGAACCAGACACATTCTTTTAATGAGATGTTCTGCACGTGGGATATAAGAACATCTGACCCTAACTCAGCAAAGTACTTGTTCCCAACCCAATTAATGTCTGTGCTTAAGAGCAACCTTGAACTTGGAGGGGATACAGAATTCCCACTGACTTCAACAGGCAGGAGAGCTGTGGCAATGTGAAGCCACGGCATGCAGAAGTATCCCAGGGCCCACAGAGCCTGGCAAGGGCAGCACAGCTCTGCATTAACCTCTCTTAGATGCCTCGAGTGTGGATCCATTTGCACCGTGCTTTGCCCACTGATGCAATTGTCCTTCTCCCCTTAGGACACCAATGCCCCCACTCCCCTCCTGGCCATTCACTTTGAGCTCACAATTTCCTTGCTAACTGTGATTTCTGCAGGGGATTTTTGACCCCACTTCCAAGCACCATGACCCTGACACAGTTCTTGGCAATGGGAACCACTGCCCAGATCTGCAAAAGGGCAAAGGAAACCACACCTCACACACTGCCAGATGTTCAAGACAGAACCAGAGTCTTCAAAAAAAGCCACAGAGCTGTAGCTGACACCTGGTTCAACAACACCTCTATCTCCTAAATATCCCACTGCAGACACATCTCTGGATGATGCTGCAAGGCAATTGCCCCACAGGCCTAGGCCTACTTTTATTTCACCTTTATTTCTGATGTGTTCAGACCACTGATCTGCAATGGAGTGGGAATTCCAGTGCTATTACTAGTCACAAATGGAAGCAAGCTCTGACCTATTTTTTTCCACCATTCTAGTTTGACAAGTAAGGGCATAAGGAATTAATTCCAGGAAAAGACGTGAGTCTTTTTCTGTTGGAGGAGCTACTTCAGTTCCTGGAAAAAAATGTCAATTACTCAACATTTTCTACAACTGCCTTTATCGAGTCCTCCCTTGTTTTTGTGGTACCAGTGACTTCACTGCCTAGAGAGCCTCAAGTCTAAAGCCAGGACTGGGGATTCCTCTGTGATAGCACAGGTCCTTCAGACAGATCACATAATACTAATCACCACCCTTACATCTTTTGTGTATTTATCCCAAAGTGTTTTGACAAGGAGAGAACGGTCTTCAACATATGCTTAAAGCCAAGTACATGCCCCAGTGCACTACAAATAGAGCTATTTAAGTTTGAAATAACACATTTTGTAGAGCTCTGATCCAGAAAACACGCTTCAAGGTTTTACACATAAATACTGCACAGATCACCAGTAGCTCTAACATTTCCCATATGCTCCTGTGCACATTTCATTCATTTCCTCTGCTATTGGTCATTTATGTACAGGCACTCCTATCTCACAAAATCATGTGCAGAGGCTTTTGTTTTCATCATCCCCCGTTTTTGGCTTTAGCTGGTGGGGGCTCATCAGGGAGTTGAACTGGCAGACAATGAAAGGCTTCAAGATTATTAATTTTTTCAATGAAGATCATAAGTTCCAAAATCTATGAAAAGAGAGTTCCCCTTTGGAAGACACAAGCACAGATGGGTGCTCTTACTCTGACACAACAACACCCTGTGGAGGACTATTTCTTGCTGTAAAAGATACAATCTCAAATAATTTATACTTTGCTTGCTCCTAAAAAGGCCTTTTGTATCTGTCTGAAAACTCTTTCCTAGAAATATCTGCCACCTTACAAAACCCTGCTTTGATGTTGAGATTAAGTGTATCAGCTTTCTTAGAAGAGTGCTTAGGTTGATTTTTGAACATTCCTAATGAAAACTTCTTTTCCTCTGTTCTTCTCATAGTTCATTAATTTTTTATTTTTAAGTCTGATCCAAGGCTTTGCTGAAATGAGCAGGAGCAATAGTATTTGAGATTGCAGACATGGTTAAAGCCAGCGCCAGCTTACGCTGAACTTCTTTCATTTTTAACAGTCCTTGCCCTGCAGGTATAAAAAGGGAATTAAAGCCATAAGGCACTGCTTCAGATTTGTTCTCTTAATTAGCTCCTGCCATGGTGGATTAATTCCATCTGCAATGTGTTGCCATCTCTGCAGAAGTTTATTGTAGTGGAATGAGGGATTAATGAGGAGAGTGGATGCCTCGACATCCCAGCTGTCCATAAACTGGCTGTAATGGGATCAGTGCAGATGGCACCAACGCTCTCCTTAAGTATCACTGAAGGTGAGGAATTCATTTTCTATAAACCTGCCACATGCAGTTACCCATCCACTGCAGAAAATAAAGTGTCAGGGCTGCACACGTAACTTAAAAATAGTGGGCAGTGGAGCTGATAATCTCAAAAGATTCTTCCTTTTCTGAAGAAATCGTGGGTTTATTAGCATTGAATTTTAAGATGAATGAGAGAGACTAACTGTATTTTCTCCTCTTGTATTTTAAATACAGTAACTAAATGTAAACACATTTAAAAACTGGAGGATTTCTTTTAAAGCTGAGAAAGCTGCTGCTGGGACCCAGGCAATTAGCAGTGAACATGGCACTGAGGTCTCACCCCAAATGAACGAGTCTCTGGGATAGGCTGTTAGGGCAATATAGATTTTTCCTTAGTGTATTTTAAAACCAAAATACCTCCAGTAAATTTAGGGAACACCAGATGCATGAAACTGGTAAAGGACAATTGAAGATATTTCTATTTTAATTTTAGGTTGCACTTTTTCACATGTTTAAAATTTTAAAAAATTGTAATTTGCTTCTTAATGTCTGTTCCTGTGAAACATCCCCATGAAGTAATATCTGAACATATCACCTTTCTGTCTCAATACCTGCATTACTTCATTTTACATCTTGATTATTAACAGAGATAAACTGTTTCCAAGACAGCAGCAGTTATTCTTGTTAAAAAACACCAGTCTGCAACTCTAGAGTTAGAGGTTCAGTAACTATGACTATTACAGACTGTGTGTTACTGCAAGAGTCTTCATTTATCCCATGGCCTCACCTATAAATGGAGATAATACACCTTTTAGTGCCTGTTTTGTCTATTTTAGACAGTCTGTTACTTGGGGCAGGTGCTGCCATTCTCATGTTCACTCAGTGTCTCACATAATAGAGTTCCCATCTCTGTTGATGCCTCTGTGTGTTATTAAAATACAAAAGATGTCATACAGAAAGAGACATTTGAGTGCTCAGGTGCCATGGGAACAATGCAGGTGTGCAGGCATTTCTCTCCATCCTTACAAACCTGCTGCTAAATATAAAAAGCTGTCTATAGCTGCTCTACTGCTGATACATAAACCAGAGGCACATCAGGCACAGTCACAGTGCTGGATAATGCACGTTGGGTGCCTTCCAGAAGAGCTATCATGAAATGGCAGCAGTAACTCTGATTCCTGCTTGCTAAAGGACAATAATAATTTGAAACATTATTTTTACTTTCTTATGCATCATCTAGTATGCTTTTTGGATGTCAAATGCAGTTCTGTTCCACTCCTATGGCTTCACTTCTTATTCCTTACCAATGTCTCTTATTTGAGCTTCAGAACCTACAGCATTATGGAAAAATCTTTCCTCCAGTACTACAGAAAGGAGGGAGGAAGGGAGGAATCCATCCATGCTGGAATCTTAAGATGAAAACACTTCAAAAGAGAGCTCTGAGGTCCTAAATTACTCCACTGGATTTGTGAAAAAGAGCTGGAGAGAAAAGTGGGAGCAGGAGCGAATCATTTCAAGGAGAGTGCCTTAATCCCAGGGGATATAGGACAAGCCCAGAAAGGAGAAACAGCACGGGGTCAGAATGAGGACATCAGCAACAATGGGAGGAAGGTCTTCGAGCCAAGGAGACACGGCTATGGATAAATCCCTTGTGCCACACAGTCCTCTGTGGGAGGGGAGGGCAGAAGAAGGAATCCAGAAGGGGTCCATGGGACACAGCAGCTGAAGGCCGTTCTGGCTCTTTGGAAAGCTGTCAGCTCTCCCATGCATGGGACTGGGGCAACAACTGTTGTTCTACTCAACTCCAGCACCTCATGGATTGCCACTACACTGCCAAGGCTTCTGCCCTGCTCCAGCAGCCCAGGGCTCCCAGCAGAGCCCCCTGGTAACAAACCCTGGGACATGCTGGGGCTTTACACTCTGCCAGGGCTGCCATGAGAGCCTGTGCCTTAGGGAGCTGAGCAGCAAAGGAGCTTACATCAGGTACAACCTCCCAGCACTCACCCCAAAGTGGCATAGAAGGGGTTACATAAAATATATGGCACTCTGCATGTGTGCACTCCAACCACAGCAGGTAGGAGCACTCGGTGCAGGGTTTGGAACACTGCTCCGGGACCTGCACAGGCACAGAACGGCAGCAGATGTTCACATTTCCTGTCAAGTGCAAGTAGCTGAAAAGGCCTCTCTGGGCTCTGGTCATGTCTGGTTTGGTGAGATCCCTGTCACTGCAGAGAGGGACATCTCTGCTGCCCGTGTGACCGACAGGCTCTCAGAGCTGGGGCTGCCCTGCTGGCCGTGGGGCCAGCCAGGTACCAGGCATATTCCAGTTACATGGATGTGCCTGCACACAGCGGGGCCAGGGGGAGGGGGCACGAGGGGAGTGCTGAGCTGCCTTCATGGGGCCTTTTCTTCCATGTTGAGTCTGTGACAAAGGAGCAGCACTCAGCCCAGCAACTGCTGCTTTGCTGACAAGGCCTCTACCTTTCCAATGGAAATCTCTTTCAGATTTTTCTGAAAAATTTCACTTGAGTGACATAAAAATACCACAACTCTAAAAGATCCCATGGCCAATGTCAGTTCAGTTTCTCTATATGGACATACAAATTAAACAGCCTCATCCAAGACTTCATGAGAAGGGTAAAAATCAGCCCTCACATGTCTCGTTGAACATACACATCTTGTCCAACTAACAGTCAGTCAGTCATAATTTCCTATCACCAAATTATCACATAGAAGCATTAAGGGCAAAATCCTGCTGCAGCCTAAAACCAGGTCTGACTCCTGTATGGCTCTCAGCACAGTGTGTCCAGCACTTCCTGCAGCAAAGGCTTGGCTGAAACCTTCTTCATCCTGCTCCCACTCCTCCCCACCCCTTTCAGTTGTGCCAAAGCAATTATTCTGGGGCTCAGAGTGAAATCTCAGCCTGCACACCCCCTCCACAACTGAGGGGCTCCTGAATTAATGCAAGAAACCTCTAAACGGCTTTGAGGTGAGGTGAGAGGTTCTTCCTACAGCCATACCCTGAAAATATGTGTAATTTAATTTTTGTGAAATTAAGATTTCCATTTTAGTACAGTGAGGCTTTGGGACGGCTTCTTTTTAACATTTAATGCTTAACTGTAATAACATAGTGAATGAAAAGGAACAGTTTAAATCAAGTCCAGTCACTAAGGTGAAGAATACTAGTTCTCAGGTTGAAAGAGGTGAAATTCAATTTGGTGATTAAGAAAACTGACAGAAAAGTTTGATCAAAAACAGTCTCCTTAATGAGGTGGTTGTAGCTAGTTCATTAGAGAAAATGAAGTTGGCAATAAGGACTCTGCAGTTTTTTGTTTCCTGTGACCAGTTCCGTAGCTGAGAAACCCTCTTCTATAAGGTTTTGAAAACTCAAGACTGATATCAAGGTACATGTTCTCATGCAATTTTACATCCTAAATCTCTCCCTTAATAAACAGGTTGTTTTAAAGATTAGACCAATGATTTATTCACTTCTGTATCTATAACAATAGGTGATTATGGCTTTGAGGAAACCCAAGCCTTCTGCCTTGATCAATAGAGTTCAGAGCTTCTGGTCTGAAGCCTGTGTGAGTATCCCACTCCTCTGAGGAAATTCCAAGAGTTGCTTCAGCACTTTATTTAATTTATTTACATTTACTTTATGAAAAAACAGCCAAACATAACCAAAAGAAAAACCCTAGGCTACAGAACAATAAATTTGTTTGAATGTAATAATTGCTTTTTCACTCAGTTCTACAAATTACATGACAACAAGCCCTGAAATAATAAATTGTGTTGCTTGCTATTGTGCATTAATCTTTGCTAGAAATCATAAACAAACTTTAAGTCATCAAGCATGAGTTTAATTAAAAAAATTCCAACTCAGTACTATTTTACTACCCTTTCCTAGATTAGGCAATAAACCATGGAGTTTTAGATGAAGCAATTTTATTTTTTCCCCTTAAGTGGCTCATGTGAAGGGTAACTTCCTTGAAGCAATTGTGCTTTCCTATAGTCACTCACTTGTCAGTGCACTGCTTCAATTGCCTTCTAGCCATCAAGGTAAAACAGAAAAGGCTGGATTTGATCAGAGCTGGGAGAGGGAGAAGCAGGTAAAAGCATCCACTATTGCTTGAGGAATTATTTGAACTGTGTTTAGCTCAGTGGTTCTTAATTTATGGTTTTCAGATCCATGGAGAGCCTGCTCCCAACGGTCTTGCAGGGACTCCAAGAACAGCTGTGCCCATTGTCGGCGGGCCGAAGGTAATTTTTAGAGGTTTTAACAGAATGAGGTAACCCTCCAGCCTGAACTCAGCTGTACAACCCAAAATTCACTGAAGAAAGCAGAGAGGCTAACAGGCTTTGGGTCAAGCTCTAGCAATAAATGCTCAGAGTTGCTCAGTATCATAAAGAAGGGTGAGGACAGCGAAGAAGAGACCTGACTCCTGGGGCAGCCTGTTAAACACAGACCTCAGGCTCTGGAAAACAAACCCAGCCAAGTATCTAGCACCAGAACTGGTTTTAAAAACATGTAGCAGTTTCTCAAGCTAAGAAAGAAATTGTCTCCAGCAAAACCATGTGAAAGCGTCTATGCTTTTTTCACCTGGCCCAGTCTAATTTCGGTGCAACTTTTACCTTAGTCCAATCTGTGCCTTCAGCACGATGCAGTGAATTCAGTTTATTCTTGTGAAAGACTGCAACACCAATTGCTTAATGACTAAACAGAAAGCAGGAATGCTTAAACTGTGCACAGTACAGCGTTCACAGACAGAGTTCTTGCACGTGTGCCCTTTCCTTGGGGCTGGTTTACCACCCAGCCTCTCACAGGTTTTCCCATAGGACTGCCTCAGTTCTTTCCCCCTTGCTCTACAGCCCTGTCCTGCCCAGCCCTGGGTTTTGCAGGTCTTCTGCAACCTCCAAATAAAAAGTCCCTATTTTTGACGCTTCCAGACAAATTCAGGCAAAGAAACAGGTTCTTTACCTTGCAGCAGTTCAAGCTTTGGCTGCTGCTGAGTGTGGAAGCACGAGAACAGGAGCTGGCCAGCAGAAGGGGACACAAATCCAAAATATGACCGTGACGGCCTTCTGAGGGTTGTGTTTTCTGTGCAGCTGACACCAGAATTTTGTCTCTTCTCTGACCTAGGTCCTTTGTTCCTAAAGGACTGTATTTCCTTTCAGGGGCAATACAGCATCAAAACAGGCACTGCGATAACTGCTGAGAAAGGATTTTTCTGAAACTGCGGAATTAGTTTTTACTTGACCACTGTGTCAAAACACAACGGTTTGGGGTTATGTTTTATTGACTTACAGGACATGAAAGTACACAAGTAACAGATTTTACCCGGAGAGAAAGAAATCCTCATCCTTCAGTTCTGGTGTGCAAAAAGGTTCCCTTTCACTTGCCCCCTTCTTTTCTGTGCTTTCGGTGGGAGAAATCCCCATAGCCCCGTGGGAAGGCTGCATTTCCATTTGAATAGGGATGTTCTCAGGTGATTCTTAACAGACAAACTGTAACTACTCATGTGCTCTAATGAGAGTGTTAATTTATATAGTTTCTGGTGTGCAGCCCTGATAAAGGAACATCCTTGAAATCGCTTGTAAATGCAAGTTCTGAAAGTAGTCTTGTGGGACTACTCTAGAAGGGAAGCAAGTCTTCCCAGGAGAATCAGTCACAGCTGAGTGGCACTTTCCTGGGGCACTGCCCGGAGTGGCCTTTCTTCTTTACTTTGCTGGAATAACAAACATCACTCTCCTCATTTATTTTCTTCCCTTTGTCCTGTTCTTCCCCACCTTCTCCCTTGTCCTCCTCCCTCCCATAAAACTAAGAGCTAAAAATTGGAAGACAAAGGCAACCAGGTTTATGACGTTTTTGCAAACACGGCCAAAAAAGTCATCTCCAGAGAAATGTGGGTTGTAGTCACACCTGCAGTCTAATAACTGCCATCCTCAAGAGACATGTGCTGTAAGTGAGCAGCATTGAAATGACACTGCTACTCCATTATTTTTAATATATGCTTCCCTTCTGTAAACCAGCACATCAAAATCATAAGCATTATGAGCAATACTCAATTTCCAAATGAGTCTTCTTTCAACTAAAAGTGCAGACAGTCAGAGTTGTGTCTTTTGGGTATTTCTGAAATACCACTATGCTCAAACCATAAAGTGTAAAAGTCCAGCTGGGAAGAGTCCTCCTAATTTCAGTTTTCTTTTTTTCCTTTAGTTTTCAGCTGTTATTGCACTGTATGAATGCTGCTCCTATTTCTTGCTCACACCCTCTAAAAGGGAGCAGCAGCAGCAGCACTTCACTCAATTGCCTGACTGCATTTCTAAGAAATGAGCAGCCAGCAGGTACCTGCTGCTCACCTTTGCAGAAGAGTTTCCCCCAGCTCCCAGGCTCACCCCACAGTACAACAGCAGCTTCTCCCACTTGCCTGGGCATTGAGAGTTTCCCTTTTCTGTGCTTCAGCCTTGCTCACTAATGTGTATTTAACCTGTGTTGCCAAAAGTCCCTCTAACTCATGCACAAGGTTTTTTCAGGCCCTCAAAGTCTTTAGTGCAGAGGGTCAAAGCTGTCTAACAGAAGCCACTGCACTATTTTGGGCTCTCCCTTTGGTAAGCACTGGTGTGAGATACGATAAAAAAATGCACTCAAGTAATTCACACCATCAAACGTTCTTGTAAGTTGATAAAATACACTTCAGTCTTTTTCTCTTTTCTCCCTCCCTGCTTTCCATTTCTGTGTGCGTTTTCTCCCCTCGATCTGCCGATTTAAACTCAATAAATGTGTACCAAAACCACAACAACCAGGAAAGCCCTTCCTGAATTTCTGGTGGTTTCAAACCCCTCAGCTCTCTGGCTGTCCCTGTAAAGTGCTAGAATCGAGCATCCTGGTGCTCACAAGCCAAAAAAGCAAAAGACACTGAGCAGTGACAGCATAAGTGTAGGTGAAAGAAGAAGTGTAGGCACAGAGCAGGCACAGCCCTTTTCTGTGAGGTGTTTCCTGCAGTGTGAGCAGGGATCCCGTGTGCAGTCCCAGCACTCAGCCCCACCAGCACCAGGAGCCCCGGGCACAGCAGCACTTTCCTGCTGTCACTGGTGGCACCTGTCAGCTCCTGGCCCTGACTGTCCTGCTGCAGCGTTTCCCTCTGTCTTGCCAGCCTTATTGAAGCCATCATTTCTAAATGCTGTGGCCCTGACAGAACTGAGCCTTCGCACCTCAAACCTTTCTCTGACCCCTGGCTGAGTTACAAACCAGGGGTGCTCACAGCCTCCTGTGTGTCACACTGCACAGCACGGCTGCAGACACAGCTCACACACAGAAGGCAGTGGAGCTATAAACCCATTTAATACAACAGCAGCTGCAAATGGGCTTTCAACTCACACCAGCAAATGGTGTAAATCCAGAATATTAAAAGCACAAACGGCTGTTGAGGAGAGTAAGAGGCAAATTAAAGTCAGAGCAACACCAAATTCTGGGAAGAAAGCCAGTAAGAACAGGGAAGGAAGCAAAAGTGCTGCATCCTTTGGCCTCATTTGTCATGAGAGGTGATGAAGTTAAAGCTTGTAGGAGAGCCAGGGACGAGCCTTTCTTTTGGAAAGATACCTGCAGTGAAGCTCCTCTTCCATCACATCTTTCCATCCCCTCAACACAGAAGTTTAACAACCTAAATCTAAATGCTTTAAAGATTGCTTTAATATTGCTTTAACAAATACAGGCTGGGCAGAGAATGGCTCCAGAGCAGCCCTGAGGGGAAAGGTTTGGGGGTGTTGATTGATGAGGTGCTGACCATGACCTGGCAATGTGCAATCACAGCCTCCAAAGCCAACTGTGTCCTGGGCTGCATCGAAAGCAGCAGGACCAGCAGGTCAAGGGCAGTGACCTTGCCCTTCTGCTCTGCTGAGACCCCACCTGCAGTGCTGCACCCACCTCTGGGGCCCCCAACATAAGAAGGACATAGACCTGTTGGAGTGGGTCCAGAGGAGGCCACAAAGCTGACCAGAGATGACCTCTGCTATGCAGACAGGCTGAGAGTCGTGGTTGTTCAGCCCGGAGAAGAGAAGGCTTTGGGGAGACCTCAGAGTACCTTCAGTACCTAAAGGGAGCTGGGGAAGGACTTTTTACACAGGTATGGAGTAATAGGACATGGGAAAATGGCTTTAAAGTGACAGAGGGCTGGCTTAGATTAGATACCAGGAAGAAATTCTTCCCTTTCAGAGTGGTGAGGCCGTGGCACAGGTCCCTCAGAGAAGCTGTAGCTGGAAATGTTCAAGGCCAAGTTGGACAGGCCTTTGTGCAACCCTGCCTAGTAGAAGAAACTATTTAATAAGTGTTGCAACTTTGCCAAAGTTAAATGCCAAAAATACCAAAGTTGGTGCTTTGTCCAAAGCGTCTCTTTCTGTAACTGCCATGAACTTACCAACCTCTGGACAAACCCCTCCCTGATGCAGCACAAGGCAAGGTAGGGCAGTGCCAGCTCCCAGGTGTTCCTGGCTCCTGTCAGGAAGGATGTGCTCACAGGGAGTGCATCCAATTCCTCACCCTCCAGTTTGCTAGAGCAGCGTTGTTTGTCACACTGAGGCTGAACAGCCTTCAGTCCCAAGCTGCCACACTGCCTTAGGGAATTAGCTGCTGTTTTGCTTTACATTATTACATTAAAATTACCTTGAAATGTCACTTTGCTTGTAAAACCACAAAATGTAATTTTCCTTTTGGTTTCTTTGAAAATTTATTTGATTTTCAGAGTCACATCATGGGATGTGATCTAGCCATTGCTACCTGCAGACTCTTCAAGAGATAATCCTGACAGGCTCACAGCTGCTTCCATCTGATAGCACAGCAGATGGCTTTGTGTGTTTTACAAATTCTACTCAGACAGCAAAATTCTTTAAAAGAAAACCCACTGAACCAAATACCTACATTATCAGAGATTGTAAAGAGTTCTTTAGGAGAAGGGAGAACACTGGGCTCATGTTCAGTAACCTGGAAGCCTTGGGACATGCTCATCATGGCACTGGACTCTGCAGTATTGGGGATGAGTGCTTTGCTAGCAATGCTCTTACACCTGCTGAAGCCAGATGCAAAGAAAAAACCTCAACTCTTTGTGAAAGAATTTGGGTTTAGTTACTTCCCCTGATATTGTGCTTGTGCAAAGGAAGGGGAATTCTAGGACTTGGATAAAATGTTGGTTTTTGAGGGTTTTTTAAATTAAAACTTTTGATGAAAAGTTGGCTTAGTTTTGACTGCTAGATTAAAAAGTAGAATAGTGCTCATAAATGCATAACCTTGTGCAGTTTTTCCTATCAAGAAGTAGGCTGAAAGGTACAGAAAGGAGAACTCAAGCTTCACAGCTTAGATTTTCAGTGAAAAACCTAAACCCCCCCAGTATTACAGGGGACACACCAGAAGAACAGGCATTGTTAAGAGGTTATTAAGCTTAAGTTTGAAGCCAGTTTTGTCAGCGGAGTCGTAATTACAGAGAGACAAACCACACCAAATAATCTAACAGGCTGGATTTGTATCAGAAGGAACCCTGCATTAACCCTGAAGGAGGAAGAAAGGAAATGTGCAGCCCCAAAGGACTGACTGCACATCCAGTTCCTTCCAAGTTTGCTGATGAACCTTTTAAGACCAAAGAGAACCTTAGTAAAACCAGGGATAAAGCTAATTGGTTTTTAAGCATATGAGCTGGCTGGGCTTTGCCCAGAGGTTGTTAATGAATAATTTGACCTGCTGAAAGCCAAAAGAGAGTTTATTGCTTAACCCTGTAGCTACAGTAATTTTAATTAAGTAGTAGCCTGGGAAAGTCTGTTCCCAGCAACCTGCTAAGGCAAAGCAGAAACTTAATGTTTAAACAGATGATAACCTTGCCATAACTTTTGTCTTGCACTCAGAGTACAATTTGAACCAGCACTCAAGACACTTTGCCAGCTGATGTTGATTATGGGCTGTGCACAGCCGTGCATTCTGTACTGCCCTGTGGTTTATTTATGCTGTGAAGGTGCTGGTGACTCTGGTCAAGGTGAGACACGACAAATTCACAGGTCTGACAAATGTCCAGTGTAAGACCCCCAGAGCAGGGGGTAGGAGTGTCTCTCTAGGCCACACAGAGTATCCTGAGCAAGCATCCTACAGGCTGTATCCTATAGGTCACAGCTGCCTGTTGCAACCATCATACCCTACCCTTGTGATGGTGAGTCACAGACAGGCAGGAGAATCCCCAAATTCCAATTTCTGCTATAGTTTCCTTATAAACCAATCTGTGTTTAGAACACCGTAGTGAACACAGGTACAAACAGCCCTGCACTGTGCCTTTCCTTACACGCCTTCTTGAAACCTTTCCTTTGGTTGCTGTGACTTGTCAGAATGTGCCACAGAGCATTTCTCAGCTACACCACTGCTCCTTCTCAAGAGAGGTGCTGGCTTCCACCTGACAGATACAGCTCCTTGCCTGACCTGGCACCAGGAATTACCAACCTCACCTCCTCTTAGTAACTAGGAAGAAGAAGGAAAAACTGTTTGGTGTAAATTTAAGTTAGTGTAGCATACTCACTGCTTATCACCAGATAAGCACGCTCGTAAAATCAGAAGCAAACCCCAGGGTTGCAAGGGCTGAGTTAGGAGTAAAAATGTGTCCAGACAGTTCACTGGAGTTTATTTTAAAAATTATATGCTCTGAGGCTGCCTGTAGCAACTGGTTGTCTTACAGATGGCACTTTCTGTCCCAGTCCTAAAGGGAAAATATAAATTACATACAGTTCTGGCCACACACACCAAAGTCAAGTATGACTTGGATCCTACTCTACTACTTGGCATGATTCATCAAAAATGGTGCAGTTAATCAATTTTTGTCTTCAACAATGCAAAACCAAACCAAACACCTACATCCCAAAAACCAGATTATTCATCACAGCCTTGTGTGAGGACAATTCCTCAATCCAGCAAAGCTGCACAGGTAGAAACCAATACAAGGAAACAAATGATTTGGTACAGAAACAATTTCAGGGTTCTTCGTGATCACCTCTATTAATCAGTATATGCAGAAATGGGCTCTGGCTCCCTATCATACACATGACAGAGATGTTCACTTTCACATTAACCTGCAATCTTGTGCCCTGGAAGTGTCCATTGGCATGTTTCATAAAAGCAAATAGAAAATCAATTCACTCTGCAACATTTCTGTTTAAGGGAGAAAAAAAAAAAAAAAGGCAGCTTGTCCATCAGCTGGGGTACAAAAGAGTTAATTCAAAAAAATAAGGCAGAGAGAAAAATATAAAAGGATAATCCTTTAAGATTATAAAGGTTTTGTGTAATGCTTAATTTTAATCAATATATAGGACTAGACAAGGATCATCCTCACGAAGGATGACATAAAAGGATTAGTGACTTCCATCCAGCACAAAACCGCTCAGAGATATGGTTATTACAGCTTGGAATTGTTTCTTCTCCAAATAAGATTTTAAAATTCAAAAGGGTTGATAAAGAGAGATACTGGTAGAAAAGGGGGTGGCTTTTATTTTTCCTATTTCTTTCAAGATGCAAAGTTAAAATGCAAGTCAAGAGATTTGAGACCATTAGTGCAGAATTATAGAAAGGGTAAGATGCCACAAAACTTACAAGACTGCTTCTTTTTCAGTTGTTCAACATAAAAAAATGGTATCACCCTTCATTAAGACAATTTCAAATATGTTTTCTTTTCCTTCCAGGGTTGAGTTCTTAGAGTTCACTTCTCAAGTTTCCAACCAGGTCATGCCAGCCAGACTCTTTGAAATGAAAACTGAGATTCACGTGATCATACAGTTCTCTGAATGGGACTCCAAGGAAAAGGGCTAAAAACACACCTGAAGCAATGGTACTGCCCAACATACAGGCTGCACAGTGAGGAAGTGATCAGAGACAGCAACAAACTCTGCTAGCCCCTTTTTCATTATCTCCTTTGCTTTGTGGAAAGTAAAATATCTTTCTTTACGCACAGCCACTTCCCCAGACTTTCTTGTGTGCTGTAATCAGTTCTCTTGTTCCAATGTCTCATCTCCACACCTCCTTGTCTCTCTTCAGTACTTTGATGCTCTCCCCTTCATTCTCATTCTATCTTTCTGTTTCCTACCATCCCTGTTCCCAAGTTCCACCCCCAGACTCCAGCAGAAGGGTGTAATTTCTGAGTTTCCTCTTCTTCTATTAGTTATGCCACTGGTGAATCATCCTAATTGCAAAGAGAAACGTACTCCCTATCATTTGTGAATTTGGTTTACAAATCTGAGTGAGTGCTAGGAACAAATATTCCATAAAATGAATATGTAGAGATTAGCTAGCCACTGTGAGCACCACTAAGGCTGCTCCTAGAGACAGAGAGATCCGGTAGGAAATCACAGGGTGTCGTGTTTCATAGTGCCAGCCACAGCTTACAGCCAGAACGGGATCTGTTCCTGCAGACAGCCATTAAAACTGTCTGCTCTTCTAGAAATGCAGATACAAAACTCTCAACAGACCTGTGGGTGTTTCACAGAGCAGCAAACAGAAGAAAGAGAACGGCTGTGTTCAAGCGAGGTGCTTGGCTAGAAAGAACAGCGCTGTCTTACACAGCTCAGTTAAACAACTGTCACAGGAGCGACACGCTGGATGATAAATATGGATGTACCTCAGACAGAAACTTGTCTAAGTCCCCGCTAAGTTGAATATGGTGGCACAAGTGGTTCAGATTTCATCAGAGCCAGGAGTCCCACATCCCACTGGGCAACCTCCACTCACTCACTGGTAAAATGTCATTTGCTACTCCTTCCAGGGATATTGTTAATTAATTAATTCTTAATTTTAAGTTTGCAAAATACAAATATCCTCAATTGAAAGAAACTGTAAAAGGGAAATTATTGTTAGGAGGATAAGAACTCTTGCCTGGAGAAAACCTTTGGGTGTACTTTCTCATTAGTGCTAATGGAAATTAACAGCTTAATGCAAGCCAAGCTGAAAATAAGATAATTTACATTTGCATCTGAAGTACATTTGGTTCATTACTTATTTAGGATCACTGACACGTGTGGGAAGGTGAGTGTCAGAACTTCAAGCTGTTGTTTTTGAGTGGTCCTGTATGCACAAATACATCCCAGTAAAATCTATGCAATTGTTATGACAATTATGACAGTCCCCTCCTTCCAGCAACACACATGGCAGCATGCAGAGCATGCTTTGCTAAAGGGACACACCAACCTAACAGAGAGCACGAGGCAACAATCAGAAGAGGCCAAAGACTACACCCAGAAAAGAAACTTCAGACTGTTCAGAAAGGACAAAGGGAAAGAGGCACATGTGGTGTTTACATTTAACTCCAGCCCAAAACTGCAATTCTGAGAGCTTTTGCTGCACCCTGGACAGGTCCAGGTATGTTTGAGAGCTCAGATTTCCCTGGACACCAACAGAATTTTCCTTCAGTTACATCCAGTTGCCTGTTCAGTCTTGACAGATGCAGAGCTGGCACCTCCTGCCTTATACTGCAGCCCTGGTTGGGAGGGTCTCCCCCACACAGGGACACAGAAAGCAGTTGTACCAACACCTCTGAACAGAAGCAGAGGAGGAGGAGGAGCAGTTTTTGCAGTTCCACGTGGAAGGAGCTACGTTATCTCATGGGAGCTGTTCCTGAGAGATGTCAAATCCCCTCCTCTCGGGGATCAGCCACCTCACCCCACAAACATCCAGCCTGTCATTTTCCACCCCACAGCAGGAGATGAGACATGGGGAACCTTCCCACCCCAAATCTCAGGTGAGCAGCCTAATTAATGCTAGACTATGGCGGTGGTTTCTGCCTTGGCCTTTCCTAAAGCCCAAACAGTATGTAATGGAAGAGCTTCAAGAGAGAGAAGTGAAACAGCCCATCCCAGGACTCAGAGAGCCCCAGGAGCCTTTCAGCTCCCACTCACAACATGAGAACATATGACATGCAGGAACCTTTACTAGACAGGCAGATGGGTGACCCCACCAGCAGCTCAAAGTCTGAATTCCTCATGCCAGTCTGAGCTCTCTGTATTTCACACATGAAGTTACTCTCTCTCACCTTTTACTGACCTCCTTTGCCCCATGGTCAGAGGCATTCCCCGGCTCTCCTACCACAGCAATCAGACGCAACACCACCAAGTAAAGTGGGGAAACCACCTTTAAACATAAAGACACTCATTTCCCCTACATTAAGATGTATGGTATTGCTTGTGTATGGTAAGGCCAGGAGCAGCAAGAAAACGATGACGTTTACAGGAACATTGTGCTAAACAGAAAGAATAAACCAGAAATTTCAAGGGAAGCCTGAAAAGATTCCCTCCCACCAATCACACTGAGAGAGTTACTTACTTAGTGAAAACATATGAACAGGATTAGATCTTCAACCACTGACTGGGGCTTTACTTTTCCTTCTAAAATGCAGAAAGTCAAAGCATATTTTTTGGTTATCTGTAGCACACTTTCCATTCTATTTTAATTCCAAAGAATGAGGAGGCAAAAGTGTGCACAACAGGAATCATGAGAATTTAGAATAATGTGTGCCCTCTTTGCTTAATAACTTCTGAGGGTATTCAAGAGTTAATGTCTTCTGCATTTTCAATTATGATAACAGCAAAAGCTGCATAAGTCACAGCAGCATATATATTTTCCTAAGGTATAATTCCAGGAAAGTCACATTTTTTGTAAGAGTGATTTACCACACCAATTTATGCATTTACCCTTAATTAATCTGTCTGAGAAAGATGTCATCTGCTTTGATGAATATGACAATCACCAGATTTTGCAGGCTATGATAGACTGATAACGGCAAAAAGAATTACTTGTGCCGCCTCACCCAAACACAGTCACCTGTTCTTCGCTAAGAAAAGAAATTGTCAAGCAAGCTGTGTATTATAAAGCTGTGGAACAGAGACTCTGCCAAGCACAGACTTCTTCCATGAACAATCTTCCAAACCCCCTGAGCCCCATGCTGGGTCACAATAACTTCTAGAGGCAGATTCCAGGTGCTGTGGGGACCCTGGAGGAGCTGGTGCCACAGTTCCTTAGAAAGCACAGAACAGCGTGAGAAAAATTCCACAGGAGACCCTGATGGGACATGGAACAGGCTGAAGAAAGGGCTCCTCCCCTCCACAAACCCACACCACAGTACCTGCAGCTGGGGGGAGCATAAACCATCGGTCCCCCAGGGCTGCAGAGCCCATGGAATTGTTCCTGAAGCATCACGAGGGCCAGGTGGGCACCTCTGGGAGCAAACACTTGCACGTGGCACACTGCCATGGTCTCCTGATACACTGCTCCTGGGGTCTGGCCTTCCCTCAGCACCCTCCTGCAACAGCACACAGCTGCACAGCTCTGAGCACAGTGAAATATCATCTGTCATCACACTGACCTTTCAGTGCCTGCCCTCTTTCTTGCATTAAATCATGCTCTGCAATTTTGGCCAGGGTCTTTTGGGAAACATTTTTGTTTCTAAGCCGGTTCACAAGTTCACTTCCCACACTGGGACAGGGGCCCATATCCTGTGGTGACAGTGCCACGAAATAGAGAAAATTTTCAAACCTCTTTGT
Source organism: Orthonyx spaldingii (assembly GCA_013397795.1). NCBI lineage: Eukaryota > Metazoa > Chordata > Aves > Passeriformes > Orthonychidae > Orthonyx > Orthonyx spaldingii. The sequence continues at coordinate 1,170,607 of VZTJ01004211.1, read as the reverse complement.
CCTTCTCTGTGTCCAAACAGGGGGAAAACACTGGCTGTACTGTGCAAACTGACTTCCATGAAGCCATGTTGGCTTCTGCCACTGGAAAGTTTGTTTGCTCCTTCCTTTCTGACGAGTGCACAAGTTTGCAGTATCCAGGTGAAGCTTCCTCCCTTTTGGTTAAATAAGACAGAGCTCTGTTCAGACAACTCTCACTGTTTGCCTGTTTATACTGTTCTTCATCAGAACTGTGGTTTTATGAACTGCTGTGGTATTGGTAGGAAAACGTACATTCAAATGAGCATTACCCACTCTCCTAAGTATACAGAAGATGTACTTATCCACTACTATTATTTTTAAAATCATAAAGTCTAGGTATATTATGCTTAGAATTGGTTTCAAGGAAATATCTGGAGACTAGAAGAAATTTATTATATGAGATTACGGGTGCTAAAAGAGTTATTTTTATGAAGTCACTCAGTTTGCACTCCGTATCATAAACAGTGATGAACAAATAAACACCTAAAGGAAGGGCTACAAGAATAAAGGGTGAGCATTTTGTACAGATTTACTCTACCAAGCTACAGATTCATTTTGCATGTTAAAACAACTGTTCTGCTATATATTAAAGAAACAGAACACAACAACCGCACCAACAAAACCCCAAACCCCACAACTCGCCAAGGCCAAGGATTAGCGACCTTCCTACAATCACTCTCAAGTCCAGATCACAAGCTGATTTGGAGAGAACTCTTTCCTGAAGAATCTGCTTAATTGTTAAATTGTTGTCTGAAACAGCATCTGTAATTAAGAGCTGTGCTCAGCTTGTTTCCATGTAATACCAGGTACAAAGTGCAGCTCTCTGCTGAACCCTCCAAGCACACAGGAGGCTGTAGAGAATGGCACACGAGAGGAGGCAGAAGCCTGTGCACTGTGAGACCCACTGCAGACTTACTGGGGCAAAGAATAACAGCCAAGGATGGACAGAGCTGCCCCTCCAGCCAGCAGCAGTCCCTCCTCTCTGCAGACATAGTGCCTGCTGTTAGAAAGGAAAGGCTGCAAAACTGCTGCTTAAGTGCCTCCAGCTGGGGCTGAGCCTCTTCAGACCACACCGGTAGCTCACCTCTCCGCCTGAAGCAACAGCCCAGGGAAATCTGGTGAATTTTTCTCTCGGGTAGTGCCTGGTGCTCAGCCTGGAAAACATTGCACTGAATTCTCAACTGGCATTCAGCAGCACCCGAGCCACACCAACCCAGAGAGCACAGGATAGAGCCAGAGAGGCCGGGGTTTGGAGCAAGAAGCAGGTATTAGGCAGCCAGGTGCCTTCAGTACAAGTGGCTGCACACACAGTTGCTGTCAACCAACGGAGGATCAAGGGAGAAACATGTCCTGCCCCAGAGGCAGTGAAGAGCAGACTCCTGAGTCTCCTCCTGGACAGCACAGAGCAGAGGTGCTTAAGTGGGAGGGGCCAATTACTTTATTATAGAGATGGTGGGGGTATGCTGGTGTGCACAAGTCTGTTTGTTCTACAAGACTGGTCCAAAGGGTTTTTCTCTTCTGCATAAACAGGAAAAAAATTCAGAACAACTAGAGAGACAAAGTCTGCAATAGCAAATAGCATACTTTTTAGGAAGAGAATCACTGAAGATGCAAGGAAGAAGTCATCCCATACCACAAAAGCATCTCAAAAAACAATCCAGAAGACACATGGGTAGCCCACTCCATTTCCCAGCATCTCATCACAAACCAAAGACAGCACTCAAAAATACAGAGGTGAAAAAAAAATGAAACCTCAGAAAGATTTTTCCTACCTGGACCATCACAAGTGGTCTGCTCAGCAAGGGGGGAGGAGCCAAGGACGAGGACAGGGCAGGATCCTCTACATCACAGGGAATGGCCCCACAGCACTCAGCCTGCAGGGAGGACACAGGCCCAGGGTCAAGGCAGGAGGTGAATTTGGGAGGACAAGGGCAGAGTCAGCCCAGTGTGAGCACAGAAAGGAGCTGGGCCGGGGCCTGAGCTGCAGCTGCTGAGCCCCCAGCCAGGGCCCGGCTCAGCCTCACACCGCGCCCAGGCTGCAGCTGCACCTTATCTAACCTGGCCTCGATCAGAACCAGCCACAGCCCGGCGGGGGGAGCAGGCTGGGGCTTCTCCCAGACATCAGCACAGCCACAGAGAGAATGTGGGGCCTGACACAGAGCTTGCTGAGGGAGACAAGAGGGGACACACGCTGGTGGAAGTCAGAGAAACCAGCACGAAGTGTTTTGATCCTGAGAAGGCAGAGAATCAAAGTCCTTCCTTGTTCCTACTCCCTTGGGAGCCAGGCTTCTGAGGAGAAATAATTAGAAAGCGAGTTTGATCCACATAAACCTCTTTGCCTGTTTTCTCTGTCTGACAGAAAACCACCAGCAGGAACAGTGGTGGGGAGGCTGCACTGTGCTCAGATGAGCACAGTCAGTCCTCACACGTGCTGACAGCCCCTCAAGGTGTCTGCTGCAAACACAGTATTTTACCTAAGAAGTACAGTTCTCTCCTGTCCCTCTTCCCCCTGCCAGAACTCCAAAGCCCCACACTGCTACTGCAAAGCAAAACCCACCCCATCCTCAGTCTGCCTCCAGCAACAGCTCCACTTGGCAGGAGCCAGGGGCAGGGCAGGCTACAGCATCCAAGAAACAGCAGTATGTGACACATCTGTACCTCACTCAGCAGTTAGTCTTATTTCATGTGAAGATTCTGTACAGGGTTTGTAAAGGATTCAGAAAAGGAACAGATGTTAAAAAAATGATCAGTTAAGAGTCACACAGCTCGATCATAGCCTCAACAGGTAACATCTGTAACACTTTTTTCTGATCATCTTATAAGGGTCTATAAACACACACTAGTAATGTAATAAAAATATTAGACATTTTTTTCTCATTTATTAACTTATAAATGGAAATCCTCCATAAAAAGGAACTTTGTACTTATGCAAATCTGCAACCTTGATTTCCACTTTGCTTTTTTAAGCACCAATTACTTTAATAAAAGGGACATTAACTATTTTGCTTCATTTCTTTTGCTGATCGAGGAGTGTTCAACTACATCCTTCTTTCTTCCTGCACAGCAGAGTAGGATGTAGCACAGCACATTAGGGATGGCTCTGACTGAGGGAATTGTTCTTTCTCCCTGCTCAGAAAGCAGCTGGTCCCAGAGGCCTGTGTTGGGAGACAGCTGGAAAAGGCAGGCAGGGGGCTGCAGGCAAGGGCAAGAATCTGCTGAAAAGGTAATAAAGTCCAAGGCTGTGCCTTGCAGGCTGCAAAGTCTGCACTCAGTGGGGATTGGGAGCAGGTGGTGGCAGCTGAAATCCTGGAAGTGAGCAGAGGCACAGGGAGCAGCAGACTAGCCTTAGTCATCCTGGTGGTTTGTAGTTCCTCCAGAGCTTCCATATTTTCTGGAGGGCTGGGTAGGTTAAAATCACTGCTATTCCATGAGAATGAGCTAGGACCACTCAGCATTTCTGATGACATCTGTGGTGAAATACCCTCCCTCATCCTCTTCACTTAACTTCTACCCTGCTAGCCTGGCACCTGATTAAACAATTTTCCTGCTCAGCCAAGAGTGGGATGTCACACCAAGGTGGCTTCCTTTGTCACCATTAACAGCAGAAGGACTGGTACAACAGGATTCCTCTTCAGAGGCCCTAGATCTGACTGCTCCCGAGTGGAATTTTTGGACAATAGTTCTTTCAATCGCTTTCATCCCAGCCTTTTTACATTCCCTCCCATCCACCTTTTAAAAATCCAATATTTCTGTGTTGCTGCCTTTGAACATTGCCTCCTAAGTACCTCAAACAAATCCAACGGTGTAATGACCATTTTCTCTCAGATGAAGGCTCTATCTTTTGTCACTTAGTGTTCATTTCCAACCACTACAGCTTCTGATCTTATTGATTGCTTAAGAAAAAGCAGCAAGAAAGCAGTCCTGAAATAACCACCGAAACATTCATCCTTCCCCAGTCATTCTGTAATTCTTAATCTTAGTCAATAGCAGAGTCATTAAAACCCTCCCATGACGACTGTCCTTGACTCTTTATGAACTGCAGAAACACTGCATGCTCTGCTCTCACTTGTCATCTTGCAGGTCTGTTACAGGCTCTCCATATCTCTTCCCATCATTTTCATCCTTCTCTTCCAATTCTCTTTATTAGAGCAGCCAAGTCTGCCTGGTTTGCTTTTACTGCAGGCCTACCCCCAGGCTCACCCATTGCTGTTACCCCTCCTTTCCTTTGAAGCTTCCCTTTTCCACAGGCTCTGGTTTGTGGCAGTGGAGTGCAGGAGAGCCTGCTGTGGGCAGTGTGACCTCCACTCCCGGGGCTGTGTGCGCAGTGGGAAGTGCGGCTTTGCTGGGCTGGTTGCCCCCCAGTTCCTGACATCACTGCTGTGATCATAACAAAGCCTTTATCACTGTGAGAAGGAAAGGATTTTGACTGCTTTAAGAAGCAGTGTACAGCATACAGAAGTTTAATCGTGCTCAGAAAGAAAGCCGGCACTTCTATAGTGTGCTTGCACACGGCATCTAAGGAATCTGCTGGGACCTATTCTCATATTTGGCCAACGGGAACTCACCGTGTGACTGAAACTATTTCAGGTGTATCAAGTCATTCATATCTGACATCTGATACCTTTATGCATATCAAGCAATTTCCTTCCAGGAAAAGAATCTCCACTGATATCATGGAGACTGCTTAAAGAGTAAATTGCTACTTCAGGTCATCAACTTTTAGCTCACTGACCAATTTCTGAAAAGCTTGCATTGCTTTTTCTTGTGTTTAAAATACAACATAAGGAGAATACCAAACCCTGAATATGTTTGTGAGAATGATGTATGTAAATTTGTAATTTTAGGTTAATAATTACAATTCTTAATTATTTTCTAGTCTAGAAAATCAGACTTTATTTTCTTATCTTCAGAGATTAAGTTGAAATTGCTTTAGTAATGAAATCCACTTTTCATTTGTATTCTGTTTCTTCTGCACTCTCATTAGTGATTCATAATTTAAGAATCAGGAGTGATTAATGGCTGCCTACACCACATAATGCTGTTAAGGAATAACGGTGTGATTGAAAAGGTTTAGAGGCTCCCCTCCTTCCATGTCCCACATGTTAACCTGCACTGATACTAATCTCCTTTGTCAAACTCAGGAGGTAGAAGGATGTGGTCCAAAAACCCCACTGGAAATGATGTGAACTTACTAGAGGAAAAGCCCAGCAAATATCATGAAACAAAAGTTAAAGAGTTAAAAAGAAGAGCAGGCACAGTGTTAGGATTTCATGGCAAGCTGGCAGGCAGCACCTAAAGCTTTTGTCTCATTTTTAGGTCTGTTTGAGCTTGTGTCTCTTTGCATGGTGTCCAACAGACACAAACTGCATGGGAGCAGGGAGTGCTGTGAAACACTGAGCACAGAGCTGGGCACTTCCCCATCTCTTACAGCAGCACCGCATCCTCAGCACAGCATCTGCAGTGGCAGGAAGGAGCCTCTCCCAGCGGGATCTGAGATGCTCAGAAGTAGCCACAAGGAGCTTTGCTGCTTCTTCAAGGTTATTTTGATGATGCCTTGTCAATTGACCTTGGGATCAAATTATAGCACCTTGTAACACAATTTACAGATGCAGGCCCTAAAATGGAGCATCAGCACATTCAAGTCTGTGCTGCTGAGGGGTTCTCTGGGTTCCTCCAATGCTGCAAAAAGTCATGAATATGTTCAGCTTTTCCTAGGGGACTCGCCCTCCTGCTGCAAAAGCAGCTGTAAGCCCAAGCCCTCTGCATTTGCACAAGTGGGGCCTGTGAGTCTGGGGACTGAATCTACTGATCTGACAAATCTGTGTGACAGACACTCACCGCTGAATCCACCTGGGCAGTTTGGGTGAGGTGAGGGTGGCCAGGTCAGGGTCTGAGTTTGCTGCAGTAAAGCTTGGCCACAAGGAAGGAGGGGCTGGGTTATTGCACACATATCCTTCATGCAGCCAAACACCCTGCAGGTGTTGGTAGCTGCACTGCACACAGCTGTGTCTAAACAGTTTGAGATTCCACAGGACTTGTTTTGCTTAACATATTATTTATTTCTACTGACTGTCATCCTAAGGAAACTTCTTATCTCCTGACTTTCCCACAACGGCAGAAGCACTCTCCTCTCTCCATAACACCCAGACTGCAAATAAACTTTCCATAAGCAAACACCAAGCTCAAGAGTTTTCCAGACACCCTTCCTGTTAAGAGCCTGCCCACATGGAGGGTGGAAGAAGGCAGGACAGAGCTAAACCCAGTGCTGCTTTGAAATATGCACTAAAGAAGCTAACCTTGACTTGCAGAACAGTGGTGGTGATAGCTGGTAAAAATTGGGAGTTGATATTTACCTTGTTAAGGGTTTGCAGAGCCAAGAAACACGAGCAGATTGGTAACAGTTGAGAATACTGATCACAGAGGGAGTATTGCCTCACTCTTCTGGCTCTTCAGGCAGTAAGCAATGACTAAGTCCTTTGCTCAGGAGACATTTGATTCAGTTTTTAATAATTAAATTCTCTGAAAATTAAGAAAAGGATTAATTTCTTATTTAGTTTTCAATTAGCTCCCATAGGAGTCAGCATTCCACTATTTTACTGGAGATGGGAAGACAACTGTCTTCAAGATCTACTGTTGTGCATTAACTGGTGACTTATAGTGTCCCGTATCACCTCCCAAAAAATGAAGAGAAAGTACATGTTGAAGGATTGCCTTGGTGCCTCCTTAAAAGTGCAGCTAGGTAGGAGATGAAAACTTGATTAGCATGCCCTGAGATTCTGTGAACAGGCACACAGTTCCTCAGACATGCTGATGAGGGCAAGCCAAGTTTGAGTGTCGTCACAGTGAGAAGCATCCTACCCTCACAACTCAAGTGGGTGAAGGGGATTCATTCAGATGATCAGCTCATTTATGGCATCTGCCTGTCTTCACTCCTCCCTTCCCATCCCCATCGTGCAGCCAAGGAGGTCTGCTGCAATCACCGAGATGTTCTCCTGCATAACACAGGCCTTGCTGTTTGCTCGGTCCTTGTCTGGAGCAGTTCATGCCTTGGACCACAACAGTGAGTTTCAGTCTTCAAAGTGCCAGCAGTCAAGAGCCCAAACACACTACTAAAGAGATTCTATTTCCTGGATATTAGTTACCCCTACTGCTAAATAAATGTCAGTCATTTTTAACTTCAACAAATTTCAACATGTCCAGCTACACCCACAAAATTTGGGGCTCTCCTACATTTACTGTATGAAATTGAGTCTGTTACCAAGACTGGATCCTCACCTGGCCACTCATAAAGGAACATCATACTCCTTTTCCTCTTTTTACTTAAACCCTCTGTTTTCCAGAGCTGCACCATTTCCAGTCCCTTCAGCGACGTTTCTGTGTTGTGTGCCCCATCCCACCCATCCCTGGCAGAACAAAGCCCTGCTCATTGCAGCTGCAATGTGGAAAAGTGGATGCAAATGCCATGATGGTGAGCAGGAGGTGGCACTGGCCTGAGAGGCGTCCAAAGAGAAGTGAGGCACCCAGCACACCCAGAAATATCACTGTGGTGTTTAGCACAGGGCCCACATTTGTTGTTCCTCCCCCATTGCTACACCAGTCCAACATTTTGGATTTGTCCCCAGTTCCAGCTCTTCCTGGTGCAAGTCCTAAGGGCTGTCACAGCATGTGCTGCCTCCACAGGCCCACTGCCCACAGAGGGCTGGCTCTGGAGGCTGTGCCTCCAGCCAAACAAGGAACTCTTGGGACTTGAACAGAAAAAAAAACCACTTTCTTGGGAGTCAGAGTCCCAAGCATTAAACAAAAATATTTAATTTTTAAATTTGGGGGAAGAGGGAAACAAACAGAAACCCTCTGTTCACGTTCCAATTGGTTGCTGCTTTGTTCCTAGGCAAAGAAATTAAAGTTTTGTCTCTACCTCTTAAACCTGCAACAGTGACCTTGTCTTTTAATTATTTATAACTTCTGAGCTGCTGTGACATCTGCAAACTTTGTTCAGTACTTTCAGGCTGTCTCTCAGGTCACTGAAAAAAGACTGCAGGACCTCTCCACAAGCACACACCAGCATGGTAATGACTTAGTTGCTCTCAGAGTTCATCACCTATCAGCCAGAAATAAAATTTAATAGGAATGAAGGTCATCTTGTGTTGCTTCTCAATCAAAATATTCCAAGGTACCACGCAAAAGCAGATTATAGAAACAGTACTAATTTAATCAAGTAAGTTTACAATACTATCAAAAAGCTCATGTAAGAGGATCCATTTTTCACAAGCCAATGCCAAGCAGCATTAATTAAAGGACTTATATATTTTTAACCATTTATTGCAAGATTACTGTATTTGTCCTCCTTTTGTTTTGTCTGAGTCAGACATCAATTTTTCATTTATCTGAATTTTATTTACACGGATCAATCCGTTCTTGCTGCAAATTCTTAACAATAACTCCCCTTTAATGCCTTGAAACTCTCCCAGGGTTCTAGTTTTGAAAAACAAAACCGACCAACCAACCTAACAAACAAAAAAACTCACCAAGAAACCCCAAACAAACAAAAAAAACCCCTCACACACACACAAAAATCCCAAGCAAAACCCTCCTTAACATCAATATTTAGTCAGCTCTCTTACAACTACAGGGTATAAATAATCTACATCTGCCAAACTGAAGAAGTGTAACTTCTGCACCTGAGGTTTAACACACTCCTCATGGTGAGCAATGAAACGATGGCATTCTCATATGAAAAGGATATGTCATTTTGCCTTTCCTCAACTAGAGGATAGAAATATCTGCTCAAAATTGCCCCTTCCATGCTTTCACTGGCAGTGTTCCCATTTCCCAGGAATGGACTGTTACAACTGCTACGTATTTCTTGTGGTTTAATATACCTTCAGCTCCCCGCCCCAGGTCTTGCAATTTCTTGCTGATGACTTAGATTTCAACTTTTATTATATTGCCTTTCCCTGGATCTCCAATTAGTGACTTACAACCCACCACCTTCCCCTTTCTTCTCTTTGTTATGCATCAGACATTTAAAACCTTTTTTCCTTTCTAGTTGCCTTACAGCCCCCTAAATCAGGCTCCAGACTCCTCAGTGAGAGTGGCCCTCTTTCTCACTGTGATGTTTTTGGAGCTTGTAAATGGAGCTGAACCAGATCCAGAGCACCCTTACGTGCTCTGCTATTTTACTTCAGCTCCTAACCACCACACCTCAAACTGATGTGCAATGCCATGAAACAGGCAATGTTAAACCACGCAGGGAATATCTTCTGGCTTTGGACTTGCAGATGAGAAGTGCGATCCCATCACACCACAAACAGCAGTTTTGCAGTGCCCTCAGCTCTACAAGTGTGTCCCTGCTGGATGCCAGACTTTCTCACTGCACAAGTGGCAGGAGTGTCTTAGCGCCAGCAGCAGCACTCCTCAGACTGAAGTCTGCCAGGAGCACACAGCCTTTTCCGCCACCCAAATGACAGATGGCTGCTTGAGCAGCGGCCAGCTTGTTTTCTAATGCCAGGGGGTGGGCTGTAGCAGCCATTAACTAGTACTCCATCTCCTGCTCCCCCTGTTAGGACATGGATTTATCAGCATTCCTGATAATTCCTTTTGGGGTCTTGATGACTCGCTAACAGGGAGGCTCATTTCCATATGGAGCACGGCTTCTCCTTCCCTTCTGCCCATTAAGTGCTTTCAAAAAGGAAAAGGACGAGAGCCTAAGCAGCCAAAATCACCTGGGGGCAATGTGTCTTGTGTACCATTACTGGCTGCATGCTGCTGTACAGCCGGGAGTTCACGTCTGTGTCAGCTATTAAACTTGAGCAACAGGGAATTTTCAAGAAGCCCAAAGGAACCCAGCTGAATTTTGTAGGGTACTCAAGTCCCTGAGGCTCTCTGCAAAGTCTCCAGCCTATTGCACAGTGAAGGAGCACAGTGTCTGCCCCCAGAGGGGAGTGTGCAGAGAAGGCAAACCCCACTGCAGCCCCAGAGCGGGCAGTGTCCTAGGGTGATTTTATGTTATGCATTTTATGCCTGCACAGGTACACTTGCTCCCCTCTTGGTGCCAGTGTCCTACAAGCTCCTGACCCTTAACAGGGATTCCTCCTGTCCTGCTGTGCTGTCCATGTTCTTTAGGACATAGATGAACTCTCTTCTCTGTGAACCTCACTAATTTTGCCATCTGGTTGAAGGTGGGAGACCCGGATCTGTTTTGGCAGTTCCTTCTCCATTCTGGTGGTGGTATTTCCATGCTCCAAATGGGCTGAGCAGATTTACAGAGGGAGAGGGGCACGTTGTGGCAGGTGTTCCCACAGTGAGCCTGGGCTACCTCTGCACTGCACAGCAGGGTTTGCTCATCCTGCTCACAGAAACAGGAATATCTGCTCAGCTCTCAGACAAAGACAAGGCTGATGGACAAGGGGTGGGTTTCTTGGGCTGTTAACATCATTCCCAGGGGAGAAATCCCATATCCAGTATCTGTCCTCTCATCCTATGTTACCTTGCAGTTCTTTTGCTGGTTGTGTTTGGTTTCATACCCTATAGCCAAACGTTTACACCTGTGATTGGAATGACCATGTGCAATAGAAATCTCTGCCACAGACCCTCCTCATAGTCCCTGCAGCCTCAGGGAACGATTTAGAGTCACACAATAATCCAGGCTGGAAGAACCTTCTGCTTCAAAGCAGGGTCCACAATGAGACCAGATGAGGTTGCTCAGTGCTTTACTCAAACTAGGCTGGGGAACCTTCAAAAATGGAGAAGGTACACCCTCCCCAGAACCCAGGTGCCAAGGCCTCACTATCCTTGTGGGGGACAAGTGTCTCCTTACATCCTGTCAGACCCTCTCTTGACTCCACTGATGTCTGTTGTGTCTTGCCTGCCACGCACAGCTGAGAACTGTGTGAGTGTATGTGAAGCTCTAAGAGCGAGATGGGGAATGGAGAAGGGGTGGCAGGAACAGGACAGAAGACTTGAGGCATTGTGCAAAGTCTCCATAATGGCAAACCCTCCCCAGGCAGCCTTTGCTTGCACTCAGAGTCTGCAGGGGTGCTGGGATCCCTGCTCTGATGGCAGGGGAAAGAAGTCACACACAGAGGCACAGCTCTGATAATTCCTGTCTCAGAGGCAAACACGATCTCATTCTACAAGCTACCCATTTAAAGTATCTGCTTCTCCATTTACTTTGTGCGCATGGACAAACGCATTTTCACAATTCCCTCTGAAGAGACATGAATCTTGTTCTCCACAGAAACACCAAGCACCATTTTCAGAGCCGTTCCCACTGAGCATCATTGCCCTATAAAGCATTAGCACCACAGACTGCAGCTGAGCAGCAGACACTGGTGACACCAAGGAGCGACAGTGCAAGGATCCAAATGCAGAGATGTCCCCGTGTTAGATTTTTCACTTTGACATTGCACTTTATAATCTTCTCCAAAGATTACTATACACATGCACACATTATTTATAGCTGCATCCGTTAATCCCTGCTAACTGCAGCCTGCAGCTCACATCCCCAGCACATGCAGCTCTGCCTGTGCCACCCCAAACGCTGGGAAGCAGCAGGACACAACCTTGCAGGTAAACAAGTGATGGCTGTAATATGTAACATGACAAAGTGGTGGTAGACAGGCGTTTAAAGCCACATTTAACATTTTAGCTAGCCTTACTCCAGGTGGAAAGCGCTCATTTGCATTATTCATAGCAATGGTCAAATGGAAAGAGGAAGGAGAAAACCAGGCAGGAAAACAGGCTGTGTTCTGTAACTGCAAAGACAGATAAAAGTGTTATTTTTCGGTTTGTGCATGCTTCTCCCCTCATATAACTGACAGCCTGGGGGTACAGCTCCAGTGAGAGGTAACAACCATGGCCTGAGCTAATACCACGCCCTTGGGGAGGGAGCCACTGCCTCTCACCAATATGCCTTTGGCAAAATTTTAATCACAAAAAGTCTGAAATTATGGTTTTATAGAGAGGAACTCAAGGAACTTAAGAAACCTTAGAAAACCAGCATATAGCCTGGTACTTCTGTGGCTGCCACCAAAACATGGACTCTCCCCTTTCTGTCAGCTAAAAGAGAATTTAAAACCTCACGTTCAGCCTGTTCTTGTCCATCTCCACTGACTGAAGGCTTGACCAGACTGCCTTGGCAGGGGGTTGAACCAGGTGAGCTCCAGAGGTCCCTTCCACCCCTAAGGATTCTGTGACTCTGTCATTGCTTTCCTGGGCAATCTATGCCAGCACAGAACTCCCCTGCTCAGTGCTTTGTCCCAGCTCTCCCCTGCTCCACCCTAGGACATTTTATCGCTACCACAGTCAATGTGCAGGGCAGTTTATTTCTCTTTTGTTTTCAGAGTCTTTACACACATGCAGATTAATGGCTTCCTTCAGTTTCACCTTTCTTGGACTTTCAAATGCCAAACCTGCCCTCATCAGTTTATAGCACCTTTGCATTGTTGGCTCTATCCAAAATTATTTGCATGGCCAGAGCCTGATCTGCAATAGAGAGAAATGTTCCCTCCCAAACCACCCTATCACTGAGTTCAGCAGAGGCAAACGGCATTTTGCCACTTCCTCCTGCTGAGCTGAACAATTTTCAGAGTACTGAAAGAGGCTGACATGTGTAGGCAATGGGAAATTACCCAAAAATTCAATTACTGCTGTGTGTCACAGCACTTTTTAGACCTGCTGACTAAACACCTTACCAGCAATGAGGATGAAATAGATCTGATGACATGATTCATTGACATTACACTGCGTTTTGGATCCAGAGCTATATTCATCAAATGTCAGTTTATAAGGACAATATTCATAAGCCCAGGCCATCTTCATGATGACCTCCCTTTTCACAATGAGGTTCTCCTGTTTGTCCCAGTGGTACTGAGCACAGCCTTCTGTAATTAGCAAGAAGCACAGTACACCTTTGGGGTTTACTCTCTTAAACATCACCTAAGCTACGCCGTAAATTTTATTACAATGGAACAGCAAACGCCAGACATTGCAATGCTTGGAAAAAATGAGTTAAAGAACAACAAACAAGATCTAAGAGAACAACATTCTGCAGATTACGAAAATGTCTTTGACTGAACAATCCCAGCTGAAAGTTATCAACCACTGCCAACATACCCAAACCAATTACTGATAAAGCTGCTATGAAGTATGGATTAGTAAGAACTTGGAGAAACCATCTTGGCACGAAAGCTCTCCTCACTCCTTCACTTTCAAAGCTTGCCAAGGAAATGAACCCATGGAGATGTAATTAAATGCAACATAAAAAAATCTGCTAGGAAAAAAACAACCATCCAACCAAACAAGGAGCCATATTTAAATCTGTTCTGTCAAACTTTGTAAAAAGTCATTTTCCTTCCCTTCTCCTCCAGGCTGGTCTCACAGATAAACAATTAAAATTAATGTAGTAATATCAGCAGGTTTTCAGGCTTTTATTTCATTTCAGGTTCAAAAGACAAACAGGTTCACAAGAGTTTCTGTACCAGAAGATATCCATTTGCCAATTTGCATGCTTGATAAAGAGCTCCTCTGTAACAACTTCCATGCATTTAGAAGCACAGAAACTATAATTCTGCATTAGCAGGTGATGACAGAGGGGACCTTAAAACCTCAGGAGATTAGAAGTCCAGATGTTCCTCTGGCCAGACGTTAAGTGTAGTGGTTGTTCTCATAGTATCTGCTAGGGACAGACAACAGTATTGTAGAACATCTGGACTAATGCAAAGGCCTTTCAAATGAGCAATATAGGATGTACCATCTGATGAATTCTTATACAAATTATAGTAGAGCAAAAGGAGAAGAATAATCACAAAGTTCTGGTGATCAGATTTTTTGTCTTTCTTACCTACAAATACAGACAGCTGTAGAAATACCTACAAGTCCGTACAAAAATTTCACGACTACTGTCCAATTTTTGCTGCTGATCCTGAAAGATTTTTGTTTTGGGAGAACTATAGTTGCATAGCCAAACTGGATTAATATAATTCTTTATTCATGATTTTCTACAAGAGGTGGGGAGTAAAAGCTGCTGAAAAACCATTACAGCTCCTCATGCCTTTTAATCAAAACATGTTGATTATGTATGTTATTTACCAAAGGATATATCCCTCTGAAACTTCCTGGCTGAAGCTTTCCTTCAGGACCAGAAAAGCCCTTCTGTGGTCTGTATCAGTACATGTCCCACTCATTCTGTGCAACCCAGTATCTTGACTAGTAGGAGCAAGTAATGTCCCTTTCAAGTATTCCAAAACTGAGACTTTTCCATTTACTGAGATAGAGAAACTCAATATATATTGTCATACTGCATTGAATTTGCCTTGAAGTGAGCGAAGTAAATTATCTCTTTCAGAAGACACAGGAAAAAGAGAGATTCTGGGTGGCTGGGGTTGCAAAAAGTCACTCTGTCTGCAATATTTACCTGGAACATTGGACTAAACAGGCAGATGATTTATAAGGGCAGGAGGGAAGAGAGAGATGGACAACAAAAGTAAAAATGTGGTCTCTATGCCTGTACAACAAGTTCAGAGTAAAAAAGGAGGAGGTTGAGTGAGAGGCAGAACAAATTCGGTACCTGTGATTTTAACTTCTTATGAGTATAAAGGTCTGATTGCCTAATCTCTCACATCCTTGAATAGCACAGCAGTATTAAAAGACATGCTGCAAAATACAACAAATGACTTAAAACCCTGCCAGCAATCAGATCAATACGCTATCCTGCGGCCTGGTCCTTGCTGCACAGCCATCCCACCAGCAGAACACCTCTGACCCAGCCAGGCAGCTCAGACTCGCAGCCAGCCGGGCTCCTCTCCAGAACGACGAGCACCCCACCGTATCCAGGACAGCTCAGGAGCTCCCAGTGCCCACGTTCAGGAGCAGCTTTCCCTCCAGACTCACCCAGGGGCCGTTCTGTACCAGCCTTTCATGCAGTGACACCAGCAATGGAGAGGGAGGCTGGTGCCAGAACAGGGAGAGGACAGCTCAGGGGCAGGCAGAGGCTGGCTCGGTGTCCGGGGCTGCTGTCCTGGGCTGCTGTCCTGGGCTGGCTCGGTGCCACCCGGGGGGGGCACTGCCTTCCCCGGGGCTGCTGTCCTGGTCCCTGAGAACAGGCGAGTTCCCCCAGCAGGGCCCTGGGCAGCAGAGCAGCTCTGCTAATCGGTACCAGGATCTGCCTGCTGAACGCTGCCTGCACGGCGTGGGGCCTCTGCAGCACACGCAGAGTCTGTCTGGGGCAGGGAAATGCAAAGAGGTCACCTGCGGTGTGCAAATGTCCTTCCTCCCCAGCAGAACTGCCCCTGATGCCCCGCTGTCACCCCGGGAAGGCAGCTCCGTGCCGAAGGACAGCGGGAGCACCACGCAGGGTGTGAGGCTGCACCAGGAGGGGTGAAAAGGCACGGGAGGTTTTCTTCTTTAAGAAGTCCACATTCACCTACAGGGTTTTTTCCTCTGCCTGTTCA
Organism: Orthonyx spaldingii; assembly: GCA_013397795.1. NCBI lineage: Eukaryota > Metazoa > Chordata > Aves > Passeriformes > Orthonychidae > Orthonyx > Orthonyx spaldingii. The sequence goes on along the minus strand of VZTJ01004211.1, from coordinate 1,155,140 downwards.
CTAAGAAAACACAAAGGTGGAGCCACTCTGCTCACGGCAGCCTGCAGGTTGTTGTCTGAATCCATCTGAAACAGTCCTGGCAGCAGAGCTGCCTTGGTGAACACACAGGAGTGGAAATGATGGCTTGGGAGATCAGAGGTGTCCTGGATCAAGCAAGAGCTGCTCACTACAGGCAGCTTAGTTCCAATTGTGTCACTGTGATTCTGGGGGGGTCTCTTCAGGCATAAACTCGTTCTTTTCTGTGTTTCCAGTCACAGAATTGTTATCCAGAACTCTAAATGAATACTGATCCTTTTAAAAAGCACTTAATTATATTTGTCTTCTTTCTGTAAGTAGTTTGTAACTAGAAATGCTTAAAGCTCTACAGAGTGAGTGCCCAAAATGTCACAGGCAAAACTAAATGCAATTGCTTTGTTCCAGTTTTAATACAGTGAATTACAATAACATTAATTGCCTGCTCTCATTTCAAAACAGATTTGTGATGTATCAGCATTAGAGTCAAGTAGACATATCCCAGTAAAGCAATTCTCCAGCTGAAAGATGTTTCAATGAGTATAAGATTTCCAAAGAAATAAATTAATTTGGACTATGTGTTGTGATTTGGATTAGTTTTTAAATAAAATTCAGAGTTCTGAAAAAATGAACTTTTAAAATTCAATTTCAATATCTTGACTCAAGTTTACTGTTCATTTTTTTTTGATTCCTTTAATAACAGAAACATATTAGAAATCAAATTAAAAATGAATAACTTTGATTAAAATGTATTAACTGTTCCGACCCCCTGCTATTTTAAATTGTTACTGCTTTAGAAGCCCATGAAGACAGAACATAAAAACTGACATTTTTGGCATTTTGTACAAAAAAGAGGCACATGTAGATACAATTGAGGAGACAGCATTAGGCAGATAACATTAGCTAAAAGTGGCAAAGCTTTGGTCTTTCTTCTGCAAATACTTCAGACAGCTAATCAAATACTCAAATTTAAGCAAGTGCTTACGTGCTTTGTTGAGGAGAGTGATTTGAGCACATTCTGAAGGTTAATCATGTACTTCACATGCTTTGCTGAATGTATTCATGTGGGTCTGATCCAAAGCCCTTGAAGTCAGTGACATTTTTTCTGAGTGAATTTGTGTATTGGACTTTAGAAGCAGCAGCAGCAGCTCATTTTTTTCTCTTCAAAAATCTTTTTCTCTGTAAATAATAATTTAAAACAGTCTAGTATGAGCTATTAGTATAGTACAAAGTATTAGCATAGTAATTATTATGTTTAAAAAGGAATACAATTCCCTCGTATTTTTTATGGTAGGCATCTCTTGATCTTTTTTAATTAAACTTATCTGCACTTAGAATGTTCATGGAGTACAGGGAGCAATAGAGTCACAATTATAAGTTTCTGAATGTAAAGTTTAATTAAAAAAAATTTAAAAAATCACTCTGTTGACAAAACCCACAAAGTAATTATGTAACAAAATCCATCTGCTGTTTAACCATCCTGCAAGGTGTTGGTTCCCTACAGAGCTCAGGCAGGAATCATCCCACAGCCCTTCCCGAGAGCAGCAGCCCTGCTGCTGTCAGTGACAAAGCATCACGCACACGGCAAAGGGAGGAGCCAGGTTTCAGTTCAGGAGGCCAGACAGGTCAGTGTGCCCCACTGAGATGTGACAGGCAGCCAGGGACAGCAGCAGCAGAAGTGCCACGGGGGGAAGAGCAAAAGCTGGTGTTGTGGAAATGGGGAAGTCATCTTCAGTTTGAAAAGGACTCTGACAGCAGCACCTTGTGATCCGTGTTCTTGGTGCCACATCACTACATCTGGCAGATGGAACAGCTCCTTCTGGTTTGTATGTGGGGACAGGCAGTTAATCATAAATACCTTTCATTTACACAAAAAATGTACCTGGGCAACAGGAATGGCAGGGCCACAGCCAGAGCCATGAGGGCTCCTGAAGCCATCAGAAGTTCTAGTGAGGAGAGAACACAGGCACTTTACCCACACTGAGTGTTTTACACACCTCAGGATGTCACAGGAAAAGCCATTTTAATGCAATTCTGCTCTTTTGACTCCCTGTCTGGCCATTCCCTCACACCAGGCACGTGAGAACATGCTCTCAGCTGCTTCTGGAATATCCAACACAGAGCAGTTGAAAGACCCTTAGAGAAAGGAGGAGCAGACCACAGGCTGTATTGTATGTTCCTACCAGATTCTGCCTCGAAGGCAGATAAGCTGCACTCACAGCTACATTTCAGTGAACTTGTGCTGGGAAGGAAAAATTATTTCAGCATCAGAAAACCCAGAACGGCTCCACAGATACTGGAGCAAACTGTCTCCTGCCCAGATGAATGCTTAGGAGAAATAAAATTAAGCTCTGAGCTTGCAGGTAATCACATTACACATTACCAGAAAGCTGTTGCTTCCTTAGACTTCATTCATACACACCAGTTTAATTCTCATGATTTACAGAACTGCAGAAATCTCCTGAGATTTTTTTCCCCCCTCTTAGCCCTCTGGTTTAAATGTAACACAGTAAGTTAAGCTGAGAAACTGGGAAGGCAGTTTACTTTGCTAATATTAACCCAAAGGGAAAAAAAATCCAATTTTTGTACCCGAGAAGGAAAAAGAAAATCAAACTGTTCCTGTATCTAAAATGCTAACTGAAGCCATCCCTTCCAGGTACAAACTATCAGTAAGATGAGTCTGAGTTTCTCATCTGCCTTTGGCAAAGCAGAATCACTGTCATTCCGAAGGATCCTGGCAGAAATCACAAAATGCAATGCACAAAGACTTTATAGAAAAAGTCTGACATGTCAGACTGTTGTATTGAGTAAGTAAAGTCCTAAAGAAACCTCTGCAAGGACAAAAGCAGCCAGTTTTGGGGAAGAAAACTTAATAAAGTTCTTAGGGAAGTTCATGCTGCCTCCCCCATAAAGGGTTGGCCTCACAAGGCACTCTACCCCCCATGAGTGGAGCCAGGGGTTACCAGAACAAATCCAAGTATTTCATCAGTATTTCATCATTTACTGTAAACTTCAAAGGAGCACAAGGCATCCCGGCATGAAGATCCTCACTGAGCCACTACGCAGCCACAACTTGGAAAGGTCATTCATTATCAAAGAATCAAAACCCGGCACCATAAATTACCTCTTGCCTTTTATCTGCTAAGTGAAATTTAGTAGTGACTAGACACAGCATTACTTAACCATCAGATATGCCAAAGTGCCCTGAAGGCCTGGGGTACATGATACACTTGCTGTTGCCATGGAAATAATGATTGTGATTTAAGAAGTGATAGGCAGCAGCCTGTCACGGTGTCATTCTTCAGCGTCCCAGGGGAGCCTTGGCAATGAGCGCTAGGCTGAAATGCCTCATTGCCATTCCTGTGAAATCTCTATCTCCAGGACAACTTTGCTGATGCAATTGTGACTCCACTGTTATGTTTTTCTGCACTATCATTCTGTGCAGTTTACTGTGGGATTTACTAACAGTGATGGCTGGAAACCCAAACTTACATTTTACACTTTATAAAACCAGTAACCTTTGGCCCAGGAGATGCGGCCACACAATAGCCTTGCTTAGAACAGAGATGGCTCATTTCTGCTTTGAAGTGTAAAATGTTGCTCAACAGTGACCATATAGCCAACATAAGGCTCCACAGTTCAACCAAACTGGAAGCAGAGTGACAGTACTGGGATTCTTCTGTTTGCCATGTTTGCAGTTGCTAAATTTTCATAGTCCAGACTCCTACATTCCTGCATTAAATGTGAAATTGTGAGCCTATGGGCCTTGCCACAGTAAAATAATGCAACTTCAGCTACTCTCAAAGTAGTGCTCAATTGTGCAAGTTTTCCTTACTCTAAAGACAGGACAAGTTGTATGCAAACCTGCTTTGTGAACACATTGTTGCCACTTCTTGAAAATCTTTTCTTATTTATCATTTTTTTATTGTCATGTCCTGGATCCTTGCCAGAATCATAAATTTCCCCCCAGGTATTTCTGCCATGAAACATTTTGCCTCGTGCAAGGCTCAGGTACTGCTGCCCACACTACCCAGAGAGTCAAAACCTCCCCTTTGGAAACACCACCAGTGACAGTCCAGAACCTGTGCTACAGAGGGGCCTTTCTTCCTTCCCAAGCACATGGCATGCTCAAGGTGAAACTTCCAGGCCTCGTCAGCTGAAGAGATAAGATCCTGTTATATCCCTAATAACAGCCTCATTTCTAACACATGGGAAGATCATTAAAACACTAGGAATGGTTATGCTTTTCAGCCCATTTGATTACTTTCTTTCACTGGACTCTATTTGTCAGTCCTGCTGATGCTCTTGTAGCTGAAACCACATCAACACTTGTCAGGAGTTCCTTATGTAACACCCGGCCAGATTCTCAGCAAGTGAAAAACCTGCCTTCGTATTTCTGCTCGGGTCTGTTTTACAAAAGATTGCTTTAACGATAGAGGGAAAGGACAGACACACACAAGAAGCATTTTCCCAGGCTCAGAGCACTGATCTGATGAGCATGACAGCATCTGACACTTGCAGCTTTCACTTCCTTGCCCCGAGAGGCGAAGGTGCCCCACAACTCCCGGGCTGTGCCTTTCGCTGCGAGCTCTGGGTTTCTTTGTACCCTCAGCTCTGCTCGGCCCTCCCGGAGCCAGCATCTTGTCTGTCACGGGAGCCCACACTCCATCACCTCAGCAACATTTTCTTTGCAACCTTCAGGGTCTTTCGAAAAGAGGCCTGATGTTCAGGTTTCCAAGTCAGTGCTAAGCCAGCTGTCTAGTTCCTCTATCGTTATTCACTGGGTATTTCTTGATAGAAATTCTCAACTGCTGTAAAACCGTAGGACCCCCTGGCTTCAATGGAGCTTTATCATTTTGTATCCATTGAAGACTTGACCTGTCTGGAGGGGATCAATTTTACATCATCTGAAGGGGGGGAAAAAAAAAAAAAAAGAAACTACCAGTGAAGTATTTGTCCTTTTCTCCAACCTCATGAACCCTGGAGGAAAACCTTCAATACAGAATTACAGCACACTTAAAATATCTATCTGTCTAGCAATTCAATAGCCTGTAAAATTACCTTTTCAAAAAGCAAACAGAAGAAAACAGCACAGTTCCAATCAGCGTTTCCCAACTACTCCACTACTTTCCTGTAAACATCCAATCTGCTGTTTACATGCACAGAAGACAGAAGTTCATTTCCTGCACTTGAATCAAAGAATAGCCCCAATGGCAGAGTACAACAGCATTTGATTCCAGGACTTTTGTCTTCAGTGGTTTATTGTCCCCTCTGCTGAGAACATGATCTGCCTCAACTCACTTACTTGGGGAAAGAGACAAAAAAACCTGTTGGTGTGTCCTGTAGCAAGCACTATTTCCTGTTGATATCCAGGATGTCTGAACTCATGTTTACCTCCTTAATTTTTAATCATAATAAAAATTGCCTTTATTTTTCAGTTTAACTATTCTCTGGTGTATGCATGAAATTTTGATTCACCTCCTTTGCACTCTTTTGGCATCTTTCCAAAACACTTGGAAAGTTTGAGGGCTTTGCACTCAGCTATTTATTTGCTGCAGAATCCCAGGGAAAGGACAATGCAATATTGTTCCAACCTGGGAGCAAACAAGGACCTTAAACACTGACGTAAAACATCACTATTTACATTCTAATCCTCTGCTCTTCCCACCCCTAGCAAGGGAAAATGCTTGCCCCAAGAATCCCAGAATGGTTTGGGTTGGAAGGGACTTTAAAAACCATCTTGTTCCAATCCACCCTCATGGGCAGGGACACCTTCCACCAGACCAGGTTGCTCAGAGCCCAGAGCAGCCTCCCCAGGTCCTTAAGGACACAGCCTGCTTTCCCCAGGACACTGTTCCAGCAGCTCTGGCCACGTGTTGGAGGAGGAGGCACCGTAGGTGTCTCCAGGGCATGCAGAACAGCCATCAGTCAGAGATGGAAATGATGCAAGATTACAATGTTTTTCCCTTCTACTGCAAAGAGGCCCACTAAAATTGACAAGGACAGCCACAAACTACCCGTTGAGTAGCACAGAGAACCCAACTCTAGTAATTTTATTTCATGTTTTGCACTCAGATTGCCATTTTGATGATTGCTGCCATGCACTGCAAGTCACTTATTTCAGCAGAGCACACTGTCTGTGCAAATGGCACGCTGCTGCTTTTCCTGTGGCTCAGAACTTTCCTCTTTCTGCCCCAGGACTTTTATTGAGTGGTGACAGGCAGTTCAGAGCGTGGGGCTGTGGCACTTCTGCCCACACAGGGGTTTCCTGCACCATTCCTACAGCGAGCAGCTGTGGTGTGCACGCTGATCCCACAGCAGCACTGCACCCCTTCCCTGCTCCAAACAGGGTGTGCCACACCCTGGCCATGGAGTGGGCAGTAAATGAGGAACGAGAGGCAAGCAAACCTTATGGATGCAGGTATTCGATGAATGAGGAGCATGAGAGTCTGTCTTTAGCCCATCATTAGACAACTATAAACTTCATTTTTGCTGATTACATAGGATATAAATCTTAAAGTAACAGAGTTTAAAACAGGGTTTAAGGCTGGCATTGGGAGGGGAATAAAACGTACTGCCTAAAAGTATAAAAGAATGAAGCACTCATTTTCTGACTTATTTATAATCCTTAATTATAAATAAGTATTTATAATTAAGTATTAATTAATTAATTCTTATCCTGTTCTCAGGGTGAAGAATATTACATCACTGAGACAATTTTGAAAAAGAAGAACATTTGCAACGTCTCTCGTAACAAATAAATGTAAGGTAAACATGATTTTATTTTTGTCACTTTGTAGTTATTTAATAATAAAATGCAATGCAATTATTTTGCTTAAATCAGTGACTCAGACACTTCAGGTTACAACAGAAAGATGAAGTAAAAAATTCAGCACTGACAATATAGTCATTGGATTCTTTCCTGAAAGAACAACATTTGCAGAGTATCTGAGTATTTCAGTTTGTCCTGCAAGTTCAAGGACTGTTATCTCTGATACACTGCTTCTGAGTCTGTGGTGTCAATACTGACGAGATAGTTTAAGAGTCGATATAAAATGTGTTTTAATTCTATGAACTCTGGCAGCCTACTGAATTATTTATATGATGTCATTTACTTACTACAATCGAGTTTGACACTTCCAGATTTAGTATCACACATAAAACTTCCTTGCTGAGACAATGCTCCCATCATGGCTTTGCGACGCTGCCAAGAACTCCAGGTGTAATAAACGTGCTTCACCTGTGGATCTGCAAAGCAGAAGGAGTTGATACAGTGCCATGGTATTCCAGTTTTTGTTAGTTTACTGAAAATCATGCACACATTTTAGAAATGTAAACAATCTCAGTTGATAAAAGCGTGGCTGTGGTCGCAACTTGCACCATGTCCTGATCTTCGAGAATGTTTCTTTGTTCTGCTCTTTCACACACCTAGCATTTGGGAGGCTCTGATGTGTACTGCTCTGGGTTGCAGCTGTTCAGCCACTGGACCCAGGTGATCTGGACAAAGTTCCAGTCCTGACCCTTGTTGGATCATACTAACAAACCCCCCACAATTTTAATAATTTCTTTAGTGAGGAAAAGAGAGTGTGATGAAACAGAAGTGATATTGCTGTGGCACACAGCAGGTGAGAAAAAGGCCAGTGGAAGGAGTGCAGCTCTGACTTTAAACCCTGCCTGCAGCCTCACACACAGCGTGCAGCTGGGAAAAAGAACACTCATCAGCCATTACATCCAATGCTCAGTCTAACACAGAATTGAAAAGAACGTGTTAACAGAATGTCAAGCTTGCTGCTGCCTTGAAAAAAAATGGTATCTGCTGCTCTTGTACTAAAAATGGTTCCACTATTATGGGTGAAGCAGCTCAGTATTTCCAGCACTGTTGCAGATTTAAAAAACCTTCAGACATTCATTGTCTAGCAGGGCTTAATTGATACCAGCAAACAGAGAGACCTTTTAGAAATCTCGCTCCAATTAAGATATAGCAAACATAGACACGCTAAATTTAAATGTATTTTTAAAGTATGGTTCTGAAGTGCTTTTACTCTCATGTAACAGCAGGAATAAGGAAGGCCATCCCATCAACCTTGGCTCTGTTAAATGCAAGCACACACCATCACCACCATCACTGAATTGTCTGGGTTAGAAGGGACCTCAAAGCTCATCTTGTCCCACTCCCCTGCAGTGGGCAGGGACACTTTCCACTGTCCCAAGCCCTGTCCAACTTGACCTTGGACACTTCCAGGGATGGGGCAGCCACAGCTTCTCTGGGCACCCTGTGCCAGGGCCTCACCACCCTCACAGGAAAGAATTTCTTCCTAAAATCTCATCTAAACCCACTCTTAGTTTAAAGCCATTCCGCCTTATTCTGTCAGAGCATCCCCTTGCAGTCCCTCTCCAGCTCTCCTGCAGGCACCTTTTGCCTTATCAGTTACCTTGAAATCAAAGATTAGCATTATTTAAGGAAGTATTTCAGAATTTCTGTACAGGCAGGAACAACAACCACTAAAAATCCTAAATTAATTTTGCAGAGAGAACACATGGTTCATAAATATCTCAGCTTAAAAGCTTTATCACGTGTACTCGCATATGTTGGGTAATAATTAGAACACAATTAGATTGGGCACCAAAGGAATCTCTGTAATTTTATTTATGATATTAACTTGGAGAATTCTTTCCCCCAGCTGTGTAAGAGACATTAAGGCTATTTATCATCCTGGTAGCAATATGATAGTTTTCCACAGGGACATATGGAACTAAACTGAGCTTGTATTTTCTAGATATGACTTTTAAAAGCCAATCTATTCAGATTTGGTTTTATTTCTATCAAAATTTTTCAGCCATCAAATCCATCACTGCTTTCCTAAATGAGCTAAAAATCTAAATTCACCCAGAGTGGGAAGTCCTGTTTAATTCACAAGAATCACAGGTACATAACAGTGCCAAGATCCAAACAGAGCATAAATACAAGGATGTTTCCCTAGCTGCAGTCATGGGCTTGAGCCATGAATTTCTGCTAGGTTTCCTTTTTTCATCCACCTTATTTTTTGAAATCAGGCTCTCTCAATTAGCTTTTTCATTTATCTTTTCTGTTCAAAACAAAGAGAATAAATTTATGTCATGGACTGCTCTTGAAGACACTTTTCTGGCCCCAGGTGTAGAACACATAACTCTGTATTTACTGGAGTGACCCAAATAAGACTAAAGTATGCACAAAGCTTGTACTTTCAAACCCAAACATTTATAGGAATCTGCTACAAAACTGTTCTAAATTAACAGAAATATTTTCTCAGCAACAGGGGTTTGGCCTAAACAACAGACATAAATGAATCAAGTTCAATTCAAAAATGGTGACTAAAGGATAATAAGCAGAAATTTTGGTGAATTAGAAATGCCCTTATGTAGTATCACTGCTCTTAATGTCTTCTTTAGCTCCTCTATTACTATGCCAAAATCAAGAACCCACTTTTTATGCAATGTATTTTAAACTGCTTAGAAGTCAATGAAAACTCTTAGAACTCCAGCCAATTCAGATCTGCAGGTAACAGTGAAGGGTTGATGCAGTAAGTGATACCCACGTCAGCACTGGCTCTGCTGCCCAGCTGATGGGAAGAAAAGCTTTGCCCCTTTTCCAACACTACAGGGGTTGAAAGAGCAGATTGTTTCACATTTAAGTGTGTAGGACATGACAACCAGTCCAAAGGAATTAAGTTCACACTTCAAAAATTCCCTCACAGAGCTCTCACTACATTTCTTAAGTTGGATTTACTGCATTTCCCAGTAGCATGCAGCTTAAAGAAAAAATGTTTTCAAGTCTGAAAGGCTGTAGCTTTGTTGCTTCTTCCTCAAGCAGGTGCACCAAGATCTCACCACCCAAGTCCTTCCTTAAGAGTACACTGACGTTTCTACAAGATTTAAGCACAGTTCTGTAAAATATATGTCATGCACATGACACTGAGCAAAAGAATGTTATAATGGCACATTTCTTTCTGTGATGATTTAATTCCTCAATTTTTATTTACTATGCCAACGTTTGCACTGTAAACAAGTAGAATGAAGCAGAAAGATTTGTCAAAGGAAAGGAAACTTTATAAACAGGGAACAAACGTGGATGTGCCTTTGAGGACAGAGATCTCTGTGGTACTACTTGCAGCTGGGAAGGGAGTGCAGAACTAAAGACAGAAACAATACTTCTTAAACAAGATTGTGCTTTTCAGCGTCTGCACCAGATGCCCAGGTATATGGGTCTTTAGCATAAACATTTCTACAAGTGTAGAGGTACTTGGAACAAATAAAAAAGGCATATGAGAAGCTGATACTCTTTTGTGCATCCCACAGACTTGCAAAACCCACCACTGATTTTAGAAACTGAAGTACATATATACATTTCTTAAAAATGGGTATTTTTAAAGACAAACCTTTTCAGGACATTATATAAATCCTGGAAGCCAGAGACTTATGATGAAAGCAATGTCAGACTCATAACAAAAGCAGTGTGATGGCTGCAGCTACAAGGAAAAAAATTATCTGCTCTATGTTGCCTCAGAAAGAAATAACCATCTCTCAGCAAACCAGTGCAGAAAAGCTTGTCAAAATAAATTCTGTGAAAAAGATTCCAAAGGGTGGAATGAAGAATTAGAGATAAAATGGATTCCTGTAGGAAAGATCCCAGTTTCTGTAGGGCAGATCAAAGGGATGAAGGGCTTACCTCCATCTGTGCAGTAGGGGGTATCACTTGTGCTTCTTGCTCTTGGGTCCCACTGCAGCACCACCCTGAGCAGTTTGCTCTGGATCACCTGTGAGTGAAGCAAAAGCAAAGGTGCTTTGAAGGAGCTGTGCAGGCTGGAAGGTGCTGTACAGCTTAAACAGAGAAATGGCACAAGGGACAAGTGAAGGGCTGGGCCCTGCTTTTCCCTGCTTCCCCTCCTAAGCCTCTCTGAGGGAAGGCTCAGTGACGCCTTCCTGCTGCACGTTTCCAGAGGTGCAGGTGGCCAGGGAGGATACAGTCACAGCCTCTGGCTGCCTTACTCTTCTGAAGAAAGTCCTCTCATCCTGCTGATGCCTTAGGAGTTTTAGCTTCTATTTTTCATGTAACTCTGGAGCTGCTGTTCTCACATCTTACACAAAGCAATTTCTCTCTAGGCCTGAAACTCAAGGACACCTCACTGTCTTAGGCCCCAAAAATGTAAACAGCAGAGAAATTGGAGGGGCAAGCTTGGGATGGATGACTTCATTACCTGAGGTTATAATGGGAGGTCTGACCCCGATATGCAAATGGACCAAAAATTATAAAGCATGAAAAACCTGTGATCTGTGCTCCATTTTGGGTGCAGCCCTGGGTGAGCTCTGACTGCCTGAATGTACCAAGAAGGCCTTTGACTAAATATCTGCTTTTGATTCTCTTAATTTTGTCCAGCCTCTGTTGTAGGTAAGCCCAGGAAAAGGCATCACTGCCACCCACATTTCACATGTACAGCCACGTCTCAGATGGGCCTGCTGGTACCTTGTTGTTGCTGGTAGCCAGAAGCTTCCCTTAGCAGAGTTTTTAGTGGCAAATTGGTAAACATTGAATTTGTATTCCAATTTCTTTATTGCTTCCAATACCAACATATTAATTGTCTCCTGCCGCCTGTGTCTGTTCCTGCAGGCTGTGGGGGATGCAGCTTGTTTCTTTACTGAAGAAGCTGGGAACTGTTTGGAGATGTACACAAGGTAAAGGCCAGTTTGTCACTAGCATGGTTTCCTATCCTCTGTGCTGGTATTTATTTCAGAAACATTGTTCAGCTCATTACCAGATTTTGTAATCTGAGACAGCTGAAAAGGTCAATTAGAAGAACATATCCTACTATCAAATTCCGTTCCATAAAATCACTCATCACAAACAGATGAAAGAGGGTAATGATTATTATAAATTGTGCATTCAGCTAGGTTTGTCGCTGTGCCAAAAGATTTCTGTAGGAAGAGCTGTAGAGGTACCAGAAGGCAAAATACTGCTTGGAGCATGAATTGCTTCTCACCCTGACTGTCTGGCGGACAGGTGCTTGTTTGCCATGGCAAACAGCTCCAAAATCCCTGTCAGAGGGAAGTTCTGCTCTGCTGGAGCGCTCAGTCCTGCATCACCCACCTCTGAATGGTGAGAGTATCAGCATCAGCGGAGTCATTGCAATCCCAGTCTGAGGACATCTGAGCCTCTGGCAGTTTTGAGACAGGATATTCTTTCAAGCAGTGTAACCACCTTCTTGTAGCTTCCATTTTAGACCATTTGTTTTATAAGCACTTATTAAAGCCCAGCATCCAAAACTCTTCCAAAGACTTGTGGATGGAAACTGAAATCAAAACTGGCAACACTGAATTTCCAAATTTCGTACCTGGTACTTCTTGATAGCTAGTCTGAGTTCAGTTGTATTTGTGTTCATAACATAAAACTACAGAAGAAGGATAGAGTGTAACACAGTTTGGAAAGACCTGGAGATAGAAGAAAAGACAGCAATCAGAAAGAAATGGAAACTTCGGAGCAAGGTGAGAGACTGCCCAAGCCAGCTGTGAGGGGCAGTACGGGGTGCACGAGTCAAAGACCTCAGAAAAGAAGCTCCTTTTAAGTCAGAATGCCAACAAGCAGAGGCAGTTTTGGGTTTTTTCTAGACTGGTACTTAACTTCTGCCCCCAGGGAGAATAAATACACAGCACAGATGCACACCTTGAAGGGTTTGTAACTAAGAAAAGTCTCAAGGGGAGCCCTATCCTGTGACGTGGCCTTTGTGGGAGCAGGTCTGAGCCCTGGGAGGTCCACAAGGAAGGATCTCTGGTAGATCCAGACTTACCAGACAGAAATTAGAATAGATTCTCTACATGAAAAATGGTCTCAAGTTACTCCGGCATTCATTTAATTGTCTTTCTTCCCAAGATCAATTGTTTGGGATATGAATTTCATTGATTAAGTTAATTAAAAGTCAGAGAATAAGGTAATTTCAGCTGCATTTGCACTTTATAAATAGTTGGCAATTTGCTAAACTATGAAAACTGTTTAAAATGCTTTCTCACATTTTATTACCTTTTTAGTCTCCAAGAAACCAGTTATGCATTGAAATTACAAAAATAATGGTACAGTTAAAATAAGATTTATTATACAGCCTTATGAAATACATCCAAGAACTTTTCAGAAGCCACTCACCCATACAGAAACAAATCTTGCACACATACCTCCATCTCACCAGCTCCAATCCATGTCAACAGATGAGATTCCATTAAAAAGGAACATGTGGGCAAGTGCTTATAGGGATGGAGCAGAAGTTTCCCAAGCAAAAAACCCCTTCAGGCTGCAGTTGGAATGCATACAATATATCCTTATTCCAGAGCAAATTTAAGTCCAGCTAATGGTTGGATTCAATGATCTTAAATGATTCTATGACACTTCAATTCTACAGCACAGGGTGTTGTCACTGTCCTGAACTCCAGCACAAGAAAGACACAGTCCCTGCTTACATCCTTGTTTTTTACTGAAGTTTATTCCTTCCTGCCTCCAGCTGCTCATCTGTCTTCCAGCAGACCAGGCAGATACTCCTTTTTTAACCCAAGAATTCCAGACAACAGGCCTCCTCTGCACTCACCCATTCCAGGGAGGAGAGAACACGGTGTGATGGTCACACATCCCGTTGTGTGTGCCTGTCCTGGGGGTTATTTTTCAGCAATGACACTGCTCTCTCTGAGCTGGATTAAGTCTTGCCTTTATCCCAGCATGGAGTGGGTTTTCTTCTCCCTCCCTGTGCCTGCTGTGTCTCCTCTAGCAGGAGGCTGGAGAACTGTGACACTGAGCCTTTGTTTTTTGGGCCATCTGTAGATTCTATGATGGCCCAAGCCCTAGCACAGAAGTACTGAGCATTCTCTCCCCTCTACCTGGCCAAGTGCTGAAATAAAGGTGTCCAGAAAAACCATTTTGTCAGAAAAAATCTCAGAAAAATTGGAAGCCTGTTTTCATCCCATGTTTTCTGTGGGATCCCTCTAGATGTTACAGCTTAAAAATATAAAAACCCTTTTTCTTTAAAAGCATTTTCACAGAACATTAAGGACTTTAGTAGTTTGAAAGACTTAGGGTGTATTTGACATCTGTTCAGCTTAGTAACTGATGTTATTAGACTATGCAGAAAAAAAAAAGTGCTAATTTTTTTTTGGGCACAGCCAGAGTTTATTGTATTGCAGTTCATCATTTACAGAGTCTGAAGGAAAATAAAGGATAATATTCATTCAGGCAATATCAAGAGATAAAAACTGGAGTTGCCGAATTAGTAACAAGAGCTGAATCAGAGTCAGCAGGAACAATTTTTCTTCCCCAAAGACTTCCTAGCAGTGCAATTGAATAGCCATTCAGGTGTGAATTTTATAGTTTCTGGCTATTAACTTGCTTTCTTCCATGCATACACACTTCAAGGAGCAGAAAAGAAAGAAATATTGCTGCAGCAAGCTCCAGGGGCAAAAAGAAATGGCTCCTTTAAAGAGCATATGGATGAAGGAATGTGTGTACACACAAGGGGAAGGGAAAGAGGTCTGATGAGTTAAGTATTGGGTTCATCAGTGCAAAGCTACAGGTTTTTGTTTGTCTTCCTACAGAAGGGTAACAGTGCAGAGTACATGCTTGGGGCTATTCAGGGACACCACTTCTTTCTGGGGAGGCTCCTGTAAACTTAGAACAAACTACCTGAATTTTTAGCTTTGCACAACACTTGTAGCAGTAACTGTCTTCACCTTACTGGTGTGGTGCTCCAGTTTCAGGCCTCCTGGAGGAGCTGCCTCCATCTCTCTCTCCAGATAATGATAGCTTTTATAGACCAGCTCCCAAAACAGCTGCACAGCCTCTCAAGAAACGAAACACTTCATAGATAAGACTTGATCTTTAGCATTGATGAGGAAATAAAACATGACATCAAACAGAGTAACATATTGACACAGTAGAGAAAAACATCATTGCCCTTTAGGGTCTACAGCATCAACACAGGCACAGACTAAGAGTTCTCCCTCAGCTACAGCAAGAGAGCTCAGCTGTGAGGCTGGCTGATGTCTGACTCGTGCTCTCTTTCATTTACAACCCCCTGCTTGCAGCTCTCTTGCTTGATCCTCACAGATCAGCCAAACCAGCACAGAGCAGCTTTCCTGAGGGCACCTCTCCTGCGTGGAGATGGCTCTCAGGCACAATTTGGATCCTCTTTCCTCGTGTTTTGTGCACTCAAAAGTCAGATCATAGAACAAGGGCAGAAAGTGACCCCACCACTGACTGCCACGTGGCACAGGGAACAGCTAGTCCTCCCACAGCTCAGGGTCAGTTTTTGCCTCTAATGAGCCTTGGACTTTTAACACATCATTCTATTCCCTTCTGTTATACTCTAAAATACTTGTATTACTAAATAGTATTACTACTTACAATACTAAAATACTAAAATTCCCTACTTATATATTAAAATAAGCATTCAGGTCAGCCCAACAGTTTTTAATGAGTGACTGGAATAAGTTACTCACAGGTGGCAATTTCCAACATGTTTATATGTGTTTAAACAAAAATTAATAGAGAGCAAAGTAAAATAAATAAAAATCAGAGTGCATCAGAATTTCCAGTTCACTGAAGTTTATCTTTGAGGACGTGGTTGTCTCCCAGCTTCCTAGAGTAGAAAAACTAGTTCAACAATATTTTCCCCCTCCTTCTAACTGCTTTCCTTAAATATTTGTGGCTGTAGAAATTCTCCACCTCTTCAGAGGACATTTTTTTTGCTTGTTTTTTAAACAACCTTGTTCAAGTTTCTGTTAGGCTACCCCTTAAGTCTTTAAACACGACAAGTTCATTTATTCTGAAATAGGAAATAGATCCTATTTCCTCATTTAGATTTATGAATTATTCTCATTCAGAAATCCAATTAACTCTCTACCAAGCACCTTTGAAAGCAGCAAGTAGTTCAGAAAAGCAAAAAATTAAGAGGTCAGATAATTACATTTAGTCCCAAAATACAAGGGTTACAAGACAGCAAGGTATGCATTGTGTACATACTGGAGGCTGTTGGGATGTCCAGACCACCAGCTACTGAGGCAGACTTCCCTAAGCTACCTTCCCTGAGCTTTGGTGATGGAAGTTTTGTATTTCTGTACCACACCTCTGCTGCTGCTCCAGGATTCAGGCCTGCTCCCATCATTCCTACCTACAGACAGCAGCCTCAGACTATTTAGGTGCTCTGCTCTGGTATTGAAGTAGAAGCCCTGCAAGATCAGTTTACTTTTCTATTCCCAGTAAATGGTAACCTGGAAATGACCAGCCAGTTCTTCTGAGTGCCAGGAAAGCAGCTTCAGCAGAAAAATTGCTCAATTTGCTCTGTCAAACTGAATTTGAAAGCAGGCTGCCCTGCTGCTGCCTGTTCAGTGTCGGGGAGGCTGCGTTGTCCACATGTTTCAGTTTGTGTGGCCCTGGCCTTCCCTGCCTTTTCCTATTTCTGCTCCTTCGGAGTCCACATGGAGAAAATCCATTGAGATGTGCTAAGAGAAGTGATGCCTTTGTATGGCCACTGCTTAACAACCACAGAGCATCTCATGAAGAGGGTGAACAGCTTTGTCCAGGACTTAACCCCACACTTCAATCTTTAGAAAAGCCATGATTCTGCCTATACAGCTATGCCTGGCTCTTTTTAAAACTTTTCTCTAAAATACGCTGAAAATCAAGTCCCTGGATGAATAGGAAAATATTTCATTTAATAAATTAGATGGTTAACTGGGAAATTAATTGAAAAACAGTTTAAGAAACATTCTTCTCTGGTCAGAGCAACACAGATCTAATAAAAATCTACAGTTACCCCCGCTTGTCTACATTAAAAAAATACTGTTGTCATCCAACATTATGGAGTAGATATAACTATTGTCTTTTCTATAGTGGTGACTGAAGTTAATAATTGCACCTTGACTCCCAGCTCAACTTCTGTCATGTCAAACAGGCAAACTCTTTGGGAACTTCCCCAGCTATACAGAGCTAGAAAGAAACAGCCTAGGAAAAGGCTGAGTTGATGGCAGGACTCTTTGCAAAACAAAACCATGGGGTTAAAACGTCACATCTGTCAAAGCAGGAGGCCAAGGCTGCCAGATGGAAGTCAAATAGTTGACATCAGCACTAATGGTTTTCCAATGCCTTTTCCTGAACCTAGGGAGAGCAGTTCTTGCCTCAGGCAAGCAGAGTCACACCTTTCCTTTTGCTGTGGCTGCATCTGATAACAGCGGTTCTGCTGCAGTCACTTCAGGGGAGAACACTGCAGTTATTACAGCATTAGAACTGCACCCTGGCATGGACTGATGCTCTAACGTGATTCAGAGAACATCTACAGCAGTGGCCATCAAAGGAAATCACCTCCAAAGGGACGAGCACGTTGGGGCAAAGGTGGTGTGGTAAGAGGGAAAGGTCCAGAGAGAGAACAATCTACGGCTGCACAGTGTGAATGGAACTGTCACAGCTGTCATGCAGGGCAGGGTTCTCTGATGGCTTTAAATTTTAAGTAAAACATGGACAAAACAGACAAAGTTGTAGAAGCTTTTGGGAAAAACAAGTCCATAACCTTTCAGACACCTGTTTTGGTTCCTGAAGACCTGAAGAGAGAAGACTGCACAGCATTTACAGCATAAATACATGATATGAATAACATAACAACCATCAAATGTACCGCAGAGAGATTTATGGAAAGGGAATACTTAAAACATTGATATTGAGCAAATGCAAATATGTTTGGAACAGAGGATTTTTTAATTAAAGTACATTGAATTATCTATTTCAGATAACCTACATGCAACGTTAATATCCAGCAAGGACTCCTAGTGAATCCAGAGAACATTGAGCAAGTTCTGCACTTCAGAAAGGTCACTCTGACATCTAATGCTACACAAACAGGGCAGTGAGGAAAATTCACTGTGCCAAAATTAAGGATGAATCCAAGATCTAGAAGAACTGAGTGTACAGCTCCTAAAGCCTCCTGAGTAGGGGATTGTATAGTTTCCACAGAAAATAAACCTCCTGCAGCAGTAGTTCAAACAAGCAAAGAAAGATTTAAGATGAAAACTCTCATCTCACATTACTGGCATCCATCTCCCCATTTTGCAATCTCTGAAATAGCCAGTACTAAGTTCTCTTCAGTATTTAATGTGCAGTGTCTACGTGCAGCCTAGCTGCTTTATGAAAACCACTGTACCTGTGGCATGACCTGGGGGAAGACAGGCCTAAGTCTGTTTTCAAAGCCATGAATGTATCAGGGTTATACTCAGATGTGAGAATTCACAGTGGCTATGCCAGGCAGCCATGAAAGAACAGATCCCCAGGGTGGTCTAAAAGCACTGGAGACACAGAACAAGCTCATATTAGGATATCAGTTTTGTATCATTCTGTTTTCCTCATTCCTGCTGGTTGAAAGTTCCACATGTGACTTTTAGAAGTCTCTTACATAATCTCATCCATAATTCTCTGGACAATTCATTATCAGTGTCCTGAGGCTACAGCCTGGCAGTTTGGTACAAAAGAAACTGCACTGAATCCTCCCCATGCTGGCTATCTTAGCCATCACTGTAAGCAGAGTGAAATTTGAAATCCATTTGCTTTTCTAGATGGAAAAAGTAACTGCTTATTCCTATATGGCTTTTAATGCTGAAAACAGTCATCTGCTCTAGCTGATGAAAGCAGAGAAATTGGCAATTTTAGGGCCTTGGCAGACATCCTCTGACAAATGCTTACATCAAAACTCGTTAGTGTTAACATCTAATCTATATGAATGGTCTTTGTGGCAATGATTGATTGGTGCAGGTCCTTTGGAAAGATGGGACTTTGCAAAGTACGCTCAAAGTACTCCCTGATGAATTTAAATATAGGTGCCTAGTCATCCAAAGTAGCCAGGCAAATCACATAAGAGAAGGGAATCACAGGAAACTGGTTGGAATAAATAAAGCAGGGCCAGAAAGCAGAAAGAAGTGCAATGCACAAAGTCTCACCTTCCCTCCAGCTGTTCCCTGGGACTGAACACTCTGGGGTGTGCTCTGCCCCTCTTTCAACTTCATTCCTCAGCTGTGAAGTGAGCTGGCCAAATTCCACACACTGACAATTAACAAATCTCTTCTTTGAGCAGAGGGAGTAACTCTAAGCCCCCTTTAGCGCACTACTCACAATACAAAACAGAGAAAACAAAAAAAAACCAAACAAAAGACCCAACCAAAGACACCTCCATGATCATCAGAGCAGAAGTAACCAGATGAGGTCCAAAAGTAAGACATACCCAAGTTAGTAAATTGCAATGCCACATAAAATATCAAACCAGATTTTCCTTTCTGGTGTGTTATTCATTAGTGTGTAACCCTCCTGAGGAGCAGGATTGATTTTTGGAAGTAGACCTAATACTATGTTATTGGAAGTACAGTTACTGAGCAGGATTGGGGCTGCTTTAGGATCAGTTCCTGGAAGCACACCTATTATTATAACAGCTTCTCAGAGCCTGGCTACTAATGGGCTGCATGTTCTCCTGGGAAAGCATGTTGAACAATTATCTTCAAAAAGACAATGCAATGGAAATGTCATTTCACTCTCCCCCACCCTCAGACTGCAACAGGGAATAAGAATTTTCTAAAATGATCCCACAACATGCCATTCGTGAATCTCCATCCATGCTCCAAATCCAAGTGTACTGTAGAACACACGTTTCTCTTTTTTTAAAGATGGCTGAAAAAACCAGTTTTAAGAAAATATGACAGACAGTGAAATTGTCTCCATTGCAAACAGTAACACAACACTTCCCCACTATTTCAGTTTGCAGCTTGTTAGGTTGTTACTGTCTTCAGGGATACATTCCAATAAAATGTTCTTAATCTCCCCAAACTGGCTAATTCTCCCCAGGAAGAAGGGAACTCCTACAAGCTGTTGCCCTGAGCAAATGAGGAATAAAAGGGGTGACAGTAGGGAACAATTGAGCTCTGTTCTTTCACATAATTTTCTCCTCTGAAGTATCTCCTGAAAATCAGCCCAGCTGCCTAAACCCTTTGAAATCCAGGTATTTAGGTGCATGGCAAAACCACTGCTGAGGGTGTCCCAGGCCAAGTCTTCCAACAAAAGGGTGGTGCCACAGGTGCAGATGGAGAAGGAAGACGTGGGGCTGTGCCCTGTGTGACAGGGGTTCAAACACACCGAGAACCTTGGATGGAGAGGGCACTGCCACCTGGGCTGGGGCTGAGAATACACCTGGTACCATGGCCTAGATGGGGGCTTGGCACTTGCTCACTCTACTCTGGCAGTCCTGTGTTGCACAGAACATCATGGGAAGGGTTAGAGATCTCATCTTCTCTTCAACCTCTCCCTGAATCTCACAGCAAACTGCTTAATTACCTCTACAAGCAAAAAAAAAAAAAAAAATTAAAAAAAATTAGGAGTTTAAAGCATATTCCCACCTGCAAAGGGCTATGTTTGTCAGAAGGGGATTGTATAAAAATAGTGCTGATGGGCTTTAATAGACAAATCCATAGCCAGAGGAGAATGATAAATAGAACAGTTTCATTAAAATGCTAACAAATAAATACAACAGTCAAAACTTGGCAATAGGATCAGCACAGAGCAACAACCTGAGGCAGCTCTGGCTGCCTGGTACATTATTCTGTCACTGAAAGCAAGCACCTCAGAGCCTCTGTGTTCTGCCACCTCCTCTTCCACTGAGCTGACCACAAAACCAAACTGAAGGGGAAAAAGACAATTAGAGGAATTTCATCTCTAGTTAAAAAAAAAGGAATAAACCCCAAAACCACTCATCAACAGTGTCCCACTCAATAATTCCTCTGGGATATTAGCTCAGCAGCTTTTCTTGGAAAGGA
The DNA here is from genome assembly GCA_013397795.1 of Orthonyx spaldingii. Taxonomy (NCBI): domain Eukaryota; kingdom Metazoa; phylum Chordata; class Aves; order Passeriformes; family Orthonychidae; genus Orthonyx; species Orthonyx spaldingii. The sequence continues at coordinate 1,134,281 of VZTJ01004211.1, read as the reverse complement.
GTTTCTTCATCTCACAGAATATATGGTTTTAACTCTTTTCAAGAATATCACCTGCAGTAGTCAGACTTGTGAGTGACCCAAGATGTGCCAAAGACACGGATGTGGTCCAGTACAATTACAGAGGCCATGCTCAGTGTGAGGTACTGACCAGCTGGGATCTCCTGGCACCTCTCAGGAGTGGACCCTCTGTCCTGGCAGAAACGTGTAAGGGTTTCTCCTGAAAACATTCCAACAGCCACTGCCTCTCCAGGGTTGTCCAGCACTGGTGAAGGGCTTTAATCTGTGACACAGATGATTAATGTTCATTATGATATATGCATAATTGTAATATGAATGTTCAGAAAGCTAAAACATGCAAATAAATACAAATGTTGCCATAACAAAGGCACAAGGTGTATTTCTGTTTATTTGGATTTGGCACATTTCTGTACTAATTTTAGAATCATAGAAACATACTGATTTTGCAGGATGTTTGCACAATAGTCCCCTGCAAACTCTCCTGCTGATCTCTGAAATTAGTAACAAGCCACTATCGCTAAATTTAGGAGCAAGGACTCATATTTCTGTGACATCATTTGTCAAAAACCCAGAGAAAAGATGTATTTCTAGCCATGTATTTCAGGCAAGTTCATAATTTAAAACTGACAAAAAATGCAGACTAACAATCAATAGAGGACACTAGTCAGTTTTGAGCAGGGGAGATAGAGACAGGTACAAAGAAAACCATCTCTATTTAGGTATCTGTAGCCACATTGTGTTTCAGTCACAAGAATAGCAAAATCTAAGTATTTGTCCTCAGAACGATTTTTAAATATTATATTCAGTTCCTATTCCACAAGTTATCCAACCTGATGCAATTTGGAGACTTCCCAGAAGATAAGGACACCCTGTTAATGACACACTGACAGCACTGAACACAGGCATTCATCAGTTATTCCCCCCCAGAAGCTCCCATGGAACAGGGCACGACTTTCTCCCCCTCTGACCAGAGGGCAGAGTCTGAAACAGAACAGTGTGCTGCCTTTGAAGGTTGGGGGAGGATACATATTTATTTATTCAGTCAAACTGTCTGAAAGGGAATTTAGGGAAAAGAGTTGCTGTGTATGAACATCTATCTTCTATCACTAGCATTTAAATATGAAGATTTCAGGAAGTACACAAACCTTAAATTGCCTGAAGTCCAAACAATCTGCTTCTAAAGTCTAGCTGTGCATGGTAGCAGTTGATCCATAAGCAGCATTTGTATTTAAGATTTTTTTGTTCACAAAGTGACATAGTGACACAAGGCTGCATTCTAGTTCTGGCTGTCTAAACTGGGAGTGTATTAGAAACAATTCTGGGTTGCACTTGTGAAGTTTCTATTACTTCTGGTAGAAAAACTCATTGCCCTTGTGATTACTACAACATCCACACGTGACAAATACACATGGTAGAAAAAACCCCTAACTTTACATACATCATGAAGGACTCAGAGTCACTACCACCTCTTAGTACCTCTAAGTAATCAGATTAAATTAGCAAAAGCCAAACTCAAAACCAAGCAAACCAGGCTTCCCTCCTTGGACATGGTCAAGGTATGGAATTCCCTGCCACAGGACACTGCAAATGCCAGAAAGCTTACAGGGGGTCAAAATGAACGGAGTATATAAACAGAAATGCAATTTAATGTGGAACTGGAAATATCATCTCTGGTTTGGAAAGACCCAAATTGCTGGAGGCTGGGAGATGGTTCATGTTATCTTACAGGCTTCAACCACTGGCCACAGCCAGAGATAACGACTGGGCAAGACAGACTTTGGCCCTATCTCCTACCAGCACTTATCTCTTCACCCTGAGCAATCCTAACGCTCTCTTCCTCGCTCTTCTCTGCTGTACATCTTCCCCTCTACCTTCCTGCAGTTCAAGTTTCACTGTAAAAGGCACATGTTCAACAGGGTCTGGCCAAGGAAGCTCTCCAATGATTTACAACCCCCCCCACCCCCCAAAACCCTTTAACTGCATAAGGCTCTTTCACAGCCACTCCTCCCTCTCTCTGCACAAGGTTTTGTAAATGTGTCTGTAAAGCCACCTTTCCTACTTTGCTAACTTACACAAAGAAGGTATAGCAATCTCTCATTTTCATTTCCCAATTACCAATTTCCTGAGGCCTGTTATATTATTTAATAATAATTATAGGAAGACGCATTTAACCAAGAACATCTAGTTAATGCACAGATGTAAGCTTTAAACTGGCATTGCTGTCAGTGGTATTTCACAGACATTGCTCAGCCAAGTGGCAGCACACAAAAGGACCACATTCTTGACAAAGCAGATGTAGTATTAAGTAATTTGTACACTTAAAAATAAATGCTATTTTTCAAAAGATAACCCTGTGACAGCAAAAGGCAAGTTCTTAAAGGAGTAGGTGGAGATATAGCTGTGCATTTCCTGCTGTTATTAGCACAAGCCATGTGGTTGAATCCCTGCATAATGCTTTGAAAATAACAGCTGTTAATATGCTTCCGTAGAAAAGCTGCAGTGGTGGAAGGGGATCTCCCAGCCAGCTGGCCCATTTCACAAAGAGTGAAGGAATCAGGTAACGACCAAGCTCCTCCTGAGCTGCAAAAAAAGGCAGAAAATTCTGACTCCCATCATAATAGGTCTAGACCAATTTCTCAGACCCATCTTTTAGATTTTATTTTTTTTTTTTTTTTTTTTTTTTACAAAACAAACCACAGTTACTTTCCGT
>VZTJ01004211.1:1085993-1131508 GCA_013397795.1 Orthonyx spaldingii | reverse complement strand
TTTTTTTTTTTTTTTTTTTTTAAACAGCCAAACCAGAGTTACATTGCCTGAGCAGAGTTTGTTGGGTTAATGAAACTTTGCTGATTAGGGCTAAAGAATTTTGCTAAGAAGGGGTCACAGCAGAGATGTGTTGATATCTCTTAGAGGAACATGTTCTCTAACTTTCTGTTCCACTCTGCACAGAGACTATCCCAGAGCTCCATGCCTTGAATCACGAGAGTTACTGCTTCAAGCAGGCCAGGGAAGGACAACAGGGCTACAGTCACTCCTTAGCCCTGTCCTTTGGTGAGGAAGCTCAAAAGAAGAGGAGGTAAGGAAGAGCAAGCAATGAAAAGATAACATTTTTGCAAGCAGTGCTGGAATTCCTTTTGTGTCCACTGCGAGCATAACCAGTGCTGTGAAATGAATGGGATGTGCCCACTTGCTCCAAGCCAGGACTCTGGCATGGAAAGGCACAACGATCCCTTCCAAACCAGAACAACGCACAAGAGTGTGGCAGCCACACCTGCCAGATTCTGCTGCCGGTTCTCCAACAGCCAGCTGGCTTCCAAGTGAAGAGGCAATGTAAGTTATCAAATGCTGTGGAGTACCTTTGAAACCACTGTAACAAGATAACCTGCATCAGCCCTTATCTTAAATAACACTGCCAGGAGTTCAAACCAAACCAAAATAAATGTAGCTAGTTAAGCTTTGTCCTGCTACAAGCCTGCTGCAGAAACACACAGGATGCAGCAAACACAGGAACAGATACTCAAGGTCTGACTATAGATTTATCTGACCCTGCCAACTTTACTTGTCAGTGGCTAATAGCAAATTTTTACTTCTCTTTCCTTAAGAAAAACTCCTTACAGAATGTTTATTTCCCTGCTACACACTCCAGGAATCAGCAGCTGAGGGATTTCTAGAAGCTCTATCGAGACCCTCAGGCTTATTGTCACTGATGGAAGTTCTCATCCCTGAACCTGTCAGTCATTTTTCTAAATCCACTTCCAGTCTCCTCTACAGCCTCTGGCAACATTCCAGAGCTATTACAGTGCAATGTATGACAAAATACCTCCTCCTATCTTATTTCAAACATGTTCATATCACTGCATCAGAAGCATTTTCTGATTCCTGTACAGTAGGAAACTGTATAATTTCCCCATGCCCCTTCTCCACAGCACTTGTGACAATGGAGATGTCTGTCCCAGCTTCACCCCCTCACTGCTTCAGCTGTCTCTGTTTCTATACAGCCTCTCCTAAAACAAACCACATCCCTCAGTTCTGGTGCACTACTCTGAGCTGACTCTACTGTATCCAAACGTCCAATGCTCACGTTGTAGAAGGAACCAAGAATTGCAGTTTTTGTATTTAAACCAACACCTCAACTCCTCTGATCTCCCAATATCAAACCACTCCTGACAGCTGAGAGGAGAGAGCCCACCCTCAGACTGACCAACAGAGCAGCACTGACACACATTTGGGGGCCCAATTCATTCCATGAAAGGGAGTGGAGGAGATCTGTTCCCTGCTTAGCATCAAAGGAGAGAAGGGAAGACCTTCTAGGATGGCCATGCCACCTCTCTAGAGAATGATGTGATTTCAGAGGAGCTGTACTTCCATTCCACAGGCTATCATCAGCAACTCAGGGTCTATATAATTATAAAACATCCAAGACAAGATCGGATAACTTTTACTTTTGCAGAAGATCAACTCACCTGAAGGCACTAGTCACTATTCAGGTGACAGGCAGTGGGGACAGATGAGCTCTTGACCCCCACTAATACGAAGTAGGATCATTCCTCTTCTTACAATAATTGTGTCCTTGGAAATCCTGGATCTGTGCAACTCTCTGTCAAAGGCAAACTCAGGTTCTGACTACTACCTAGGAAAAGGAAGAAACACAGTATTTAGAGACAACTTTCCTTCTAATTTGGCATGAGTCAGTAGCAGCTGTTTCAAAACTAATGTCCAATTTCTTTCACACACCTCTGGAAAGGGCTGTACAGTTGCCAGCAATGGAGGTTTCTAAGAGCAGTTTAGAAGTGGAGTCCCTGCATTTAAGCCAACACCTCAGCACCTCTGTCCCTAATCTCCCACTACCAGGTAGAGGTTAGTCAAACACGGGCATCCTGCAGAGCAATGGAAAATATTCCAGCTCCATGATTCTGCAGCACATGGAAATCATAGGCAACTACAATGAGGAGTGAACTCGCTGTATGACTGAATGACAGTTTTGGGACTGCACTTAAGGAGAATTGTTGGGATGGGAACATGCTTCTGGAATAGTCAGTGTCTAACACATTGCAGGTGTAAAAAAATTAAGCACCAATAATATTCAATCTAGTCTAGTCTGCAAGAAAAACTCTTGCTGTTTGCAGAGTGACTGAAAAGCCAGAACTTTTACTGCATCAGTGATTCCTGTGGGTTAAGCAAAAATATAAAAATAGAAAATGAAGTACATAGCACAGTAGTATTGAAGTGGTAAAGTAGTGACTTGATAGTAATGTAAAACCATAAAAATGATTGTTCACATTTAGTGGTAGCATTTTTTACATTGCAATTCATTGCAGAAGAAGAACAAAGAGAAAAATTTCACTTGGCATCTTAGCTTAGGTTGCACCACTGATTTAAACAGAAGGCTGTCACGGCCAGCTACAATTTTATGGAAAACTGACCCAGAATTATTTCTTCAGGAGCAGGACCCTCAAAGGAAATAACCAATGGCATCGTATTCAAGTGCAATAGACATTATTTCTCCCCACTAAAAAACACTCAAACAGACAGCAACATGAGCTGGCTTAAGTTTGAGATACATCCACAATAAGAACATGGTATATGAACACTGTTTACATAAGTATACTAAAGACTGCATGAAATTTGCATTAATGAATATAATTTCACAAATACAGTTGAATGTTAATATTTACTAGAGCAAATAGCTCAACAAAAAAATTAGGTGCCTCTGCAAAACAGCTGCTTCACTAAAACTGTATTTGGAGTTTACAAGTTCTTCTCAAACAGAACTTGTCGGTAACAAGCCTGAACAGAACCCACTTGGAGGCCAACTATTCTTGATAGCATAGAAAAGATAAACATTTAAATTAATGGAGAACAGAGTAACCGAATAGGGCACAGTAAGTTTTATGTTTTTAAAAGACCACTTTATATCCAGGTTTATTATTACGGTTACCTCAGTTTGTGATTCTAGTCTCTTTTATTTGCTTTTGTCTCCAAATTTATTTATTTATTGATTTATTGAGCAATAAGCAGCTTTCAGGCTACTGGTCTGAATCAAGGAAGCCTGAAAGATTTTCATCAAGGAAATTATAATCCCAGCTCTGGTCAAGACACTCTGGTTAAATGCCAGGACAGAAATGGCCTTATTGTGTAAAAACATTTTTCTTAGAACAGCAGTTCTGACCTCTCCTGAAGTCTGCCATATCATTATCTTTATCTTCCCCATTTTGCATAGGGAGAGATTTTAAAGCAGCATAGGCAGCAATTCCAATTTTCTCTGCAGTGCAATGCATCACACACCACGGGAGCAGTTGCTACATTTTAGGCACAAATATTTGTAAAAGCCTGTTACAGCATAGGAGAGACTCATTGCTGCATTAACACCAGCTGATAACAACAGCACCAAAGAATTCTGTGAATGTGGAACATATATCTATAAGCTTTGTGTTTGTAAATGGGGATTTATTCTCCATGTCAGTGTTGCACTGCTGGGAGCACACACACACACATATATATATATATAGACACACACACGTTCAAGGAAATATACTGTATGTGAATTATTATGCATATATATAGATACAAACTGGGGGAAATATTATCTGTGTGCCTGCAATAGTATAAGTATTAAAAAGCATGGCTAGATGTGCACATGTGCACTGCAGAGCTGCCATTCAGGCCATCCTTGCCGTGCAGTTTGAAGAGCAGACCCTGGAAGCATCCTGGTCCCTAGATGGTGCTCTTCACTGCTCTAACGCCTGCACCCAGCCCTGAGGGACAAAAATTGCTTCTTGGTTCAAAATTACAGAAGCTGAATACAGAAATGAGTAGTGCTGTTCTGTATTATCTCTGTTTGCCATGTGCCTTGTACCCTAGGCCCACATAATTTCTGTGGGCTGTAAGAACAGCAATTCCATTAAAGTGGTACCAGTGAAACCAGAGTCAGGCAGCGCCACCAGGGCTTGTGAGGAGCAGCATTTGCAATGGCTTGGATTAGCTTGCTCTCCCTCCACATGCAGCTGCCATTCAATATTCCTCATCCCTAACAGGAAGCTGGATTCCACACCGGTTTTGCCCTCAGGGACATCTCCCAGGGCAGCTGTAGGGGCCTGGCAGAGCTCAGCAGTTTGTGCCCAACACTGCAACCCTGGAGCCCGGTGGCCAGAGGAGACAGGGGCTGTGCCACACACACAGGAGGAGGGCATGTGCCCCCCCAGACAATGCCCACCAGGGCTGGGTCCCCTGTCACCCTGCCCTGTCACTGCCATGCCATCCACACTGCCTTCAGCCCCGGCAGGGGAAGCACTCTGCAGTCACTTGCGTCTTTCCCACCACGGTCAGGTCAATGCAAGTTTACAAGTGGTTGAGGAAATGGCAGCCGTGGAGCTGAGGTATGTTGGGAGCTGGATTTCCTTCTGCCTGCTTCCAGACTTTGTAAGTGGTTTTAGGCAACCCGTAAAATCTCCCAGGGTGGAATTCAAAGTCCATTGAAGTTAGGAGTTGCTCTATTAGTCTGAAATAAGTTTTATAGGGGACATTTTGGCTCCTGTTCTTTCCCCATACGGTGGGAATGTGCCTATGACTGCATAACAAAGAAAAAAAGCCAGTATTTTAAGTTTCTCAGGCATTGTATTAGTGAATAAACAGATACACCTAAAAAAACCCCAAAACATTTATTGTACTTTGTTCTGATTATCTGCCTTTATAAACGGGTAGCTATATCTGGCTAATTGCTTAGGCATTTGACTCTCATAAATGTAGTATTTTAGCATCTCATAAACATCAACATTTCTCAAACTATGCTGTTGGGAGTTTTTTTCGGGCTTCTGAAAGTGATTAGATTGACAGCATGGGCTAGTAACTGTCTTAGTACAGACAGAAGAACTGCACACATCTCTTCCCATACATTTCACATCAGACACTCCAGGCATGAACTTCTTAAATAGAAAACAGCAACTGTGATGATCTGTCGACAAAACTTGAGGTGATGTTGTGGTAAACAACTGCCCTCCGTGGCCTAACTGCCAAGCTGGCAATCTTAATTGGAACTATAACAATATATAAATGCTTTAACTCACTGAACTTCATAGAGATGTGTCACAGATCTCTGTTCTGAACTTTGCTTAGGCCTGTCATTTGTCTTTACATATTGGTGTTTCCTAACAATCTACCCTGACGTTTTGAAAACCTCCTGAAGGTTTGTCATTGAAGACACGAGTCCCCACACTCCTTAAACACGTTTGGAAACTTCTGGTTAAGTTATAAACTTGTCACGAAATATAAAACTCTTGATGAGAGCTGTTTAAAAGTTTCTGAAGTAAAGGGTTCCAAATGTTAAGTGCACAAAAATGCCAAAGAACTGAATTAGATGAGAAAGAGAAGGAGCACCAGCTTGGAAGAGAGAGGCTAGGATTATCTTTGCAAGGTAGCAGAGGGAGTGCTTCATGGGGATTACACAAATTTAGTGTGGAGGAAAGATCAGAAGACAGAGATGGTCGTGCTCTCTGCAGCTCTCTGTTTGTGGAGAGATTTTGGGTGGAAGGATAGACAGAGGATAACAAAAAAGCCATCACCCGGCTGGCACACTGGGCCACAATGATTAAAAAAAATCCCCAAACAGACAGGCTTCATTTCAATTTCAGGAGGAAATCAAAAGGAACATCCCTGGCTCAGTGGTTAATCCCTAGCAGATTTCAATTTCCTGCCTTGGAGAGTCAGGGCATTAGGCTTCTTCAAAGAGAATTTTAGCAGAAGTGAATGCGTTCTGTCCCAGCTTCATTCTGGACAAAGGTGAAGCCTTCTGGCTCTGTGCTGCAGAGTCGGCCCCTCCTCCCCTCAGAAAAACCCCAAACCAAACCTCCAATCGCCCAAACAAGCAAGCAATTACTCTTTAGAAAACATCTTACCCTGAAAATTTCAGTCTCTTGATGTTCAAAGTTACAGATCACGGGCAGTAAGACCTTACCTCAGGAAGTGTCTGGCACCATCACTGGACAATGTTGTCAGCTGTCCCAGAGGAAGCCCCAGCCTGATGCTTCAGGATGCATTTTACAAACAGACACACACATGTAACTTATAGCAGCTCTAAGCCCTCCAAAAAATCAGAAATGCTCTTTGCATGTTGAAGGTACTTATTAATATTGTGGCCATGATTAATAGACACAAATGAGGGAGCATTTTAAAATATCCAGGTCACTGAGGAGCCTAAGTTTTAAACTGAATAAGGCTGCTTGAAAGTCCTACATCACTCAGTCATTTACCAAGTGCTACTGGCAAAGAAGCTGAAAACAAAAAACTTCTCATTCCAAGAAGCAACTGGAATCCTTTTCAGTTTTATCCTTGAGAATTAGTTCAGATGCCATTCTCCCTGCCTTTTCCTGAAATCCTTTAAAGGAATGTATGATAATACATTGCAAAGTGACAATGGAATTCCTCTGTAATTGCATGTTACATGCATCCACATTGATACAAGATAATTTCATTAGGTCTGTTACTACAATGAATATCAAATACAAAATGTGGGTCCAGAGATCATTTTCCTAATCAGAAGTATCAGACCTCAGGAACTTTCAGAGAATAGGGTTGTTAAAATGTAAATAGTTCCTTTGAAATTTAAATTGCCATTTTAAAAAACAGATGTTCTTCTTGATCATTCCCTGCATAGATTTCCAAAAATTCTACTCATGATGGCTAACTGAAAACCAACTGGATATTAGCCTCAGAAACTCTTCCTACAACAGTTTCATTAGAATGCACAGCTACATTTTATCTGCACCTTTGATGAGGTGGCTTAAAACTAAGAAATCATAAATTTTTATTTTAATGCACGCACATTTCTCTCCACCAGCTTAAAACCACATGCTGCGATAGGGCAGAGAAACATCTGGTATGACCTAAAAGCACCGGACAAACTGGACAGAAAACTGTGCCTGATAATTTAACACGTCAGCTTTGAAACCACAGAGTTGAAAGTTGCACAGTATCAACATTATTCTTCATCAGTTCAGTGAGATGTGAGAAGTCAGGAGGAAAACTTGCTGTTGCCACAGGAGAGGGAGGGCTCGAGCCCAGGGTTCTGGGGTCAGCAGCAGGTCCTGGCAGCACAAATGGCAGCAGTGTACCAATGGCACACAGCTCACTCCTGCGAGCAGGTGTTCTCCAGCTGCAGAGGGCAGTGGGTGGGGAGGCTGTGCCATAGACTCTGCACCAACAGTTGATGCTAAAAATCCAATCCAAGGAGCTTTCTTTTATGCTGTGCCCCAAGACTCTAAAATCTGGCACAAAAATTCTACAGGTCACGCTAAGACATGATGCTGGCTCCCTGTTGCTTTTAGTCCATTATGTGTGTTATTTAATACCATCTGCAGAGCAATAGTTCTTTCAAGTTTTGCTTTTGTTAAGCACTGCTTTTCCTCAGACATCAGTAATTACAACCTTCCAAAGCACTTCATCAAGAGTGACTTTTTATTGCTGAGCTTCCCCATCAGTGGAAGAACTGAGCTCCCAGTGACCTTTGGTCTGATCCTTAATATTCCTGCTTCCTACAGCATGGGCACTTCTGCAAATTAGCCTTTAACTGTGCCTATATATAATATTTGCTTTAAAGGAGAAAGCTTTGATATGGGTCCACAATCATCAGTTTTCTGTGCCTCAAAAACAACTTGAACCCCAGTCTCCATGGTAACAGATACCACCAGTGAGCCCGAGCAAATCTTGGTTATTTTTATGGAGCAGATGAACAGGAAAACTATAAGGTTTCTATGAAATCTCTCAGTATTGCCAGAGTCTTACTTCTTCTCTAATCCTCAGTGAATGGTGTGCACTAAAGGGTTCTATGCCTACACAGAGCCATGTCCAAACAACATTATCCTTCCAGTACTTTCGTTATAATAACAGAAAGCTAACAACAATTCCCTCAGATCCTTTATGCCATTAAAAACTGATCAAGACACACATCTGACTCTAGTCTGTATATTATAGACTTCATAATGTAGAATAAAAACCTCTGACTTGTTAGAGTTTATGGCAATTTGCTGTCCCATGAGTTCTCATTTCATGAGAGTCATTCAGGAAAAAAATTTGGTGTTGGGACAAGTTTTCTCACGTGTGTAAAAAGCACTAAGGCTAACCCATGAAAACACCCTGCAGATTATTTTTTTTTAAACTGATATTGACTCTCTCATGGCTAAATCAGTGAAGCAGTTATGAGTATGGTCCCCAAATTTTACTGGGAAGCCTTTCCACCACCACAGCTTTCCAGCTGGGAAAGAACCAGCATCAGGGCACCAGTGTAGCCTCTCATCACCCTGAGAAGCTGCAGCACAAGGCACAGTCTGCTCAGATTTCAGGTAGAGATTAAGCAGGTTTCTGAGCTGCAGTCCAAACCTTTTTTTTACTCAGCCACACAAAACTCTGTAGCAGAATGCACTACTATTTCTTTTGTTTTCTTTAGAGCCTTTAAAAATGCAGATACTTTCAGTGCTTTAGAAAACCCAGACTATAAATGAAAGTTTTAGTTAGAAGAACATATGTTCTCATTTGATTTTAACTGTACATACTATCAGTAAATGCGGGGTAAAATTTAATCAAGAATTATATTGCTGTGTCTAAAATCTCACGATCCAGCTCAGTCCCAGCCAAACAGACCAAATGTTAACAGCCCCTACTTGCCTTGAAGCCTTGCCCAGCTAAGAGGCACCTCAGCAGTTTCTCCAGAATCAGTAAATACAGGGTACAGCTCTTTGTTTGCACTGCAGTATTTCCTGCTGGTTTTAAAGTACCTGTCTCTTCAAAAGCACCACGAGTGGGTCTCAGATATTCAGTTCCCTGACTCCCAGGCAGGGATCCTGGCAGTACCACTCTTCTTTCAAGGCATCTCCCCACACAACAGCTTGTGGTTACATTGCCAAAGGCAGGAGGAGACACAGGATCAATCTACCCATCTAATGTTTGCCCTCGGGAAGAAATACAATGAACCAAACTCTACAAAACCATTAATTCCCAATTTGAGATCTCCAGCACAAGGTTAATAAAGGCTCTCAGACTATGCTACATAATTTATATGGTATTCACAGGCAGAATTCTCTGCATAAAGTTCTTCTTGGCTTGAAAAGTAAAGGAACAAATCCTAAGGAAATAAACTCTAAATTGAGAGACACTGGGACTAACTACTTGGGGGGCCTTTCAGACTTCCTGAGGCATTAAGAACGCAGAGATCTTTGAACAGTTATTTAAGAAAGAAAAATAAAAAAACTATTTAAAAAAAAGGAGGGGAAAAGAATGAAAATAAGCAAGAAAATGATGATTTGTTTAAAACTTGTCTCACTTTGGAAAGAGCAGCAAATACAAACAGCAACTTACAAAAACCATAAAAGGACCAACACGATTTATGCAGCCTCTCCAACAATTTGTCTGTTGCATTCATTTAGACTGTGAGTTCTCAAAGGTAAATCGCTTTTCTCACCACACACCTGAGCAGCTCTCAGTGTCGTATGGGCTCCATCCCACTGGCAGTCACCTGGCTTGGGTGGAACACAACTGAATAATGGCAGTCTTCAGCTTGGATTAATTGAAAGAAGCACAAGAAAGAGACATTATCTTTACATTCCCACTTTTGGCAAAAACCCAGTTTTCTTCTGCTTCCATGTCAACAAGTAGGTTCTATTATTTCTTTCTTTCTTTTTAAAAGCTTGAAACTCAGCCACCAAGGGTATGAAAGAAAGATGCACTGATGAATGTCTTTCAAATTGGCAGCCAGAGAAGTAAAGATACAAAATATATTGCTTAAATAAACACTTATTAAAAAGCTTCGGTTTGTAAATTGAAATATTTGGGTAAAGGCTGTCATATCTGCCCTAAGTCCATTTCTGTGATAAGCAATGCTAGTCTTTCTGATTTGAATTCAGTTAATGATAATCCACAAGGTTTTTAACCTAAGTGCCTCATTCATCATTTCTAGGCTACCTGAAGGTGCAGTGAAAGCAGACAAGAGATGCCATTAAAGCAGATGTGTTCTATATTGTCCTTTTAATGTACACTCAGCTCATTAACTTTGATTGGTGTCCCAGTGTGGGTCAGCTTCCAAACTATTAACATTGCAACCCTTTTCCTAACGTGCGCCAGACCCATCAGTCATGTTATGCTACTTTTATAAAATAAAGATTTATGTCTTTGCACGTACTGTTTGTTTTCCAATCCCTTCCTTTGCTACGCTCTTTTATTAAGCACACAGAAGGATCTGCCAAGGTCTGGCACCGTCAATAGAGAGGATCCTCCTGCGGCAGCCACAAGAAAGAACAAGCATTTATTTCACCTGGTTTTAACAGGTAATTTTTCCTTGGTCTTTCCAGAAAAGCCATAAGAGAGAAAGCACACTGAGAAGTCACCAGCTTGCCTACTTATTGGATGGACTATACTGATCTGCTTGCAAAAGTCCCACACCTTGAGTCTGGAAATTCTCCCTCGCATGTATTTGGACTATCCAGACTATCAGTTCTGCTGTCTTAGCGCAACTTTTTTCAAAACATTCCAATATAGCCCTTCATCTTCGCCCAGTTAAACAGGATTCAATTTGGGCCTGCCTTTCAGGCGAGTATTTCTATTGAGCTTCTCTGTAATGGACATTAAACAAATGAAAAATAGAAATAAAGTCCAAGTACATCAGAATCTTACTATTTTCTACTCACTGACTTAGACAACTTGTTTTTTGCCTTTGCTTTTCCTGTTGCCTTTGTGCTTCTGATTTTTATTTCTATGTATTTATCACCCTTAGTGCACAGATTTTCTTGCACTTTGTCTAACGCCAATGCACTAATTTTCATTAAAACACCCCAGCAACTTATCTGAAGAGCCCATATTCGTGCGAGCAACAAACACACAGCAGAAATAGGAATGAATGAAAGCCAGAACTGATATAGTCCCAACTGCTCTGGATAATTAGGGGCCCCCTGTACTTTCAGCTGCATATATTCAAAAGTGGTTGCATGGGGAGCAGTTTAAAGCCTGACATGGGCAGCTTGGGACTGGTAGGGAGCTCCTGTTAAAGGTAATGAAAAAATTTCTGTGAGACAGACAAGGCCAGCCAAGGTTAACAGAGTCAGGGGACGTGCAGAGGTCACTGTGTGTGTGTGTGGAGAGTTCCCTCTGCCTCATTAAAGTCACTCTGAAGATGAAGTGTGCTCCTACTTCCATGCACAACACTTTTCCAAAGGCTGCAGTTTGACCTGCTGCAGCTGGAGTGGCTCAAAATAAACGACCAATATTTAATAACACTTTATTTCATATTCTACCACGTTAAACAATCCCTTCTCCTGGCTCAAGCCAAGAATTAGGAACACTAAAACCAAACATACCTAGTGGCCAATTCTCAGCTCATTGTAAGACATAAATTTTTTTCAACTTAAGTTTTTAAGAAACAGTTGGTCATTTAGAGACAGTACAGACTCCACTGCACTTACAAACAAAGCACTCAGACACTCAGGGAACTGAGCTCATGCTCAGATAATTGCAGGTTCCAGAAAATTTGCAAGGGTATAAGCAGATGGCCATGTCTCAGTCTCCCTCTGGCTACTCCAACTGTATTCATGTAAAGCTTTATCACACAATTAAAAACACATACATGAGGCCTTTCACTTGCCAGGTATATATTTAGGGGAGGACAAAGCAAGGTCAATAAGAACAAAGAGATTTGGAACAGCGATAACAGGGCAGGTTGAATGCCTGCTGCGAAATAAAGGGTGACAAAAACCTCCCAGATCTGCAGGACTGGAAGGACACTCACAAACCATATTCCCTGCCACCTGCTCAGAACAGCACACAGAGGAAACGGGGTCAGGAGTCAGCACACCTTGATGACACCAGCTTTTAATGCCTCAAAGGAGCAGGTTGTTCTCTGGCTTCTCTTTTACAGTAACTGCTGTGCCAAAGACTGACTTTATAATTATCCTGCTTTCATGGGTTTTTTCTCCTTTCTGACTACACACAGAAAACTGGCTGTTGATTAGAACTTTATTCAAGCATCCCTTGGTATCCAGCTCATCTGAAGCATGAGAAGGTAATTTAATTTTCACTCTTCTAGTCCCACAAGCTACACTCTGGGGGACAATAGAAAAGGAAGCAGTCTGTGGGTCTCAGCTATTCTCCTTATTAGTTTAGTGACACAAAAAAAGAGATGAACTGTCAATGAATGCTGCCTTTCCTGAGCTGATTCTCTTCAGTTTATGCTTTCTGTACGCCCAGGAGACTGTAATTTCAATTGGTTAGGAGTATCTCACATTGAATATGTCACCTTGTAATGCAGAAGTAGCAGTACCACAGCAGCACAGCTGTGTCTCTGCAATATCCCAGCCTTTCTTTACCCAACGTTTGGTTAAAGGGGTCATAAACCCCTGTTTTCACCAAAAGAAAAATAGCTCGTTCAGTAGTGAGATGGAGGGAAATGCCATCAAAACCAGACCTTATGAAATGCGAGATTAAAGTCACTTTGCAGAGAGATAACCTGACACAAAAAGTCCCAGATTCACACAGAGAACAGCAGGCATCTGAGTTCACTAAATGACAGGAGGTAATGGTGAAAGAGGGTAAGGTGTCCCAGCAACGAGGCTACAAAACTTCTGCTTTTATTTATGTTTGACAGTGAGTGAAGAACATTTTATCTGTCAAGTTGTTCAGCAAACCCACTCCTTGTGGACGTAAAAAAGGGAACTGGCTTTGCTGCCAATGGAATAAAAGGGGTGTTTGCTAAAAGAGAAGCTCAGAGTTGTATAAGCCTTTCCCTGTGTTCAACAATCCCAGTGTCCATGTTTCCTGCTAAATCCTACTATATTCCAGTTCTGGAGTTTAAACTATTTTTTTCCATTCTCAGAAAGTTTGAAAGATGATTGTTTCAAACCATTGAGCCAAGCCTCTAAGACAAAGTTTTTAAATGTTCTTACAATTTGCAAAAACTCTCTCAGAAAGGTATCAGGTCACTGCTTGATTGATGCAAATTGTGTTAATCTTGCTCTGTAAAATTGCTGCAGTATCTTCAGAAGGTGCATTATCGTCTGTGATTACAGAAAATGAACTCTGTTGTGGTGCCTTCTGGGTTTCAAGTACTGACTGACAAGACCGTGCAGGTAAATATTAATCAGCAGAAAGCAACTGCTATTGAAGTGCTCTTGACTTAAGATGTAGGTAACAGCTGAGGTGACAAATCTGATGTTTACTGAAAATTACAATTGTGCCTGTTTATAAAAGCGTCAGAGACAACTTCATAATAACACTGGCTTCAAATGGAGTTTGTATTTGTTTCTACATTCAGAAGTCAGCTCAGGAACCTCAGGCAGCACAGGAAGGGGAAGTATGAATAAAGAGAATAAACTGAGACCTTCTAAAATTACCTGCAGGGTGACCTCATACAACTGCATTATGATTTTTAAGCCACACCTTCAACTGAAAGTTGCCCGTCACTAATGAAATCAATATTATTAAGTTTGGTTTATCTTACCTCAAAATTTGTCCCTGCTTTGCAAAATAAACCATGACAAATTCACTGATCTGCATAATAATTGAATAATTAGCTAATTAGCATGAAAGCAGATATTCAGTGATATGTGCCTGTATATTTGTTAGCAGTAAACATTTCCTGATAAAACTGACTGAAAGAAATCCCCATTTGATAAAATAAAAGCAACTTGCTTTTCCCTTTCAAGAGAGTGAACATGAACAGATTTCAGAAAAAAAATCAGCAGTGATTAACCTAAAATAAAATGCCTGTTCAAAAAGACTAGCTTAAACATGTGATTATGAGGAAGTTAATTTCCTGAAATTTATAGGTTCTTGTAAAACCTATAGATGCACATCATGAATTAGATTAACTTTATTTTAAAGTGATATTGTGCAGAACGAAGGAGCTGTAGTTCTTTAATATCTTTTGGGCTTGCTGCTTAGTATTAAACAGGTTTTATGGGCAGAAAAAAGAGCCCACTAATGTAACATCTAGTCACTCACCTTGTCTTTGGTGACTGTTTAATATAAAGTGTATTAATAATATTATTAAAAACATCAAACGACAAAGAAGTGGACTCCCATGTTTTAATTTCCCTTTCTAGCTGCAAATTATGGCAGCTACACGTTGGCTGGCTTCCCGCAAGCCAACATCTTCTGCTACTCATACCTGCTGCCCCAGGAGCACACTGCCCACACTCACATTCCATCAACTCCCCACGAGGTTTGACATTGTTTGTAAAACATGCAAAGCACAACTTCCAACTGAGACAGTCCCACCCAACCACTCACCCTCTCTTCTGCAGTGACCACTATTGCAAGATTCTGTGAAATGCAGCACAGTTCCTTACAAATGTACATTCAAGTCTGATTTTGTTCTGGGTTTTTTTTTACTGAGTCTTGCCCCGTATCCAGCCCCGATGGATTTATTTGGCATGAGATGCAAACCTTCAACAGTGAACACCTGTTAAACCTTAATGACATAACTAAGAATAGTACTGAAACTTGGCAGCTTTTTTGGATTATGCATCACTTGCACTTCTCCCCTTAACTGGGATGCATTCTGTAAAGGCGTGCCAGGCCATAAGAGCAGCTGGGTTTCCTGGTGTCTGCGCTGACAGCCTGACCACCAGTGCCTGGCCATCCTGCAGGCCAGGTGTGCATCTCTGATAAAATCAGCTGACACTTCTGCTGCTGATTTCAGTGAGACCAGGATTCCATACTACCATTGGCTAACATGATTTAAGCTCTGGGAAGGTTCTGAGCTATCATGTGGCTAAACAAGCTGCTTTGATATATGGTCACCACAGCAATTCCTCAGCTGGAGCTGGGTGGATGAAGATTCTCTCTTCCTTTGGGGCAGTCTCAGTCTGGGAGTCCTTTCTAACCATGCACTGCTGTTACTCTGAGCATGGGACAGCCTCACCAGAGCTAAGAAAGCCTGCAGCTCCCTAAATCACACCTGCACTCAAGAGCACGTCCTCCAGTTTTGCTGTGCCCAGAAGGACTACATATTTTTGGAAAGGTGGACCAGTGTAAGAATTACATAAACAGTGGATTCCATAGCCCTGTCATTTATGCAAAATCCCTTAAAGTCTGTATTGCAATTCCCACACTGGAATGTCTTTTGTGCTTGGCACCATATAAGCACAAAAAAAGCCAAGCTTTGCGAATTTTTCAAGCTGGGAAGATGAGACAGTGGACAAGCAGGGAGAGAGGCAGTAAGAGGTAACAGCATTCGTCAAGGTCACCCAATCCCTCAGTGCAGATGTTGAAAGAAAACAGAAATTATATCAGGCCCACCTGACACTGATCTTCAGGCTACTCCAGAGCCATTCAATATTCCACTGAAGACATAGTCTCAGCGCTGGGGAGACCACTCCTTCAATTTCCTAACTTCAGGAATTTAAGAAATATTACCCTTTATACACAAAATCCTGTAATATAATTCTCCAAGGTTTAAAAAAATCCTCTAAGAAGGAAAATTGTAAAGATCTATCACAGCAGAAAACCTTGTCAGATTAATGAGATACATTACATCTGTCTGTAATACAGTCAGGGATTTCAGCTGGATCACACTAATTGCCATTACATGAAATCATCAGCTTGCTCTCTGCTCCAGACAGTATGGCAAGCCTGACAATGAATATATTCCCATCGAGGAAAGCAAATGACAATATAAGGACAGAATGTAACAGAGTAATTTCCATTGCAAAAACTATTTCCTGGCCTATGAAACCACCAACTCTGTACTAAACAGAGACAATTACCAAATTCAGAGTGTGCTCATTTATATTGGCTGTTCCAGGAATTTGCACTGTGTACAGATGTGTTATGAAGGGATTTATGCTATCTGAACATGACAGCAGCACACAGTGACAACAACAGAGGCTGCAGTCCTTTCAAGAATGCCTGGAAATAACTTTATCCCGTTTTTCCCTGATTTTGACTATTAACCTGATGTGTAACAAGCTTTGGTGCACACCCCGAAGGACTGGGTGCCCTGTTGGTGCAGAACAGCAGAGCTTCACTAAAGATACCAGAGAGGCATCTCTGGCTTGGCATGAGCCAATGCACACACAGAGGACACAGCACCAACTGGGAGGTGCTGGCCAGCCCTGCTCTGTCCTCTGCTCCCCAGGGGAAAGAAGCAGCAGCAGCAGCAGCAGCAGCAGGTGCCTGCCCTGAGCCACAGCCCCAGCACTGCCAGGCACAGACAGTGGCGAGCACGACTCAATAATCTGATAAGACCTTTCCATCCAGGTGTATCAAATGGAGATGCACCTGAAGTCTGTGGCCCCTTCAATAAGCTTTCATTCAATAGTGGAGAAAGTTTACAATATTGTGCATCATTATACGGGTTAAGACTCATATTACTGTAGGATTATTTGTCATTTTGTATTTACTGAGATATACCAAATATTAAGTGGAATTTTATGAAGAAAAGATTCAACATTTGGACAGAATATGCGACATTTTTCATCACAGTAAACTGCATGTTAGAGATGGAAGTATTGCAATACTATTGCTCACCTTTCCAGCCCACATACTTCATAACAATCTCATTCAGCACTTGGTGTGGCATTCATGCTAACTGAAGGTACACTGAAATTCTCAGTCATGACAAGTGAGGACAGTCTTGTAACTAGAAAGCAAATTTGGGTCCAAACTGGGCCCAAGCCAAATGAAGATGGTGGAGATTCAGTCTTAAGAACTTTCTTAACAGGTTTCTAATCAGGTGTGACTTGTCTTTGGCACATGGCAGCTGACAGCACATCACATCCACCCAGATTTTCAGAACCTGGGTACCTAAAAGGAACCCGAGGCAGAGACTTCTATGCTCCATCTAAAGTCCAGAAAAATTCACATCTAAAGTCCAGAAAAAGTTGACTAGTAAAATATTTCATATCCCAAATGCCAAATTGTACTTCTGTATCTTTTTAGAAACATTCAGACCTGATCAGATTCCACAGGACAGATGTATCTCCTTGCAAGTTTTTAGAGACCCAGTGAACCTCTAACACAAATTAGATCAGCAGATTTGGCATAAATGTTGCAGTAGACAATATTTTTCACCTTAGTGAAAAACAAGAAAAAAAAAGATATCTCAAACCTGTTTATAAAATATGGGTTAGAGCAGTCACAGACACTTCCTATGCTTCCAAAGAGCCAGCTCACTGCAAATAAAAGGCAAATTGAGGACAACTATGCTAGAAACTGTTCCACCTGGAGTAAAATAGAGATTCTCTGGACAAAATGCACGCCTGACTCTCCACCCCTACTGGACATTATCATTTTCTCACTTGAGCAAACAGCAGTTTCCAGAGACAGGGAATGAACTGAGGCCTGGAGCAGTTGAACTGACTAATGGAGACATCATCAGTTTATTATTCTTGGATTATTCGTGCACATTTTTAATGGCAGCTGTAGATTCAAACAAAGTGCAGGGCAAACCAGCTTGAAACCCCCCCTAAGAAATCACCTGGGTGAACACAGATCACGAATGCAGCCTGGGACACCACCAGCCCTGAGCAGAACCACAGCACATTGCCAACGCCAGTCGTTCCCCAACTCTCACAGGGCTTTCATCAAAACATCAAAACAAGTGCTCCTTGCACTCCCCCTCAGGGAAATACTGCAGCCCAGACACGCAAGGTGCCTGCAAGAATTCAGGATGTGCCTTGCACAGCCAAGAGCAGTCTCAGTGTCTAATTGAACTGTGGGGAGCTGCTGTGGGCTGAGGGGCGAGGCCTCAGAGAGCAGAGCAGTGCAGCTCCTGCCATTCTGTCCTACTCCCTCCGTGCCAGGGTGAGAGAGGGTCGCATATGGGGCAGCAGGGATGTCTCCTGTATCCTGCCATTTGTACCTAACACGAGCAAGGAAGAACCAATCTGCTTGAAAAGGAGATGTTTAGCTTGTCCAGCTATCTGAAGACACTCTGGAGTTACCCTATTGATAATATAAATATATTCACATGGAAGGAATACATATCTATGATTCTCCAAAGCACATGAGTATGATGGAACCTGCATCGTGGGTTCTTTCAAGCACTCCCTTGCTCCAGATAAATATTTTGTTAGCTGCAGCTGCAGGCAGATCAGCAAGCCAGCTCACCTGGAGAGCTCAGCTAACAAGCTGGCTGCCTCTACTAAGAGGCAACTTTATGATCATTTATGTAGTACTCCTTTTATTCCACGAAAAGCAGACCTAGAGAAAACAGAGCAGTGCAGTAATTTTAAATCACTGGTCTTCTGTATGGGTAAAGCTTTAATGGCAGGCAGTGCTGAAAGATTTGAAGAAATAACAAGGGCTTTTGTTTGCAGTTTACTATTCCATATTTCAGACTTGACAGTCTGGAGAGATAAGAAAACAGAAAAGAAGGAAAATGTGAACAGAAAGCTCAGATAAAACTTAAATTCTGTCTTTCTTTCAATGAGACTAACACCCCATAAGAAGGAAAGTTAAATACCCTTTCACAAAAGAAGAATCTGTAACTTGCTGCAGGCAAATAGTCAATGGGAATGGGATCATTTAGAAGATTAGGGATTGTCTGGCTTTAAGGCTTTCTGAGCCTTGTTAGTCTTCTCCTGTGTTGGTCTGCTGTCAATACAAAACTCATTCCGAGCCCTCGTGACTCAGTTGTTTCTTATATCTTCTTTTCTGCCCATTGTTCACCAACAGTCTCAGTACCAGCAGCATACATAAATAATGTTACAGACTTGCCATTTCCCTTGAAATGCATGAGCTCTAGGAGTTCATATACTTTTTATCTGGTGGCATTCAGTACAGCAGCTCACATGTAAACACAAAGAAACATTCCAAATACAATCAGAACCTACATTGTTAATGCAAAACAAATGTAAACACCTTTAAGGGCAATTTGCTATTCGTAATGCTGAGGGGCACCCGAACAATCAGAATATTCAAGTCACAAAAGCTGCAGTGAAAATCATGAGCTCTTATTTTGATCTATTTGTGAAATTCCTGATTTTAAATGAACAATTCCATGCTATCGTGCTTCTAAAAAATTTGAAAATCAATGATCTGGATCAAATGCTTTTAACCAAAAGAAAAAGTAAAACCCCTTCTGATATCTGGAAGCTCATCAGAAAAGATCAAATGTTCCATGCAAATAAAAAAAAAATTATAAAGACACCTTCTGCCAGTTCCTAAGCTATTAAAATTTAAAGATAACAAAGCAGGGCAGGTTTTTGCCTTCCTTATCAATGTTCAATTTTGTTAAAACCTTTGTGTTGTCCTGGTTACTGCAACTGTGGGCTTCAATCTGGCTTCTTGCAGCTGTCCCCATTAAAATATTACAAAAATCCTGCCTGCTTTGATTTATAGCTTGTCCTAAGCTTAGTGAACTAAACACATCAAGTCTTGTATCAGCTGACAAATTCTAGGGGTCTCATTTTACATTGTCTTTAAGCCCAAGGTATAAGCTTCGTTTTGCTTCAATAGCTGGATTTTCAGCCAGAAAAACCCACGTACCTCCTTTGTAGTCATTATAGCTCAGTCTGCTCATCTTTGCCACCCAAAGCCACCTCACTACACACACCTAAAACAGCAAAAGTTCTTTCCCCACGTACCACCCCACCACTGCACTTGGCATGAGCTTAGGAAGGAGAAGTTAACTGCAAGGTGTTAGTGGAGTCAGTGGCTGCCAAGGGAAAGGCACACTCCCAAGGCACCCTCACAGCTGAATCCCTACAAACAGGGTGCACAACAAACACCTCTGTCCGTGCTGCTGAGCCCAGCACCAACAACGCCCCAGCTGGAAAGTCAAAACCACGTTCTGTATCCCATACTCAATCCCATACACACAATCACAGAAACACTTAGGTTGGAAAAGACCCAAGCTCATCAAGTCCAGCCTTTGACTGATCACCACGATGTCAACCTGAGCGTGGCACTGAGTGCCATGTCCAGGTGTTCCTTGAACACCGCCAGGGGTGGTGACCCCAGCAGCTCCCTGCGCAGCCCGTTCCAATGTTTAACAACAGTTTCTGTGAAGAAGTTTCTATCCCACAGGGTGGTAACCCCACAATAAATATTCTGCTGCGGATGATTCTCTTCAGGATTCTCTAGGGAGAAGAGAAGGCTGATTTACCTGGCAAGGGCTGCCAATGTACTGTCTCATCAAGCCCCAGCGCGAGGGACCGGAGGCCAGCGCACAGCACAGGCTGAGGTGTCTCTCAGGCTGCTGGGACACCGTTCCTCTCCCTCCTGCCGTGCTTCTGAGCTCATCCCACACTGACACCTTCCCAGACCTGGGTCCAGACACTTGCATCAAGAGCAGGTTTGTCTTCAAATGCAGGTGCTGGCATCAGTGCAGCCCAGAGCACGCTGATGATGGCACTTCCCAGCCCCTCCGCAAGCATGGGCACACCCAGGGGTGGGACATGCAGGAGGAACTCTGGAGACTCACCAAGGAAGTTTTCGGTTTGATGTGCAGCTGAAAAGAGGGATTTGATCAGTCTGAGCTGAGTCCATTGTACTGGCATTTCCATGTGCCAGATAAACAAAAAAAAGCTGTAAAATATATGTCGGTGACATTTACAGTGTTCTGAAGTTTAAGTCACCAATTATTCAGCCAGTCCCTTGTTTATTGCCTCAATAACCCACGAAGGAAAGGTGAAAGGCTAACCAATGAAAACACTGAATATTAAAAAGGTTAAAGTGCCTTAAAAGTTTATAGTTTTGCTACTGACTACACTGAGGATATAAATGATGTTGTCTTGTTCTCATGACAATGACAAGAAAGCGGGACAAAAGCCTGTTCTTGTGGTACAAACACTAAAGGAAATTAAGTGTTGCAAATTTAACTCTTTCTGTTTGCAATCTGCAGGGTTTCACCTCTTGAGATATACCAAATGTCACAGTCAGGGTGGGAGGATTAAATAGCCTCCTGTGACAATTCAGATGACTGATCTCCATACTGATTGCACTTCTCATAGATGTGGTTTTAATTTTGAATATGTTATTGGCTATCTGAATGCCATATTATCTATCCACTGTGGTTAAAGAAATACAGTGAATAATGCATTCCCATTTGACTGTCTTTGATCATTTCGTTTTTGTTTCAAAGCTGGCACAGAACAGCTGCTTAAGGTACAGAGCTCAAAAAACACTCTGAATCTAAATGACTGACACTTGATGAGGCACAAAGCCTGCAGGACGTGCTCCCTACAAGGACACAAAATGGTCAGAACTGCACATTCATTATTATTATTATTAATCATCACTCACATAGGAAAGTATATTGAAAATAATTATCTCAACTACTCCTTTGAAAAACAACCTTAGAGATCTGATCTTCTGAGGACAGAAAAATTGCTTAATTAATGTAAGTCCTGTGGAACTTTAAAGCAAATGAAACAAATATAGTTAGGTTTTGCAAGAATTTTGATTAGACTCAGTAGTACATTTTCCTGTCAAAGAAATCAGAAACAAAATAAGTTCTAATAGAAACATAAGATTGTTACTTACATTGTAACCATGTTCATTTAATTACATAATTAAGGTGAAATATTTAATGACTATTTCATTCATATTCCAAGTAGTAATATGATGTGCTCCTACCAGCTTAGCTGAAAATGGTAAAAACCTGTAATCTGAGGCTTTGGTAATGTACTTGAAAGTCACTTAACAGTCTGACTACTCTAACCCTGCACCATCCCAATGTTAAACGGATTACTGGTAATGAGAAGAATTAAAGAATTAATTTTCAGTGAGAAATCATACTGGAATGTGAGCGCTGTAGTGACAAACTGGTGCTAATCAATGGATTTTATTCCATCTTAAAAGGTCAGCAGGTGAAAGATGAATGAAAAAATCTGAATAAAATTATGGGTAATTTTTCAAAGTACTTTGATTGTTAGTATGATAGGTCCAATTAAAGAGACTAATTTAAAAACCAAAGTATTTTATCCTAAAATGTGGTTTAGCCTTTCTTTGCATTTAATAATAGAGGACACAGAAGGAAATCCATGCACTAGAGAGCTGTAAGTTCATGCTAAAGGTACTACATTCCTACGAGTGAATAGCAGTTTATTGCCCCTAAGTGCTGCTAGAGGACCAGTAAGCTCACAGCTACACATAACAACAGCAAACAGGATCTGATAGATATTTTTAGGCTACTATACAGCAGTGCTGGAACAACTGTCAAAGTATTGTGTCCACCCCTCATGCCCACATTTTCAAAATAAATATTGCAAATATGTGAAAAGATTTCAGAGAAGAAAACTGCATTCAAAGGCTGGGTTAAAGTCTTTGGGGAGAAAAGTAATTTTAAAAAGATATGAGCTAGATCAGCTTAGGGGAGAAAAATATCTGCTACTGAAGAACTTTTTAATTTGGTCAAAGGTGGCACAACAACGAACTCCAGGAGAAAGTTACCCCTGACAAATGCAAGCTCTGCTTCAACAGTGAGGGCAATTAACTAGTAAAAAAAGAAAAAAAAAAACCCGAAAAATCTGGAAACCATTGCTTGATTCATGTCTTCTCATCAGCAGTCTGGAAGCCGGGGCAGAGAGACAGATCATACAGTCTCATCATGACTAGAAAATGTATTATACAGAAAAGCTTTTTCCGATGTTCAACTCCATAGAAGAGAAAATTCACTTAGTGAAGACAGGGGTTATACAAAGGATCTTATAATTTTATGAACCACAGTGTTTTGAAGAGCACGTGTGGATTCCACACAGCTACATTATGCTTTTAGAGCAGAGGTAAGCCTGTTCATTTTCCTGTCAAACTGGTTTTGACTAAATTAACATGCTGCACGAACAGAACAGTTTTCTCTCCTCTGAAAACAACCTCCACATCCTGAAATTGCTCAAGCAGGGAAAAACAAAGGATTAGGAAGCACAGCTAATACAACTCACATCCCAAAAGTCAGCCAGGCAGTCTCAGCTTCCTGATGAGCACGAACCTGCCCTTCCAGGTGGAGTGTCAGTCCAGCTGTCGGAGGCATCAGTCCAGGATGCAGGTGGAGAGGATTAAGATTCTACCTCATCTTTTCTCCAGAGAAGGGCTCCCGTGTGGGGCAGGCGCTGCTGAGTTGGGAGCCAGGAGAGATAACCCAACTTCAGCTTCTCACCCCCTCACTGTAAAAGCCAGCTAGGTGGGGTCTACTGCTACAGGTCTCATTTCAAAGCGAATTCAGTCAAACATTAGACAAAGGTCTGAAATCCTGGACTGTGTAAGCACAATAAGGAGCTCATGGTGCTGAGGGAAGGGGCTGCCAGGCCCTGGGGGTCGGCCCAGGCCTTGGCCGCCTCACGAGTGACCCTCAGGACGCTGCCCTGAGGGGAGGTGTCCCCTCCGCAGGGATCCAGGCTGGCACAGACAAACCAGCAGGACACAGCACGGCTTTCAGGTGCTGCCATGCCGTCCTGAAGGATGTGTCAAAACACCTCCAAGGGGTCAGCAGGAGCCTCTCAGGGGCTCCGTCCCTGCCAGCTGCACAGGGTGTCACTGGCACTGTCCCTGCCACACACAGCCCATGCGCTCCAAGCGATTTCAGGAGTTCAGCATTCAAGGGCTACTGAAAAGGCTCATTTGCACCAGGTTTGACTGAAGTTACCCCCCCAAACAGGCCTATTTTATCTTTATAACATACCGGACCACAGCCTTACTGCTAACTGCACTATTTTACTCAGCATTGAAATCCCCAATTAATTAGAGATTTGGAAAACATTATAAAAAACTTGACATAGGCTCCAAAGTCAGTTAAATGTGACTATGTTAAACGCTGCAGCATCTTTAAATATTGATTATATCATTATTTATGCCAAGGCATCTCTGCAGAAGGTTGAGAATTTAGGAATACTCCACAAAGCTCTCCATCAGAGTCCATCAGAGGTATCTATAGCTGTCCCTCATGCTTTTTTTTTAACATAAAAAGTAACACATCATGTAAGGCACCCACTCATCACGGGCTGTGCCTGACAGAAGGTCTCTGAGGAGTCCAAAGCAGCTGATGCAGTGATTGACTGCGAGCTCCATGTGACACGGGGAGGATCCATATATAGATTCCCAGAGCAGCAGCAGGCCTGCTTTGTCTAGAGGCACGAAGCTGCATAAAAGGCATTAAATGCACACGGCTGAACTAGAAGAGAAAGGCATGGGAATGATGCAGTTTTACAGTGTCTAAGAAGAAAGGTTTCAAGGGTAAAATCACAAGATCGTGAGTTTTCCCTATCACCAGCACAGCACCTGCTGCTAAACAAGCACTTATTTTTGTACCCAGTGGTTTGGGGTGTGGTAACAGTGGCAGATGAGCACTCACCACCGGTGTGGTAAGCTGTTCGCTATGGGGAGCTGTCCTGTTCCATGCTGCACTGCGTCATTTTAATCAGTGTCCTGCTGCTTTGTCAAGCATACTAAAGCACCAGCTCCAAGCTTTCCCTAAGCTCTTCAACCCAAGTTATGCTGTGCACATAACACAGGGAATGGATGTCCAGATACAACCTGCAGCTCGTGTGATGGGAGTGAAGATAACCGATAGTGGACAGTTCATCTCTGAAGCAGAAGATAATGTACAAGTCAAGAAAAGATGCCAAGTTTTTCCTTACTAAGGAAGGAAAAGCACAAGTTAATGCAGGTCAGCTCTTGGTATGTTTAAGTGAATGCTTTATTTTATGTTTTAATTTTATGATAAGGCTGATTTAGGAATGCAAAGTGCTCTACGACAGAGGTGTAGAAAGGATTGTTTGAAAAGAGTGATGCATACTGAAGTACATGCAAGGTTGCAGTTAAGCACATGCAAAGCATTTCAGCTTGAACATCAAGACTATCCTCTGCAGAAGGTAGAATTACAGTTCCATAAATCAGTCAAGAGACCATCTGAGAAAATATAAATAACTATGGACTGGGGAAGAACCTCCAAAAGTCCAAGGTGTAAGCTCTGCTTCTATAAATCTTGCCCTTTCTTCCTCAGACTTTACCATATTGTTCCCAATTTCCACTGGCCGGTTCAAATCAAAGCTAAAGCAGCTTCTGGCTTTTTCTGTCAACAGTTTAACCTTGAGACTACAGGCTCTTAGAATGTGAGACTGAAAGTTCCCCTTTCCCAACATCCTCCTGTGGTGAAATCAAGAAGCATTTGCAAGCCTGAAACACATTGTGGCATTTTCTACTCTGCCAAATGGTTTCTCTCAAGGATGTTCTGGCCACTATTACAACACACTTTACAAGTGTCATCACTGTCAGACTAGAGGAAAAAAGGTGAACTGGAAAGGAATGCCTAAGAGATACAGTACTGTCACTATTCATCTGGAGTTAAATTTCTGAACACAAAATACTCAAAAAACATGGCTTCTTTACTATTGTCTCATTAAAAGGTTAAGAATCTAAACCATGTGGCCTC
The DNA here is from genome assembly GCA_013397795.1 of Orthonyx spaldingii. Lineage (NCBI taxonomy): Eukaryota > Metazoa > Chordata > Aves > Passeriformes > Orthonychidae > Orthonyx > Orthonyx spaldingii. Next base: position 1,105,929 of record VZTJ01004211.1, on the reverse strand, counting down.
TTTACAGTCTTGTGTCCTCCACAGCACAGTCACCTGATCTACAGCCAACCTGACAAGAAAATGAGCACCTGTAGTTGTCCCAAAGGTCATTCTGGGCAGCAGACACCTACCATGACTGTCCCACCCAGGGAGCAGTGGCTGCTGCTCTGTTGGAAGCTCACCTTTAACCTGTCAGGCTGAAGAACTGTTCAGAATTTCCCAGCTGGGAAGTCTGTGGACCATCCCCAGCCTTGGGAGCTGCCCCTCCATCACTACACAGCACAGGCCACTGTGCTGCCCGTGAGCAGAGAGCAGAACCAGGCTCATGTGCTGCTTCTTGGCAAAACAGGCAAGTTCTCACAAAGCCTGGGCGGGCATGGTTCAGCTGCTTTCAGTGCCAATGCCAGATCATTAAATTAGATGTAAAAAATAGCAGCTTGAAGTGTTGAGATTCTAACAGACTAGATATCTTTCTCTGTTTCCAGAATGGAATAAGCAACTTAGCACAGTCACTCTCAGGACAGTGTACAGAGTTAGTATGGAATAAATTCATGTGCTGGCTCACAAACTGTGTACTTGTAAATAGAGACACGAGATGATCAGGGTTTGTATTTACCACCTACCTCGTATGGAAAGTCAAAGGCAGAGACAATCATGGAATCAAATATATAAAATAGGGCTTTATTGCATCCTGACCCATAACTGTGCTTGCTCAAACTTTCAAAACAGCATCCTGTAACCCCACTGTCATGGGTTGTATTCCCTTCTGTGTTGTCCACTTTTTTCATCATGTGTTTTTACAGCTTCTATGACACCCAGCATAGAGGAAAAGATTAAATACTGAAAACTGAGCTTGTCACAAATGATCTTTGAAAAACCTCACCTGTGTTACCCCAAGCAGTGCACAGATCTGTTGGGATGGTGAGGAATATCTATCTATACCCCCAATATGTTTTCTTCCTGTGTGCAGTCTATGTGAAAATTTCAGCAGAAGAAAAGTTAAAATAGCAAAGAAGCACCCAGTGCTGTGCATATAGATTAATTTCAGCCAGGGATATTCCCAGGCTATCTCCAGCAGCCCAGACATGCAAACCTCAGCTGCAAAACCTGTTCATCACTATCACTCTGAAATCAGACAGCTGCAGCTACTAGAAATCCACTGCACAAGTGTCCAGGGCAACTTTGGTGGAAACACAACTCTACAGGAAATGAAAACTTAAAATAAAACATACAGCAGATTACACCATTAATTGGAAAATATTTTTGTGATAGTAGTCTAACTGGTAAAGCTCTAGACGAGGAATCAGTCTGGTTTTAATTTCCACTGCTAAAATTAGTTTGTCTGTGTCTATTGAAAAAAGACACCTTAATGTGAAACTACTGAAGTTTCACACACACGTCCTGCCCAGCATGCAGGAACATATAAAAGGAATTAATCTGACCTGATGGATCTGGAGCAAAGATTTACACGATAACCCACCAAACCAAGCATGCACACCACAGTATTGGTCACCCAAAGAATCATCAGTTGTTAGAAGTTTTTTCTGCACAACATGCAAAGATTTGGACCCCACGGAGATAAATCTGATCCCCAGTGTGTTACAGACTTTTTAACCTCTCATGTCTCTGCCTGTTGAAACGTGCTCACACACAGCCCAAGGACAGAGCACTGGCCCCACTCTTACTGCAATCAGCAGCCAGAGGAAAGCTCTTTAAAGTCTGTTCTCCTTCATTCCTCTCACCTGCCTCGTCCATTGAGGCTGGAGGCTTTTGAGGAAAGGACTGTTCTCCGAGATTTTATACTCCTTAACTGCAGCCTTAGGTACGAAACATGCTCTTTAAACTTATGAATACACTGTATTAACCTTTCACTTTATACCTTGATTTAACTGCAAAGCATAACATTTCAGTGTGTATATTTGTGTATATTGGCTTCAGTTCTGGTTCACAAGGTAAACTTTCAGCTTGCAATTTTCTATTTGCACAACCCAGTCAAAGACACACATATTTTAGTGAGGGGTAAATTGGTGAATGACACAAGCTGAAACGGCTGCTCATTAGCAGACTCTGAAAAATTCACCTCTGAGTGACCTTAAAGTAAGAAAAAAGAAATTAATCTATACTTGGTAAATGTATACAGTTACTGCACTTGGAAAGCTTTTTTGACAGCACCTAGAGAGCTGATGTGTACATGGCAGGAGACTGAACAAGAATGTCATGAACTGAAACCCCGTGCCCACACTGGTGCTGTACTCTGGCACTGTGGGCTGTCCCTGGCTCTTTTGTAGTAAGGGAAGAATGGATGCTGAAAGCAAAACAAACAAAAAATAAACCCCATACGTGTTGTACACCCAACATGTTGGAAGTTCTTATTTATAATATTTTGGACTGCAAACCAGAGTTGTAAGGCAAAAGCACACACTGTGGTGAAGTGTACCATCTGTTTTGCAATAAATGCATGGAACCAGTGCTGACTTCCCATTAATGGACTGCTCCAAAATCCATGTGAAGCAGTGATTTGGAAAGAAAGCTCATTTTCTAAGTACAATATTCTGGAGCTGAAGGTTTTGAGTTTAATTTTGGGAAGCAAGGTATATGACTTGGGTATGAGCTTTCCCCATTTGTACTGCAAATCAATTTCATACATATTAAATTCACTACCTGGTTGAAAAGTTGCTAAAAGCAACTGAAGGTAATGAATTCTCCAAGTCATTGCTACCATTATTATTGATGATATGTAAGAGGACTTTAAGTGAATTTAATTAAAAAGCAGATGTCAAGGCTTTGGGTACGTGTCTAACACGACTCAGAGGCAACCCCTGACCAGCAAGCTGAGAGAATCAGTCACACCCTGGCATTTGTCACATTACAGCCCTAGCTCTTGCAAACCCAAAAAGGTGAAAACATGAACCAAGTGCAATCAGTGTGACTTTGACATGCTTTACAGTGCTGCCAAAAAGCAAACGGTGCTGCACAGAGGAGATGCTCTTCCCACTGCAGTGACAGGGCTACCAGGCACCACCGCCACGATTCCCCTCTCCAAAGACAGCGAGCGGTAAGAACTGGGTCCACTTCTGCACTTTGTTTCACAACAAGATGAGCCTCCAGGGAAGTGGAGTTCAAGCAAGTTTTATCAGTTTCAAGAATCCCACCTGGCTGATCCCGCACAGTAAGCCCAGAGCAGATGAGTGTGTCAGGAAAAGAGATAATGGCAAATGAAGGTGGAGGCTCTTAATGCCTGAAGCTTTATTGGTAAAGATTCAAGATGTTAGAGGAGAATTTTCCAGAACGTTCAAAGTCGCTGTGGCTTTGGGAAAAGGTCATGAAGACTACACCAGCCACGACTTCAACAGAACTGGTGCTTTTACATGTCTGGCTTTCACTTTGAAAAGGGTATTTTTCCTGGTGACAATGATAAATGGGGTTTCAGGTTTGATATTTCTTTCCCAACAAGTATTTGGGTCTTTCAATGAATACAAGGGACTAGCAAAAGAAATGGGTTTTTCAAATGAGTTTTTCAAAATTCTTCTCTGCCTGGAAGCAATGAATACCCACCTGGCTACACACTGCACTGTACTTCTAAATCCTCAGCAAATAAAACCAGTGCCATGCTCCATGTTGACTTCATAAACCCCACTTTTACTAGAACCAGGCTTGCTTGTCCAAAGAGTAAAAGCACAGAAGAAAATCAGAAGCCTTCACATAACCTAGAAGGTGAAACTGAGAATATGAAATATATTATTCTACTGAAAAAAGGAAGAAGAGAGATTAGAGTAAGAAAATACTAAATTATAATGACGCGTTTATTTAATTATTTGTGCACATACAATAAGAAAAGAAAGGAAGTGAATTAATAGTTTAGCTACCCCGAGTCCCAAGTCCCCCTATCCCCCACAGCATCCCAGCAAAGCTACCACAGATAACGAGGCATATGCTGATCAATAAGATGCTCTCAGCCTGCTCATTTATGCGTTAATGAAATGTGTGCAGCAGTTCACTCAGCTGATAAAGGTTCCCACAGGGGACTATGTCCAGGGGAAAACAAATTATCAAAATGAAGAAAGTGATTAGAGGAAGAAAAGAGATGATGAAGCGCAGCTAGAGGAGCAGCCAGAGCGACAGCCCCTTTCATCCCTGCGTACCCCCTTCCTCTCCAGCAACTCTCAGGGGAGAGCAAGGAAATATCCCAACACCAACACTTCTGCCTGTGCACAGAAAAGCAGCCTGGATTTCACCCAGTCTAACTCCTTTATTTTAACAGGGTCCTGCACATGGCTACTCCTCTCTAACCCAAGAGAAAACATTCCTCTGAGCAGCTCCCGAAACAATGCCAGAAGCCTGGCTCCTGCACATCCACTGCACCTTTGGCATTAAGGCCACCTGGGAAGAAGTCAGGCTGGGTCCAGTGGCTCCATATCATTATCCCTGGCCTCTGCTAACAGCATCAGGTCAAACTCGTGGATGCAGAGAGCTGCTGTGCAGAGCCCTACGCTCAGCCCAGAACCAGCACACTGTCCCCGAGCTCAGGAGGGGCAGCCCCCACACTGCTCCATGTGCAGGGCTGCCCAGCTTCAGTTTGCCTTCTGTTCTCTGCTCCTCAAAAAAACCCCCAAATCTCAACTAAACATCTTATTGTGCCTCCTCGAGCTTCTGGAGGGAAAATGAGCCTTTGGGGCATTCAGAGGAGCAGATGATGGTTCAATTTGCAGCACATACCCCAAATTCATTATGGCACAAATAGCTCTGTGCAGCACATGAGGGAATCACGTTGCTGCATGTGTAGGGTACGGTTTTTTAATACAGTGATATTTGGTACTGAGGAAGCTACAGTTTGCTACCAGAGATGTCATGGAGTCTCACAAATGAGGCCAAGGTCAGTAATTCTGATCACTGTCTACATTCCAGCTAGGTTTCTGCTTGTTTCGATTCACCCTGCCATTGCGTGTGACAATTGGGCAACTGTGCTGTGAAATAACATCATTTTACAAAAAAACCAACTGCTGCAGCACTGACTGGAATAATGATATGCCAAAATAATTTGTAAAAACTACATGGCAATGAGAAGGTCTTTATAAGCAGCTGACCTTATTATAATAGAGCTTCAATATCAAGTTGTTCTGAGGCTGTGCCCTGAACAGCAGTGTAAGGTATGCATAAAACCTATGTAACGCAGAGTCAGTTTCAGCTGAGATCAGATATAACAAATCTGCATGTGTGGGCTGTCCAAAGCAGTACAATTCATTTCACAGTAAAAAGGAGAGAAGAGCCACGTTCCCCGTCCCTTACTGCTGGAGCATTTTACAGCACTGTAGGTGTGTGTATTATACATGGAATTGTGGGGCTTGGTCTCCCTTTTAAGAGAGCAGTGCTTAGCAATAAAGTGTATCAGATCTAGGGAGGGAGAACTCATTTCTAAGCTGCATCATGAATGAGTTTGCGTGGCTTCCCAAAGGAGAGAAATGAATGTGAGGACAGTGGGAAGCAGAATGGCTGAAGTTACAAGGAAGGCACTACTGGGACTAGCGAAAGGGGAATTTGCCTGCAGTTTCCCATCACCGAGTCTTTCCCAATTGACTGAAAGCTAAGGCAGCAGCTCCATTAGTGTTTTATAGAGTTCACAAATCAATGTGAAATTCCATATGCTTTGCTGAGAGACCGGCACAAACGTGTTTAGGAGTATTTATTCACATCTATAGAGCGTATGTAAGTATAGAGAGAGATAAGGGTCCCTCCTCTGCATCACATTTGCATGAAGTCAAACCAAATTGATGTGGTATTTGGCAGGGGATGTGGGAGGATTCGCAGCACCATGCCACTGAACTTGTCAGCTAGAATATTTCATTCTGTTATTGGAAATCATTATTCTCGCTCTCTAGAAATCTCCCTGTATTTTTGAGAGGTTTGTGAAGCAAATGGAACTGCACCAGTAAAGCCATTCAGAATATAAAGTGTCATGGCAAAAATGTAATGTATCTTGAGAACTGAACACTGGTACTGAGCTCCTTGCAAGGTTAATCACTCTTCTGCCAGTAGTTGTATTTCGTCTTTCCAAGCTCTGTTAACACAGGTACACCCTCCTTCAATAATCAAACATGGAGAACACACTCAGTTTCAGCTGAAGGAAACCCATGACTTCCAGTATTCAGAAGTAACTTGAAGTGACCACAGAAAGGGAAATTCCCTTTGTTTCACTTTCCCTGTGCTGATCCCAACAGTGCCTGCCTGGTAACTTCAGCTGTTCTGGCTTCCACGCTCTGCTAGAAACGTACATTTTAGTGCTTTTTTAAACACTGCACTAGGATCTGGGAGACACATGGAACCAGCAAAGTTGGACAGTGAAATTTAGCCCCACTCAAAAAACAGCTGCGTACCTTTACGTACTAGACAGAGACATAAGATGAAAACACAAATCTTTTTCCTTAAATGAAAGGCCCTCAGTGTTGCAAACCTACAAGTTGTCACAGGGATGTCTACTCAGATTTTGCCCAACATCTTTTCAGTCCATTCCCATATGAATTCAAAAGAGGGGTTCATCTCCTAGAGCACTTCTGAGGCAGCACTTCCATGAGCAACACACTGATCTGCAGGGCTGTGCTGCTCCTTGGAAGGGGCTGGATACCTACAGAGAGCACAGGTCCTGTGTCACCGGCAGCTTCCCGGGTCAAGCCGGTGCCTCAGAAGCTTTCACCATCTTACTCTGATGAAAGGCACCTCCATTAATTTAATCATTACTGCAAGCAGCATCAGTGCATCTAAAAATAAGTCACTTGAACAAGGAGAAATTTTCCAAATTCTGTATTTCTATTTCTTTTTAATAATGCTCAAGCTTGCTAACAATATGCTGCAGCACAATGGAAAATTGTAATTTATAAAATAATGTAAAATCTAGCTGGTCTGTGAGAATAAGATAAGGGCTGTTTATCAACAGGAATAAAATGACTGAACTTGGAAATAAGATGGTGGATATCCTTCATTTGCAGGCTGCACAGATGCAATTAGCAACACAAAGAAGGTATTCACCGTTTCAAAAATCTTAGTGCACTGATGCATCTTACTAAAACTATCTGCAATGAAAGGTTCTGCCTCAGAATACTATTAATTTTAAACACAGAAAATTTAAAATTCATCTGAAGTGATATATTCTAAACAAAGCTGATCGGTTTAAATGATGTATATATTCTTGATACTTGCACACAAATATATATGCTTGTACTTCCCTGTGATAAGATTTCAGTCATTTTTATTTTCTATTAAATATCTATATAATTGACACCAACATTTTTTATCTCATTTCGTTCAGCATGCATGGCCATTTATAGTTCTATACACAAATACCATCTGAAGTGAGAATACAAAATAAAGCCTTTTTGCTTAATGTGAAAATTTAAAAACTCTTTCTATAATTTATTTTCTCATTTCTTTTCTACCAGATTGTACTTGCATTTAGTATCACTTCAGCTGAAGTATAAAGTAAATTTCTCACCCAGAGACTCCATCTCCAGGAGAAATGTCTGTTTCCAGGCTTTGCATAGCCTATTTAACATTTTTCATATTAAATCTCTCCTAGATGAATCCAGTATATTGCTCAGCAGTTATTGAAATTTATGAACATGTTTAAGCTTTTTCATACTGCTGTTAACCATTATGATTGCCTCCTTTAAATCTTTCATTTTATAGCTATCACTTTGGCAGACTGTGTTGGTGACATTCATGAATTTCTCAGACCGCAGCCGTGCCCCTACTTAACATCTCGGGGCAGAGCTTTGCTTCCAAAGCCATTCCTGCGCTGTCTGCTCCGCTGAATCCCCAAATGTTCTGCCATCAAAGTGGCAGAAGGATCACGTTTTGGGGAAGCAGCCTCACGGTCTCTGGGTTGGATCGTCACCTCTGCCTGCAGCCTCTGGCAAACCCAGCAGCAGCGGTTCCCAACACCCCAAATCCCACCAGCCACCACAGCACAGCAGTGGCCAGTGGCCCACCCGGGCAGGACAGGGGCTGTGCTCGGAGCAGAGCCCACACCCCTCACAAATGAAGTGTTTCATGGGTAACAGGCACTAATAACAACACACATCCAGCCCAAAGCCATGCATTTAAGCCTGGGGTCCCCCTGCTACAGCCTGAGAGCAGCTGTATCCAGGACACTGGATCCAAGGGCTTGAGAGGCTGAGCCCCTTCACAATAAAGACAAGCTCACCCTTGACACTCTTCTGCCTAAAGATTTACAGATTAGGATTTCTTGTTTAAAATGAGAAGTTCTCATTAGTGGGGTTCACCGTACCCGTGCTGTTTAAACTCTGGTCTAAAATCCCAAAGTACTGCAAGAGTTATGTGAGGAAAGGCAAGTGTGCCGTGAGGACACTTGCACTCATTTCCCAGAAACCTGCATTACTTTACTGGCAAATTTGTGAACTCCTGACACACAGCCCTCACCAAACACAAGCACACACGTATGTGCACACAGAAGCAAGAATTGTAGGAAAAAAATCACAGAGGACTTGCCAGCGAGGTGCAAACGTCTCCTTTTCTCTCGGCAGTGTAGGTTTTTTACAGCTGGAGCAAGATACTTCAAATTGCAACCGACAAGGGAAACTCAGCTGAAAACAATTCTGTAATCAAGAATGCAAATTGAGGCTTGCCCAGCTATCAGGGCTGGAAGAAGAGAGCTGACCTTTCCAAAGCACAAAGTCCTAGGCCTGTTCTCACTCCTGCAACCAATCCAAAGCTGATGAAAACACAAACTGTACAATGAACATAAATGCTTCTCTTCTCCCCACCTCCCCCAGGCTTTTGAGCTATAGGTTCTCAGGGCAGGGACCACCTCAGCACACAAATGTATTCTTGTAGCTAATCCTGCAGAGCAAACCCCTAGTCAGCATCTCTCCCTTTTTACAATACAGGCCCACTCACGGTTCCCAGCAAGAAAACACAGAATTTCAATGCAAAAACTACAGAGAATCCAGTAGTGATTATTAGTGAATTTTATTTGTTCTAAAGGCTAAGGCTGTTTTATACCAGGGATATACCATGTTGATTCATGCCTGGCTAAACCAGGTGAGGCTGCAGCCTGTGGCTGACTGTACCTGCCTACAGCTGGAGATCCATTTAAATCCAGGGATGATGCTTCCAAAGTGATAATCACAGTCAGAAAAGTCAGACCTCAGAACCTGAATAGTTCAGTGCCCAAGAGGGCTACTTGTAGAGTAATACACAGTCCTGCTAGAAATGCTAACAACTCTGAACACACTGGGTTTAGGCATGATTTATAAATTCCCCCAGCTTCACTACCCCTTACTTTAATGCTTCATTTTTCCTGGTTATAAACAGCAGTGAATCAGCATTGAAAGAAAAATTAAGTCTCAAATTTATTTTTAAAAGTTAAATTACATACTAACAGGTCTGTCTCATTAATTGCTAATGATATTAAAACTGCACTATTTTTCACAAGAACATTTTCCAGTTTTTCTTGTCATGTCACACGTACCTGGTAAAAATATTTGGTAGAGCCTGATGTTTAATTAAAATGAGTTTTAATAAGGTAATTTTTTTTCCTCAGATTCCTTGCAAGAATGATTATAATTTGCTCCAGCTCATTTAACCATGGCTCAGTGGAAAGAAGCAGCAAAAACCCTGCAGTGAAAGGACAAAGTGCAGCTGCTCTGTTCTGCCCAGACTCGCAAGGATGCTCATTCTGTTACTCCTTAAAAGCTTTAGGGGCAAATAAACTGGCAGAAGTATTTGCTGAATTAGGAAGTACCAACATTTTTAACAGTTCACTGTTTTTCTAGATGTGGTCATTTCCTGAGTGGTCCTTTCACAAAAGGAAATAATTTACGGGTTTAATACCAGAGCAGCGGAGGTTCTGCTGCAGTCCCCTCTGTGCCCAGAGCACCACACAGGGGTGTCAGCAGTGGTTTGCCTGTGCCAGGCACTCCTGTTCCCTGGGAGCAAGACTCAGTTTCCTAACTCACCAACCTGTCCACTCAAGGAATCATTCCCTACAGTTCTTAGCAACTTTGCCTCGGTCGTTCCCTTCATCACGAGGTGGTGACTGCTCATCAGCCCCATCTCTGCATGCTGTGACTGAGACATGCACCAATTCTCAGCCAAACCCTGTCCCACAGCTATCCAAACTGACTGGAGGAAGTCTACAGGAGGAAAACCAAGGCAGCAAACCCACCGCCACCAAAGCAAGGTAACCAGACTGCCAGTGCTGAGGCCAGGGCTGCTGGTCCCATCACTACCATAACGAGAGACCACAAGTGCAGAGATCAGTGCACCCCCTCACACTGCAGCTCTGAGTTCATTAGAAGTTCTTGAAAAAAGCAGGGAACTGTCAGGCATAATAAGAAGAGTTAGAAGGTGCACCTTTTTGAGGAACTTTTACTGATCAGGCCCTTCTTTTCTGCCTTAAAAATGAAATAAAAATGTCAGCAAGAGTAGGCAGGTGACGTGCTGCTTTCAGAAAGTGAACACATTGCTTCAACTTTCAGCAACAATCACAATGAAAGAACAAACTTACTACAACTTCCTCCTATAACATTTATATCAAGTATGGGATAAGTTAAAGCAGTATTCATTGCAAGGTGCAGATCATTATTTTGAGAAGTCATCCACTTGGGGTTATTTCCCACGGAAACTGAAGACTGATGAAAATAAATGTGGAAAAAAATTGCCTCTTGGTAACCAGTTGAAAAGTTTTCTAATTTGTACTTAGTTATTCAAGATTGCCAAATACAGTATGCAGACAGGCACTTGGGGCCTAAATCTGCTTTAAATACATGTTTAAATTGGAGTTTTGCTTAAATAAATGGATGTATCAATGGCTATGGGTTGAACACACTTATCAGAGTAGTCAAATTTCTGATCAGAAAACTTCTTGTAGGAAACCTCTCACCTACTTGTCAGCTAGTCAGGAGCTATAAACTACATTTGTGATTCTGCTTCAGAAAAATGTCATGTTTTGCAAGACCTTGGCCACCTCCACTTCCCAATCATCCAGTTTCCATACCCAGCATGAGATCATTGATAGCCAGGTAGAGTCTTTCACAATTTTGACAGAAAGTTTCTTTTTGTTGGCAGTCAGGGATCACAAAGGCAGTTCTACTGTTCATGGGCTCTCCAGCACCGTTACTGCAATCTGATTGGCATCTTCCCATGTTGAATGACACAGGCTATTTCAATAGGTACCAATACGTAAAATGCCTTCTGGTTGTGAAACAGAATTTCAGTCCTTACACACAGGTACAGGCAGGGGCCGGGTTCAGCACACTCCTAAATGTGCCACGGGGATTTGAGAAGCTTCTCTGGCACTAACAGATGTCCTGCCTCAAAGCCTCTGACCCTTGTGTGACAGGAGGAGGATAACAGTGGGACTGACTGATACCTGCAGCCAGGGAGCTTGAGTGCTCCATCTCCTGGGGACAGGGGTACCAGGCCAGCAGATCAGAAGTGCCATCCCATCTCCCTGACCGTGTCCCCGTGTCCGAGCTAGCAGCCCGTGAAACACAAACTGACCAAACAGACTTCTCCTGCTAAAGGACACTGCTGATTCATCAGCCACGTAATGGATCCAGTGACTGAGGGAGAATTCTCACACGCTAAACAATCAAAATAGATTTTTATTTGTAATACGAATAGAAGCACAAGACCCTATTGAGTCTTTCCAGTTTAAAATAGCTTGTTTTACTCAACATCAGGAAAGGAAGGAGACTTACTTTAGCATGTCAATCACAAACCATAATTTATTACATGCCTGTTTGATTTTCCAAGTTAGTATAATTACATACTGTTGCTTCCAAATACAATTTAAGGAAAGGCAGGTATCAAAAAAAATACCCACACATTCTGATTCATTGGTATGCCATGCAGCCAAAAACTTGTAGAAGCTGTTAATGATACATGAATTATGTATGCTACAGCTCAATATAACATTTGGTGTGATTTAAACAGCATGAACTTTTAGTGAAAGTCATTTTGATTCTGTGATGTATTACACTTCCAAAACCCTTAGCAGGAGGTGGGAATTGAATGATGTTCTCTGAAAGCTTTTATTTGTTAAGCATACACAATGCAGCTGCAGCCAGGTCCTAAATAATGGCATGGAGCGAAATGGAAGAGCTGATATAAAATTAGGTTGCTGCACAACTTGATTGTGAGGGTGTCAGTGGGGGAACAGGAAGCAGGAGAGGGCAAGAAAAGAGACAGGAATCACCATCCCCCTTCTCCTCTGCAGCAGCTGCACTTCCAGCTACCAGAGCAATACTTTTCATTTCATCACTGATCACCTGAACATTTCCCTCTGCAACACCAAGCAGCTGGCTCTGAGTCCCCTGGTCAGGCTGCCAGCCCAATACCAGAGCCAGGAATCACCACATGAAAGAGCAATTCAGTGGCTTACGAGGAGTGAAAAAGGGATTTGCCTAAGCACATAACTCATTTTTTTAAAAGTTAAATGCAAGAAAGAAGAAAGATTAAAACACAGGTGATCTTTATTTTTATTTTCTCTATTTACGATGCCCAAGACCATCTGGAAATAATTTAAATACATCTGGACATGACAGCACCCATTTCTGATGCCCAAGGAAAGCTTTAAGCAACAATCCATTTCTCACATAAATATCTTCAGCAATCCTTCAGAGGAAACTATTATTAAGATTTACAAAATGTGTCCATGGACAAAGATGCTTCTTTACAAGCACTGTTACTGCAAAGTGTGGGTTTATTACTGTGGTATTATAAAAAAGCCTTTTCAGCACTCATCCCAAAACAGGGACCCATTTTATTAAACACTAAATGTTTCAACCTACAGGAGTTTCTCTCCTTACTGTAATATTTTGTAATTTCTTTTCAAGAGCTTTTAGCATTGCCCTATCTGCTCTCTGACACATTAAAGACAAACCTGTCACTGACGTGGTGATAGGTACAGAACAGGCCAGACCATTCTCTGAAAACCTTGTCTCAGAACCAGCAGGCAAGCACAAAACCCAAGTAGTGCCTCTGCTTTATGAGTGGAAATACAAGTAGTCTCCCTCAGCATCATTTTAAAAACTTGCAATCTAGCAGAGAAAATAAGTGAGCTCTCTCACATGCCACTCACTAGCTTTGACAAATAATCCACCTCACTGAACAATGCAAAGCTTACATTTACTCATAAAACAGGATCAGTGTTTTAGGGTTGAGTTTGAACATACAGAGGGGCGTTTTGACTGAATTTAATCCCTTCTCCTGCAGTTGGAGACAGCAGCATAACTGTTATGATTTTCTTGCCAGATACCTATAAACTGCCACAAAGCACAATGCCAAACACTATCAGTTATCTCTCACACCAGCCCCTAACAAGGGCAGCCTCTGTGATTCCTGAAAACACGCTGTAGTCAGACAACTGCTACACTTTTTGGGTGAGGGATAACATTGCTTCTGCATAACCTCCTAGGAGTTGACCACTGAGTACAGTCTGATACAAATAACACCTACAATTATCTACCAGAAACATGATTATAGTCCCAAAAGACAGAATGGCACAGGACCTTACTCAATAAAATGAAGTGAAAAAATAATTCAGGTCTAAGCTCCCCAGGCCTAGAAATGTTTGGTTATGCTCTGTAGAAAGGACACTTCTCTAATGCCTTAGGTACACACTTCAGAAAATCTTCCAAGATTTTTCCCAGACACATAAAGCATCAATTGAAGGGTTAGAATGTGCATACAATTACTTGCTCTACACACAGAGAGAATTATAGAGAAGGCTTACAAAATCAAATCAATATGAGCACAAGTAGATGTCAAAGAGAATCAGAGTAGTTGGTGGTACTGTTTAAAGAAAATAGAACTTCATCTAAGTGTGCTTATTCTTACCACACTCACTAAAGGTGTCGGGCTTTGTTTCGTGCAAACGCTTGAGGAATATTTGCAAGGACTGGTGTGTTCAACACAGGCATAAGGGCACCTGCTCTGGAGACACAATTATTTCCCACAGCAGAGTTTCAGTTTTGCCACAATCTAATCATCACAAAATAGAACTTCTCAGATACAAAGCTCATACTGCTCTTGCCTGCTTACAGAAAGCAAGGAAAACAACTCCTTCTGGAAGAATTTTCAAGGTTTCAAAAGCTTTCTTGTGCTGTATCCCCTGTGACATTGTTTATTGATTCTGAATTGAGGAAGCTCCTTCTGTTTCAATGATGAGTCACATCCTAAACTGAGCTCATTCAAAGACAATCAAAATTGTCATTGCTAATATTTGTGTCCTCTCTAAGAGAAAAACAATTGAACAGCAGTCCTCGATCCATTACAGACTCGTACACTCTACCTGCTGTTCTGAAAGAACTTGCTGTTCAGGCTCTTGGCTTGTTAAATTAGTACATTTTTATTCTGGACATGGAGAAGTTGGAAGCAATAAAAGATTCATAGGACACAAAGATGACAGTAATACAATTGATTAGCAATGGCATTACACTGTTTGCCAGGGTGATTCACACCGTAGCTGCACCACACACGAAACTTGGAGTCTTCTTTTATTACAACTGAATCTTGAATATCTGAATCTTCACATTGGCCAAACTTTTTCCAAAATTCACTCAAGTTTGTGTTAAAAACACTGAATGTAGACAGATTATATGTCTCTAGATATATGCAATGACTTCAACTATTTCAGGTTAGCCCATTAAAATTAGTATGTTGAGTTAGAGACTCATTATCCTGAAAAACATTAGCCTTATACTTCATTTTATAGATCCTGTAATAAAAAGTAAATTAAGTATGTGATTTTTGAAAGGTGTCCTTGTACAGAAAGCATTTTTTCTTTTCTGAAGGCAGTGGAGCAGAGGGCAAGGACAGCTGGACAGGGCAGGAGGAGGTGGTGGTAAGAGACGTGGTCCGTCCAGACTCTGCAAGAAGCAAATTCCAAACCTGTATTTACAAAAGTAAAAGTCCAACACTGTTACCCTAAAACTGGGAAGAAAATGTTCTTTACCCTTGAACTGCACGGCTGGATGTACAAATTTCTGTGAATGGAGTTGCCAATACAGGGGAAGTGGTTGGTTGAATGTTATTAGCACAGAATTTCTCCAGACAGCTGCAGTGCCAGTGCTGTGACTCACTCAGCTATCCCAGGCATTCCTGCCCAGCATGAGCCTGAGCTCAGAATTCCTTTTGTCCAAGTGCTGATGCTGTTAGTTCTCTCCAGACTAGGATGGTGTCTGTCAAGGTATCCAACACACAGAAAAACTCACGAGAAAAACGAGTAATACTGAGTATGACAGCATTCCCCACTAGGCCTCCTGAAAGGATGGATTTCTCCTTTGTTTGCCTAAGTCACAGTGTTCTAAACACAACATTCTCAGTATCAGAACTTGAGATGCAGCAGGGGAAGGTGCCAAAATCATTAAAAATACAGACATCTCATCCGCAGCAGCATACAAATGTAACCACTGCCATGGTAGGTTGTTAACGTGACAGCAGTCACAACTAGGCAAAAAAAGAGAAAATTATTTTATTGATTTTCCTTTCCCATAATACAAAGGTTTTTTTTGCAAAACCACTCGCTTCAGAAAAAGAAAATAAAAAGACACTTTCACTTGCTTTAAAAAAGGAAGAATTGGAGTTTTGACATTTTTTCTCCCACATTTTCTTCTTCTTTGTCTTAGTGCAATAAAAATTCTGCAGGAACTCTGTTTCCTTCCCATTCTCCTTCCCCTTCTCCTCCTTCTGTCTCAGCTTTTCCACTTTCAAAGCTTTGCCAGCTTCAATAAGTTAGTGGCAGAAGGCGGAATTTCATTTCTCTTTTGTCCCTAACTTTTCCAAAGCTGGAGAAGTTTTGCAATGTATGTAGGAGAACAGGGGGAAAAAAAGCTTGTCTGAATCCTTTGGTTTGTGTTTTGAAATTCTGTTTGTTTCTTATTTATCTAAAACTGAGGTTGAAAAAGACCTGTTAACTCAGAAATGCATGTGTTGAGCTTTGGGTGGAGGAGAGACGTGATGGAGACTCTGCATTTTCAATGACGGAAGTAGCAGCGTGTTTGCTGCAGTACAAAGCCAGGGAGAAACCTCATCCAAAGATCAGGGAAAGGCATTTCTTCCTGCTCTCATCCTGTAACCAGAGGTACAAATGAGTATCACCAGTGCTGTTTCTGAGGGATGCATTGACAACAAGCTGGAAGAGTTACTAGGTGTGAGACAAGTATCTGAAATTAGGGAAGACAGAAGTTCCTGGAAGGCAGCCAAAGTTCTTCCTTCCACTGTTTCCTCTACCGTCAGTGGGGAAAGACAAGTTCTTTAAAAGGGTGACTTCAACTCACCCAGACATCTGTTTATCTGTTTTAGGAGAGGATAAATCAGATTTTAAGATGTCCCTTCTCTCACTGGAAATCAAAGCTAAAATCCTAAGTTTAGATTGTTGAAGTTACCCAGGGTAAATCCTACCCCGAGTGGCAAAATGAAGAGAACAGAACACGGCAGCTGTCTTCCTGCCACTGACAGCTAACTATTGCCTCCTGGGAAAAAAAAAAGCAAAGGGAATTGAGTTTGCCTGTAGCTCAGTTCTGCATTTCACTGCTGGCTGTTAATGGAAGGACGGTGCTTTCAGACAGTAGCTCCACTGGGAGATCATCTCAGGGGGGAGGATGGGGGACGTGCTTCTTCCCAGGCTTCAGAAAAAATGACTTCTGAAAAAAGAAACTTATTGGATGTATTGGAAATATAAAGACAGTCGGAAAAGTCTACTAAAAGCTTTGCTCTGCCTCTTTTCTCTTAACATTCTTTCCATGTTCTCCTTCTCTACTTCGTCTTTATAGCAGGACAAAAACTGAAACAAACCCTGTAAGCCCTTAAATACATCTGCTTTGCTTTTTTTTTTTTTTTTAAAGAAGAGTTATCAGAATTAAACCCATGATTTTCAATACCGTGGAAAAAACCATTTTACTCTTTCTGTCTCTCTGTTCTCATCATGGGGCACAACCTGCACTTCACACCCCGGGGTACGGGCTGGCAGCAGCTCACCAGCCTGGGAGCAACAGGAAAACACACTCAAAGAGGCTTCACACAGGAGCACCTGTGCTGTGCAGGTGACTGGAACTGCCCTCAGACTGTTGACCCAAAGCTGCCAAACAGAACAGCAGGTCACAGGAGAAAGCAAGGGTTGAAAGCTGGAGAAGCAAAAGAAGCCAAGCCAGCAAGTCTACAGGCGAAAACTGCTCTCGTGCTGTGCCTGGGGCTGAATTATAAGGAGAGAAAAGGCTACAAAGTGCCTGGAAAGTAAGAAAAAGCTCCTCATCCAATTCTAATATGCTGTGTCTGTGCAACAACATCTCAAGCTTCTTACACAAACTGTTCTCAAGGAAAAACAGGACAATCCCCAAGCCCCACACGCTGTAACGCTGCAGTTAATCTGATGAAACCTCAAAACACTGCACCAAATAAAGGTCAGTGAGTTAATAAGTGGAGTATGAGGGGCACCCAACGTGCTTGACAGAGGCTGCCCCAAAGGCAGGGTGGGGTGAGCTCCCCGTGTCCGGGCAGCCCTGGCGCAGCAGCAAAGCTCACACGCAGCCAGGTCACAGCTTTGTGTCACCCAGAGCTGCACAGCGACCTCCTGCTGAACCTTCCCCCCCGGCTTCGAGAGAACAGCACTTCCCACAGCACTTCAAGCTCTCCTCTAATAACCCATCGGAAAAATCCCAATCTTTTCCCACCCCCTTTTTTTTGTATTTACATGGAAGGGCAGACAATATTATGGGAAAACTAAACACAAAGCAGAGTATGATGCTGTGGGAAAGCATTGGGATTCTTCAACATAACGTCAAGGAATTTGATACACCCGATGTGTTTGGAAAAATGTTGCAGATCCCTCAGAGTAAAGGGTTTTGCCTTTGCAGTTACAGGGACAGCACTGACCAGTGCCCCACAAAGGTGCAAAGAACTCGTAGACTGTTCTGGAGACAATGGTATTTCTTCCCACTGAACTCCTGGGAAAAGCCAGATCAGAACTAGATCTCCCCCACCCAGGGCGATGCCATCAAGTGACACAGCTCCAGCCCCCGTGAGAAGCCTGGCAGCACTGCACCCAGCCACCTCCTCCCCAGGAAGAGCCAACACACCTGGCCCTGTCCCCACAGACCCCAGCGGCTCCTCAGACTCTGCTGCAGGTCGTAGCTGCCCAGAAAGAACAGATTTCTGTTTCCATAAATACCAGTGTGCAACTGTGGCCCCTGGTCTTTTAGCAGATGGCCAAATCACACTTCTCCCAAATAAAGAAGCAGATATCCTTTTCCCAAAATATCAGGGAAGTGACAGGCTGCACAAAGAGTCTTTCAACTATTTTTTTCTTTACTATGAACACTTTTCTGTCCACAGTTGCTGCACAGATGAAAAAGGAGGGAAAAGGAAGGGCATTATGGTATGCTGCAGCAATTAAATTCTACCAGTAGCTTTTCTCCTGTGATACACATCCAAAGTGTGGTGAGGTTTTCTTGGAAAGCAAGAAAGCAGCCTCCATTGGTAACAGCTAGCCTCTCTTAATGTCAGAAATGCTGCAAACTGCAGTTGCTATTTATCCTTTATACATATCAAAAGATGCTGACCTAGGGCTTGCTTGTTAGGAGGAAAAGAGAGAAACTCTAAAAAGCCATGAACAGTTTTGTTTTCATCTAAACAGGCATAAGAAATCTAAGCCTCAGATGATGCATCTCAATTAAACTTGAAGTAAATGCTCCAGAAACACAGGAACAAACAGCTTTTAGCCAAAGCTTGTCAGAAGCAGCAAGAGACTCCTCTCACTGCCCTCCTGCCCTCCACGCCCCTCGCTCCTGCTCTGGTGTCCCCACAGCCTGCTGCCACTCCCAGCACGCTGCACAGCAGCCCCACGAGGAGCACAAACGGCCCGTGGGGATGGCACCAGCAAATCTGCTCCTTTGCCCAAATTACGTAGCTGGGGGAAGGACACTTTTAAGCACTGACACACAGAACCTTTCTGGGCTGCTCAACAACATCCCTGAAAGCACTCCTTGGGGTGAACACAGCACCTGCCTGCAAAAAAAGCATTATTCTGAATAATGTTTGTGTGTAAGGGCTGCACCAGCTTCCTTCTTACGGGGAACACCTTATTTATAGCTTCTTTTTTATTTCCTGTTTAAAGTATGAACACAATACTAAAAAGGCCATGCAAAGCCAGTTCACCAGAGGAAAAAAAAAATGAAAAGGCCACATTGATAATAACTACCTTGTTCCCGAAATGAGGTATTTTGTAGGGATTTGCAGCATATTTCAGCAGTAGTTGATGCTGGATTAGTTTTGCATTGCAGTAATTCTCAGTCACAGCAAGGATACACACAATGCAGACAACTCTCAACTTGGATTCAGGAAACAAGATTTATATTCCCACCCCCACCCAAGGCCCAGTATAGAGCTTTATATTTTAGGTTTTCATACCATGCCCTCTAAAAGTACAGACAGAGAGCATTGCTTTGTAGAAACCTGGCAACAAGTTCTAACGATAATGAAAATTGCTCTGAGTCCAATTATGTTAATTGGGAAATTTGGGAAAGAAACATGGTTGCTACCAGAGGGAGAGGAAAAGCTGTTAGGATCTATGGAACAGGTCCACAGCACATGGCAGGAGACAGAGCTGTGGGTCACAAGGGGTTAAGTGGAGCCTGCAGGAGTGGGGAGCAATGAGAGAAAGGACTTTGTCATGGCTATGGACCCTCTTGTCCCAGAGCACACAGATCATAATTGCTACTCTGAGTTCCTACACATCGAGTGCAGAGTTTTATCCAAATTTCCCACAGGAGCCACTCATCACCTTGCTCATTTCTGGGCATTCTGAGAGCCCCAAGTGCTCCCAGCTGCAGCTGGGTCACTGCACTGCAGGCTGGCAGCAGCTGAGCTGCTACACGATCTGGCTGCTGTCACAAGCCAGGGCAGTGTCACATCAAATTAGGCAAGCAGAAATGAGCTGCCTCTT